>OZ012741.1:337078824-337528824 GCA_963859935.3 Lathyrus sativus
ACACCCTTCAAATTAGTTTACGGTAAATCCTGTCATCTCCCTGTAGAATTAGAGCATAAAGCCTTCTGGGCCATTAAGACACTTAATTTCAACTACACTGAGGCAGGAGAGAAACGAATCTTGAACTTACACGAATTAGAAGAACTTCAATTGGACGCTTACGAAAATGCTTGTATCTACAAAGAACGAACTAAAAAATGGCATGATAAACGTTCAGTCCGGAAACAATTCAGTGTGGGAGACATCGTACTTCTATTTAATTCAAGATTAAAACTCTTCCCAGGTAAACTAAAATCTAGGTGGTCTGGACCTTTTGAAGTGACTAAAGTACTTCAAAGTGGAGCTGTTGAAATTACCAATAAGACGAATGCACCGTTTATCGTAAACGGGCAACGTCTAAAACAGTATAACATTGCTCGAGCTTCCTGCTCAAACACCCGAATAGCTTGTTGTCGCTTGCGCGAAAATAAGGTGCCGGCATGACAGAAGAGTCGCCACCTTTCGTTATTTATCCCTCAGAGCGGGAAAGGAAACGATCGGAAAAACCTGACGAATAAGGGTAAGACAAGGTCGTCGCAACCATTGTCTGGGTTCGGGAGTCGGTTACGCAAGGGGAAGGTATTAGCACCCCTCACGTCCGTCGTACTCGACGGGATCCTCGCTTGTTTGTTTACTTGGACGGGTTGGTTATAATCTATCTACCTATCAAGGCTGGCTGAAAAAGAAAAGAAAAATGACTCGGCAAAGCGTCGCGCTTTATGCCTACGTATTCTCATCAGAGAATGAGAAATCAGAGTCAACGTAGTTCGGCTAACTACGGGGGGAAATTGAAGGTTGCTCGCTAGGATGTCGCATCCTATGCCTACGTACTTCCACACAGCATGGAAGATCAGAGCAAACGTAGTTCGGGAAACTACGGGTTATCTCCTAAAAGAAGTGTTTTTTTATTGTGTTTGCGATTTCAACCGCACTAGAGACTATGACCTGAGAGTGAATGCGTCGCATGTCACCCAAAGGGTACCATACCAAACATCCAGACTGTGGAAAAGAAACTCTCCCACAATCCTTTCTCAGATAGCTTAAGGCTCGTAACGTACGAAAGAAATCATTCATGATTACTGTATCTTAAACTGCTTTGAGATGAGAAGAGAACAGGCCCAACTAGGAGGGAGACTATCAAGTCCTACTGTTGTCATACCATGGATTCATCCTATGGTTGAGGTTTGAACAGGGAACTCCTAGATGTTGTCATGCATAGGTTTCAACCTAAAAGTCTATCGTCAAATCCCCATCAGAGGAAATGAGAGTCCTAAGGGATCATGTCAATGATACACCAAAACAGACAAAAGCATCAGCTTTAACAGTAAAATGCATGCAATGCAAGTGAGGGAGGAAATGTGTGTGGGGCTTCAGCCTCCACAAGCTCGTCTCGACCTCAAGCCAGTCATGAAATCACAGTAATCATACTGAAATAAACAACATGCTATCAAGCAAAAACAGTAAACTATAATCATACAGACAGAAAATGAAATCATGCTATCAAGCAAAATAAATACATGGGCAAGGGAGATGGGCTCTACCGAATACCCACAAGCAAAGCCAAGCAATAACAATACAATCAGATGCACTCGTGCTCTTAGACTGAACTTATTCTAAATGGGCTTAGTCTAATGCAACAGACAAATCAGACAAAACACACAATACATCAAAGAAAACAGAAGAAAGCCTCAGCTCCTTCAGCAGCAACCCAGTCTTCAGACTTCAGAGATCACTTGCTTTCCAGGTATCAACCCTACAACATGAGTATCAACTCATCTTCTCCCTTGAGCTTCAGCTCCTTTGATCAGCTCTACCTTCAGGCTTCACTATCTTCAGGGGTCTTCAGGCATCAATCTGATCTTCACAGAGTCTTCAGACTTCTATAATCTTCAAGGAATCATCCTCTTCAAGGCCTCAGCTTCTATCTTCAATGGCTCCAATGCTCCAGCAAACAAGAATCAGTTAACAAGATGAGGTGAGGATGTTACAGTACTCACTGACTTCCAAAGGATGCCATTGAGGACTTAACATCAAAGGAAAGGCTCTCTCAAAGTTCTACCTCAGAGGGCAAGGTCACTAATCCCTCCAAAGGAGAGAGGTGAATACCCTTAAGGGACTCTATGTCACAGAGAAGAAAGGAGGTGAACAAGACACTCCTTGTTTATTGAACAAAGTATTCTATCTAGGGCTCTGCCTATACACCTATAAACCTATAAACAAAACAACAAAAGCTATGCTAAACTCCTCTGCAAGGTCTTTAAAGCTTCCATGATGATCCACAAGGTCTTCAACTCAATCTTCAAAGCTCACACACTCAAAAGAGAAGGAAAGAAAACACAAGAATACAACTTATGCCTTTTAGCAACACACATACTATCCATACATTCAAAAATCACTGAAAAATACTAAAACACCATGCAATATTCTAGTAAAATTCTACGGGATTCTATACATACTTACCTTTAACCCATATATTCCCCATACACTAATTTGGCCTATAAACCCCAAAACAAATTTGTTCAAGTCTACCTACACAACCTAAAACCCTAATTAGAGCACCTAAATGTCCAACAATTAAACTACATCAAATTTTAATCTACAAATCAAGAGATAAATCCTACATGAAACTAGGGTTCAATATCTAACTATGACAAAAAGAATGGCTCAAAAATCCTAAGGGAAAGTCCTAAAACAATTCATAGAAAATGAGATATCAACTAAAAGAAAATAAATGCCCTATTTAAAAGAAAATATCACCAAAAATTCTACATTAAAAATAAAATCCTATTTTTATTTTTATAATTTTCTACACATTATTATCTAAACATAGAAAAAAGAGTGAACAAAAAAGAGTTATTTATCAATTTTTTATGAATTATCAAAGTTCATTAAAATTATAAAACAAAACAAAAAATATAAAATGAGAAAAGGATGGAGGGGGTGTGGATAGAACATGCGCGCAGTTATCATATGAGATGGGCTGAATGGGGTGGGGTGCGAATATCAATTTCCACTTAGGCCCAGACGCGCTCATTAAACAAAACGACACCGTGTTGATTTGAATTTTTCCCTCCGTTTTCTGAGTTTAATTTCCAACCGTGCGATGAGGTCTTCAGTCAACGATTGCTAGCCTGATCCAACGATGCACACGCGTCTTCAACCTTAAGACAAGAAGCTAGGGTTTTGGAACCTCCATGGAAGCCATGCACGTATACACTTCAAGCTCTCTGTTCTCTCTCCACAAGCCATAATTCATCACGATGTAAACATCAAAATCGTTCAGAATCTCTCCCTCTTCAAGACTGTGGTCATAGTATGTTTTAAAACTCAATGTAACTCTCAATCCGATCGTGACAAGTCCTTGGTTCACTTGAAATGCACTGCAACTTATCATCATAATTCTTGCTCCAACCTATACTAATCTAACCTACACATTATGGTGATCATTCTAAACTACAAAACTAAGTTCATCATGCACTAACCTACGAGTTTCAGATCCAAACAGTTTTAACACCATGCTATGAACTATCACCAATTTGCACTAAACTAACCAGAAATGTTCCTCTATCATTCTACATCACACCTAAACTAACAACCTAATGTAAAACTATCTAAATCAAGCTAATGAAAGTAATTTTCACCTGGAGCAAAATCTTGGAGATGTTGATGAAGCTCGTGGATCTGATGCTTTGGATGCTTGGATCTTGATTTACTATTGCTACACTCAATTCTGTTTGCAAAACCTTGACGAATCTTGCCTTGAATCTTGAGTTCTACTTGAATTTGCAACTTGTATCTTGATGAAGAAAGTGCACGAAATTGAATCAATTGCAATCAGAACTTGGTTGAATTCTACTCCATGATGATGGTTGAATATGGTGAAATCAATATTGATGATGATTGGTGAAGGTTTTGTGAAATTGGGATGAAATTGCAATGAGAGAGAATGGGAGAATTTGTGAAGTGTTTGCCAAAAAATGAGAATCCAACCCTTGCTCAATTTTCATTTCATGATTATATAGCACTCAATGGAAGTTTCCAGAACAATCTTGCACTTTCCCTTGCATTCCAAGCTTGCTCCAATTTTGTTATGTTTCTTTAATCATAAGTAACCTTAAGTAACTTTTATTTTTTTCACTAAACTCAAAAATGTGCTTGAACCATTGTCTTTAGAATGTCTTTTAGACTCAAAATCATATATTGGATGACCCCATTTGGATTTATAGATCTCCCAAACCATTTTTCAACTTGACTTTATTTAACTTATATGTCTTTTTAAGCCTATTTTCACCACTTTTAAAAATCCATGCTCTAAGCTTTCCCAACAAGTCATGACCTTCTTTCTAGACTTAAAATCACATTTTGAACAACTTTCATGTTTTGAGTTTTTCCATTTGAGGCTTGGAAATAGGAGATATGGCATTTGCTTAAAAATGACCTATAACTGACAAATGACCAAAATACCCCTTTCTTGTTCAAACCATAAGTTGAGTTCCACAAATCCTATCAAGGACTTCTACCACTAAAATTAAAGCTAAGAAGATGCCCTTCAACATTCCTGTTGACCAAGAGATCATAGGAATCATCCTACTAGGGCAAAAGTTGTCTGCAAGTTGGGTGACTTTCAAGGACCCAGATTCACACACCTCAGCTGACCTGTAATTTGTCAAAACCATAACTTGAGCTCTGCAACTCCTATCAAGGACTTCCACCACTCAAATTAAAGCTAAGAACAAGCTATACAACATTCATGTTGTTGGGAAGATGAGATATCAATCACATCTAGAGCTAAAACTGCCTGGAAGATAGGGATCAAATTAGGGTTTTTTCACTGACAATCCTTGGAAACCCTGACTTGAAACTTCTCAAAATCCTCAATCATGATGAGTTGGTCTAGGAGTCATCTTTATAACATCTTTATGCATCATTCCATGATCTCATAGCCCTTGGATTAGGTCTCAACCTTCTCCAAATCTTCAGTTATCCTAGGGTTGACCCAGTCAAAACCCTAATTCTACCATTCATGGTTGAATCTCCTGAATTCTTGCATAATGACCTCTCTGGGCTTCATGATGGCTATCAAGACATCTCATAATATTTCTCAAAACATCAAGTTCATTCTCAAAGTCTCAGAATCATCTGAGGAGCACCCACAACTCTCAAGCTATGAAGCACACAACCCTGGTTTCAACCAATTCCTCTGAAGATCTTTTGAACTGTCTGATGAAGGTATCAACTTTCAAACACTAGATGGATAAATAATTGTTGGTCAAATTTTGGGGTGCAACACTTGTCACCAAGCTATCGTCAGGCTTTTGACGTTAAAAACAGCGCTTAATGGGAGGCAGCCCAATTTTCCCGTATTTCCCTCTTTACTGTATTTCATTCTCATTTTTATTTGAAATCTTACTTTGAAATTTTAACAAAAATTCTAAACTTAAATTGCTACTTTTTTTCTTTATTTTATTTTATTTTATTTTTCTCTTTTATTTAAACTTTGTTTTTATTTCTACCACCTTTTGTTTCTAAAAATTCTGACTTAAAATTTCTATTTTAAACTTTTCAGGATTTTAAAAGCCTTCTAAACCTTCCTCCTGTTTTTCTCTGACTAACCTGCGAGTATGGCCGCGTACGACTTCACAAAGGTTCACTTTCGAGGATTAGCTCAAAAGGCAAGATTTGAAGCATTAACTGAGAGAGACATAGCCTTAACACTGTATTATGATAAGTCTACCATGGAGAAACTAGGAATTACTGATAGCATTCAATTCCTGTTTAATCAATTACGCTGGGAGAACACCTCCTTGAAAACCCATTTTGCTACCTATAAGGACCTCACCTACGAATTCCTTAGTTCCTTCAGGTACTTACCCAACTATGGTTTTGGATCAAACACAGAGCTGATCACCTTTAGGATGTTTGGAATGGACCAAACCCATAGCCGTATGTCATTAGCTAACCTCCTAGGATTTCCTAGCGGACCACAAGTGTTCATCAGTGCCGAAGATGACGATCTTGATTTTGAACTCAACCAGTTCTGGGGTAGAATCACAGGCGACTATTACCCTGACCCAAATGGCATGTATAACGATGAGATTCATAACCCCGCTTTCAGATACTTTCATAAGATCCTAGCTCACACCCTTTTCGGAAAAGAAGAAAACATTACTACAGTATCTAAAGAAGAGTTATTTATCATGTTCTGTGCTTCTTAGGGCCGTACAGTGAATGTCGTACCTTTTATGATGAGATCCTTCCTACGCCTCACTCAGGAAACACAATCACCTATTCTAATAGGAGGCCTCGTGACAATGATTGCCCACGAGCTTGGCCTTAGATTCCACCTTAATGCAAGTACTAGTTTTGGCACCATCCGACCCATGAATATCTAATTTTGCTTTAACAGGCGCATTTTAAGAACCATGGGACCTGGACCTTACGAGTACCTCATCAATGACAAACCTGTCCAGCTATTCACATTTCCAAATCATCAAATGACAAGTATCCATAACAAGGACAATTGGGTTTATGAATTGGATGAGCCTATGGGACCTCCTTCACCTTAATCAACACCACAAAATTACATGTACGACAGTGATCACATCTCTGAAGCACATGATTATATGTACTATGAGGATGCTGTATCAGAAGCTGAGGTAGACCTTGAGACCCCTCCACATTACAACAACTATCCTGAGCCCATTCCTGAGGAAACCACTGACAAAATGGATACTGTTCTGCACCGATTAGACAACGTCGACGCAGCCCTGACCCCCGTAAGAGAAGAAATCACAAGCATACACAGCGAACTCGCAGTTTTCATGGACTTAGTTTGTGACCAGCTTGATTACTACGCCCGGATGTTTGACGAATTGAAGGCACAAAAGGACTGAGATTTTAACTTTAGTTTAGTTTATTTTTCCTGTTTTTCCGTACGTTTTCAATTATTTTGATTTTCGCATTGTTTCATTTCACTTATGTATTACATTAACAACAATCATTTTAATTAAATGTTATTTCAATTTTATTCTTTATTCCTTTATTCTGTTTTCACGTTATCATATGCTTCTTGGCTGATTTAATACATTCCCATGTCAATTATAAGCCTTAAAACCATGACAAAAGCACCCCTATTGCAAAATTCTGCGTTCTGCAGAATTTGCTGGTGTGACGGCCGTCACAGAAGCATGACGCCCGTCACACGGGTGATGACCGTCATAGATGTGTGACGACCGTCACGAGTCCAAAACCTTTAATCTGCTATAACAGAGGTTACGTTTTCTCCCCCACTCCCATCTTATCAACTTCCAATCATCACAAACTCAAACCCCACTTCAAAATTTCATTTTCCCTCCTTACTACATATAATCCCAACTCCCCTTTCATCTTCTTAATCCACTTTTGTGACATTTTCTCATTCCACAGAAACAACTTAATCCCTCTTTCATCAGCATCATCCAACCATGGCAAGAAACAACGAAACCCCTGACCTTAGCAATATCATGTTCAGCGACGGCGACTCCGGCGAGAAACAGAGAGCAAACTATGTCTCTTTCCATCAACGGTCGCTACAGCCGACCCACTATCCGCACATACCATCTCTCACGGAGCTCGGCCTCCTTGACGGCGTCACTTGGATGCTCCAGAGAGCCGACATTTGGCATCTGTGCACAAATCTGCAGCCGACTTACGAACAACTCACCCTTGAGTTTCTCAGTTCGTTCAGTTACTTCACCTCCAGCGGCGACCTCAGCCAACATTCCGGCGCCGCCTGTTTCCATATGTTCGGCACGAACTACCAACTAAATCAAAATCAGATTGCCGACATCCGACATTTCCCTCGCGGCGACGATGCTCACCGCCGCATTACCGAACAGTTTCAGCATGAAGCCTTTGCGCTTTGGTACCAATTGACCGGAATCAATGCGGACGGCTGGGATTCTCTGCATGCAACACACATCCACAACCCGACCATCCGGTATTTCCACCGAGCACTGAGCAATACCATCTTCGCAAGGGATAACAACCATAAGGTGAACTCCAAAGAACTTTTCTTTCTCCGCTGCGTGTTCAATTCCGAGCCCATCAACGCCGCTCCATTCCTCCTGGCCCACATTCAGGCCAACTGCAACCATGGCTCTAAGCCATTTTACTTTGGCGGGATTGTTACCTCCATTGCATTAGGGCTGAACCTCGGCAACCAACTCCAGAATCTCCATACAATTCCTTCGGTATTTCTCGACACCGACCATCGCAGAGCTTCTCACCTCATCCGCTCCAAGGCCGATGGAAAGTACCACCCGGTCGTGCGTGGCAAAACCGTCAGAAGTATCATCATGCCTTCACGTACCCGGATGCACCCACAGGATCGTGCCAACTGGCTTTTTGACCTCAATGCCCCTGCTGCTACCGCTGCCCCAACTCAAACCAACACCCAAGGTTCTGTTGACGAAATTCAAGATGAGCTGGACAGAACTGAGCAACATGAGGCATCGCAACCACTTACTTCTGAAGGCACATCCTACCGTCGCCGCCGCCAACGTCCAGAGCCCGACTTCTCTGAAGAAGACCTCCGCCGATCCCTCGACCAGCAAGCACAGATACTCGCTATGATGCAGCAATAAAATCAACGAGCAGAGCAATTCGAAGCTTGGCATCGGACCACGATGCAACAACTCCAAACTGGCCAGGAAACCATCACTGAGAACTTGGCGAATCTTACCTTGCAATTCGAAGGACTCCATGATTATGTCTATCACACCGGAGCGCTGAACTTTGAGGCCCGAGTCGACCAAGCCAGAGGTAGAGGACGAGACAGAGGACGTGACCGAGGCAGAGGCCATGATTAGTTCTTTCTTTCCTTATTTGTTTAATATATTTTCCGTTTCATGTATTTTCATTTCCCTTGTATTTCCCTCTCGCATTCTTTCAAATCAGTGGGGACACTGATTGAGATAGTGTGGGAGCGGAGCGTTTATTTCCCGTTCCCTTGTACTTTTAATTCAGTACTTTTAATTCAAACATTTTCCCATTTTAGAAAATAAAAGCTCTTTTATATATCTTCTTCCGTTACGCAAATATCCCCACTTTATTCGACATAAACAAAATTTTTCAGTCGTTCCTCAAAAGCAAAAGCATCACGAGAATGCGCCAAAGTTCAAACCAAGTTTTGAAACTCCGAGACAAAAATTCTAACAAAACCAGTACCGTCCTGACACCTTAGACCTCCGGTTTATACGAGTCGGTTTCACTACCTACGTGTACCAAAGTTTCAAGTTTCTATGCAAACTCAGCCCCAAGTAGTTTATACAAGCAGTCAGCACCATCCTAAACACCTCTAAGCGAGCGACCAATGCAAATAAGTGTATGATCTCTAAAAAGATGAAAAATCATGAAAAGAAAGCCATATAGCCCAAGTACAGAGACACGTTCCCTCTAAGTTAGGTGCTCCTCACCCGAGCATTTAGCCCAACGGTACAAAAACTCATTGAAAAATCAATAGTATAAGCTTATGAGCAATGAAAAGAGCAAAACAGCAATGACATCATATTCACTAACAGGTTGACTTGCCATGAAAGTGTATGGACAACGGGCTTAATGTGATTGCGCTAGAACAAACAGGGTAAACTTGACGCGAGAATCTTGATACCAAGCTGCAGTAGCGGGATTGGGACCGATTTGCATAAAAAGGAGACCTCCGAAGACTTATAGTCCAGTGTCGTCATCGTACTCGTTTTGTTCCTATTTAGAATCCCGGTTTTTCCCAATTTTCTGAATGAGGAAGCTGCCTCGTGCTTGCCGACTTTTATTCTTCCTATTTTTACTTGAGGACAAGCAAAGATTCAAGCTTAGGGGAGTTTGATAACGCGAAATCGTATATATATATTGACGCATAATTCAACTAATATTCGACTGGTTTCAATCCGATTTCGGGTTTTTTCCATGTTATTTGTCTGATATTTTGCAGGTATTTGAAGATCATGTCCAAACAAAGCAATATGAAGAAAAGAAGCAATTACAAATGAAATATGGACGAAAACCAAATGAAAACAACATGAAAAACAACAGATGCGCATTTTGCTGCTGTGACGACCGTCACACCTCCATGACGACCGTCACACGGGTGACGACCGTCACACCTCCATGACGACCGTCACACGGGTGACGACCATCACACACCATGACGACCGTCATGCAGGCAAAAACGCAAAGCTTCAATTAAACGTGCAAAAACCAGTTCCAAGTCCCAAATAATGGACCACTACTCCCTAATGTTTCTGACTCCAAGTCCACCTTCTTCAAATTACAACCGTTAGCATTTCACCTCTATAAAAGGGGAAGGAGGGGAGCTGAGAAAGGGAGTCGCATTCAGATAACGAAGTGCTGCCCAAATTATTTTCCAGAGCAAATTTAGTTTCAGTCTTGTTGTTTTTGTTTCCTTTCCTTTTTCCTGTATTCCATTTCTGCAATATTCATTTGTGCGCTCTATTGGTTTGAAGACACAATCCTGCCGACATCGTTGGGATTTGGCCAAAAGCCAATTGGATACGTTACAGGTTTTTATTATTTCGTTAATTGTAACTTTAATTCCCAGCAATATGAATGTTCTAAATTTCTGCTTTTATTTACGTTTTACTTATTCCAAATCCATGTCTAGCTAAACCAGAGTAGTCGATATGTAATAATAATTCAGACGGGATTTGATAATAACCGGTTAAAACCTTTCTTTTTCAAAAGTTGTTTATGGCCTGAGTGTTTAAACTTATTTCCTGAATAAACGTTCGTCGCGACAGCGAGAACGTATTTAAAAGTAGTTTTGCCACGACAGTGGGAAATTAATTAAGGTACGAACCAACAAGCGACAGCTGCGGCTAAGACCAGATAGTAAACACTAGGCATTTGTTTTAATAACAGCGAAAGCACTTTAAAATAGATTAGAACTTAGAGATTTCCAAAAAGCGATTTTAACCCCGAACGGGATAGCGACAACATACGTTCCGCCTTAAAGTTGCGACTAGCGTCAACAACCATCGTGAGACGAAAGTCTTTAGATCACTATTTTCTTCTTAAATAAATTCTGAAAAATATTTTATATACCGGTAACTTGTCAAATCCCCGAAGAACATAATTATTGCATATCGATTCGCGTAATTATAATTCAAGTAACGTTTTTAGTTCCCTTTAGTGATAGAAATTATTCCCTTAAACATTATCTACCTAGCTAAACATAGTAACTCCCAAGAACACTAGTTTGATTACGAGTCCTTGTGGGATCGATATCTTTTATTACTACGCGATAGACTGTGCACTTGTAGTTAAGTTGTATTAGACATAGAAAGTCGCGATCAGTATTGCCTCAAACGTTTGGCGGCCCAGGCTAGCGCACAACATGTTTTCTCGAGTATTGAGTATCTGGACTCACAGTTAGTAAACTTCTTACTCAAATAGTAGATCGCATGCTCTTTACGTCCGGTCTCGTCGTGTTGACCGAGAACACAACCCATACTTTCCTCAAGAACTGTCAAATACATAATCAAAGGTCTCCCGGCCACTGGGGGTATCAAAACAGGAGGTTCCTGCAAGTAATCTTCTATCTTGTCGAACGCCTTTTGACAATTTTCATTCCAGGTCACAACCTGGTCCTTTTTCAACAACTTGAATAACGGCTCGCACGTCGCAGTTAAGTGAGATATGAACCGGGTGATATAGTTCAACCTCCCTAAAAATCCACGCACTTCTTTTTCTGTTCTAGGCGTCGTCATTTCTTGTATTGCTTTTATTTTCGCAGGATCAACCTCTATTCCTTTTTCGCTCACGATAAACCCCAGCAGTTTACCCGATCTCACCCCGAAGGTGCACTTATTAGGGTTCAGTCTCAACCTGAACTTCCTGAGCCTCTTGAACAGTTTCAGTAGATTAACCAAATGCTCTTCCTCCGTCCGGGATTTGGCAATCATATCATCAACATAAACCTCGATCTCTTTATGCATCATGTCGTGAAAGAGAGTCGTCATAGCACGTTGATATGTTGCCCCAACATTCTTCAACCCGAAGGGCATCACTTTGTAGCAAAATGTTCCCCAGGGAGTAATGAAGGTAGTCTTCTCCATGTCCTCTGGCGCCATTTTGATCTGATTATAGCCCGAGAATCCGTCCATGAAGGAGAATACAGAGAACTGAGCAGTATTATGAACCAGCACATCAATGTGAGGAAGTGGAAAGTCGTCTTTCGGGCTCGCTCTATTCAAATCACGGTAGTCTACAGACATTCGCACTTTACTGTCTTTCTTCGGCACTAGCACAATATTGGCGACCCATGAGGGATATTTTGTAACAGCTAGGAAACCAGCTGTCGCTTGCGCGAAAATAAGGTGCCGGCATGACAGAAGAGTCGCCACCTTTCGTTATTTATCCCTCAGAGCGGGAAAGGAAACGATCGGAAAAACCTGACGAATAAGGATAAGACAAGGTCGTCGCAACCATTGTCTGGGTTCGGGAGTCGGTTACGCAAGGGGAAGGTATTAGCACCCCTCACGTCCGTCGTACTCGACGGGATCCTCGCTTGTTTGTTTACTTGGACGGGTTGGTTATAATCTATCTACCTATCAAGGTTGGCTGAAAAAGAAAAGAAAAATGACTCGGCAAAGCGTCGCACTTTATGCCTACGTATTCTCATCAGAGAATGAGAAATCAGAGTCAACGTAGTTCGGCCTACGAAGGATTATGGGGGAAAGGTTGCTCGCTAGGACGTCGCATCCTATGCCTACGTACTTCCACACTGTATGGAAGATCAGAGCGAACGTAGTTCGGGAAACTACGGCTTATCTCCTAAAAGAAGTATTTTTATTGTGTTTGCGATTTCAACCGCACTAGAGACTATGACCTGAGAGTGAATGCATCGCATGTCACCCAAAGGGTACCATACTAAACATCCAGACTGTGGAAAAGAAACTCTCCCACAATCCTTTCTCAGATAGCTTAAGGCTCGTAACGTACGAAAGAAATCATTCATGATTACTGTATCTTAAACTGTTTTGAGATGAGAAGAGAACAGGCCCAACTAGGAGGGAGACTATCAAGTCCTACTGTTGTCATGCCATGGATTCATCCTATGGTTGAGGTTTGAACAGGGAACCCCTAGATGTTGTCATGCATAGGTTTCAACCTAAAAGTCTATCATCACATCCTTATCAAAGGAAATGAGAGTCCTAAGGGATCATATCAATGATACACCAGAACAGACAAAAGCATCAGCTCGTCTCAACCTCAAGCCAGTCATGAAATAACAGTAATCATACTGAAAATAAACAACATGCTATCAAGCACTAAAACAGTAAACTGCAATCGTACAGATAAAAGAAATGAAATCATGCTATCAAGCAAAATAAACACATGGGCAAGGGAGCTGGGCTCTACCGAATACCCGCAAGCAAAGCCAAGCAATAACAATACAAGCAGATGCACTCATGCTCTTAGACTGAACTTATTCTAAATGGACTTAGTCTAGTGCAACAGACAAATCAGACAAAACAAACAATACATCAAAGAAAAACAGAAGAAAGCTTCAGCTCCTCCAGCAGCAACTCAATCTTCAGACTTCAGAGATCACTTGCTTTCCAGGTATCAACCCTACAACATGAGTATCAACTCATCTTCTCCATTAAGCCTCAGCTTCTTTGATCAGCTCCACCTTCAGGCTTCACAATCTTCAGGGATCTTCAAGCATCAACTTGATCTTCACAAAGTCTTCAGACTTCAACAATCTTCAAGGAATCATCCTCTTCAAAGCTTCAGCTTCTATCTTCAAGGGCTCAAATGCTCCAGCAAACAAGATTCAGTCAAGAAGATGAGGTGAGGATGTTACAGTGCTCACTGACTTCCAAAGGATGCCATTGAGGACTTAACATCAAAGGGAAGGCTCTCTCAAAGTTCTACCTTATAGGGCAAGGTCACTAATCCCTCCAAAGGAGAGAGGTGAATACCCTTAAGGGACTCTATGTCACAGAGAAGGAAGGAGGTGAACAAAACACTCCTTGTTTATTGAATGGAAGTATCCTATCTAGGGCTCTGCCTATGCATCTGTAAACCTATAAACAAACAAACAAAAGCTATGCTAAACTCCTCTGCAAGGTCTTCAAAGCTTCAATGATGATCCATAAGGTCTTCAACTCAATCTTCAAAGCTCACACACTCAAAGGAGAAGAAAAACAAACACAACAATACAACTTATGCCTTCAAGCAACACACATACTATCCATACATTCAAAAATCAATGCAAAATACTAAAACACCATAAAATATTCTAGCAAAATTCTAGGGGATTCTATACATACTTACCCTTAACCCATATATTCCCCATACACTAATTTGGCCTATAAACCCCAAAACAAAATTGTTCAAGTCTACTTTTACAACCTAAAACCCTAATTAGAACACATAAATGTCTAACAACCAAACTACATCAAATTTTAATCTACAAATTGAGAATTAAATCCTATATGAAACTAGGGTTCAATACCTAACTATGCCAAAAAGAATGGCTCAAAAACCCTAAGGGAAAGTCCTAAAACAAATTGTACAAAATCAAGTGTTAACCAAAATCAATTAAAAATACTATTTACAAGAAAATATGCTAAAAAATATTAAACTAAAAATAAAATAGAATTTTATTTTTTATTAATTTTCTAGACAAAACCATGATTATGTGAAAAAAAGAAGAAATGAAAAATATTGATTTTTGGATTTTATATGAATTTATTAAAATGCAAGGAAATTAAAAGAAATAAAAATAAAAGAATAAGAAATAAATGGGAGGGGGGTATCAAAAGTAACACGCCCCAGTTGCTTTCATGATGGGCCAAAATCCTAGGAGGTGCGGATAGAAACAAATTGCTGAAGCACAGGTTTATTACTCAATCAAAACGGTGCGTTTGGTTTAGTTGTGCGCTGCATTTTGATGTGCTTCAGTCTCCCTCCATTTCTGAAATCAAATTATGGTCGTGCGATGGACTGAATTAGTCAAGCATTAGGGATCATCCAACGGTGGGGCTTCGTCGTCCCCAAATGAACCCTAGGGTTTGCAGAAACCCTAACCCCATGCAAGGATTTTCTTCAAGCTCGTTCTCACTGATGGCTGGATGAAATCAAGAAATTCCAAAAGCAAACTTGGTCTACCAATCACCCTGAACACCATGATACCAATAGTTGTCCCTGAAACCTCTTGTATCGTGCCAACAGAAAGCTTCATCATCATGGTTCCACCATTTCCCTCTGATATCAATCTTAATGGAACTTCAAACTAATGATCCAGAATTGTTCTACATGCTTCCCTAACCAAACTACACAATACCATATCCATTAATACATCCTACACAGCTCATTAACAATCTTGCAAGAATTGGTGTTCTGCCACGAAACCTCATGAATCTTCCTCTAATCCTCAGAATGAAGTCCTCTACCCTAGCTTAACCAGTCTAAACCTAGAACTATGGAGGAATGCACATAAATTAGGTGATACGAGCAAGATTACCAACCTGTCAAACTTTAATGGTGGATGTGATTCCACCCCAATCCAATGTATGCAACCTTCCCTGATTGATCTCCAATGGCAGCTATGAATTCTGTATGCAACAAGATGGATGAACAAGGCTTGAATCTTGTGTTTGATCTCAATATGCACTTTTTGCAAATTCCTCAAAACAGCTTCAAACCTCCATGGATCTACCTTCAATTTGGTATGCAAATGCTCCTAAAGATCAGAGTAGGGTGTTTGTGGAGAAGAAAAGAATGGAGATGGAAGAGAAAGAGAGTTTGTTATGGAAATGCAAATGGAAGAACCTCACTTTTTCACACTCTAACCTCACCACTCACCAACAATCATCACCAACCCTAGCCATATGGTGATTCACCCTTCTTATAACAATCAAAAAAATGATCTAGATCCATCTAGAAACTTGTGGAAAATGCTTGAAAGTTATAGAATTTCTCCTTTAGTGACATGTTGATCATACCATATCTCATGAGTTAGGCTTGCCAAATTGACTTTAAAATCTCCCTACAAGAGATATTGAGAAAGAATGAGTGAAAAACATGCACTTCCTTGCCTTTGGTGAAGCTTTGTCAAGTTACCTTATTATGCAAGAATGAGAATTACAAAGTAACCCCCATTTCTAAGCTTCAAATCAAAATTATACTTGAACCATTGTTTTTAAAATATTGTTTGGAGTCAAAATGACATATTGGATGACCCATTTTGGATTTGTACATCTCCTAAACCAATTTCCAACTCCAACTTTTTCAACTTATAAGCCATTTTTAGGTCATTTTCACCCAATCTTGTAAATCCTTGCTACAGGCTCTTTCAATAACTCAAGACCACTTTTCTAGACTTAAAATCCCATTTTGAACAACTTTCATGTTTTGAGTTTTTCCATTTGAGGCTTGGAAATAGGAGATATGGCCTTTGCTTAAAATGACCTATAACTGCCAAATGACCAAAATACCCCTGTCTTGTTCAAACCATAAGTTGAGTTCTACAAATCCTATCAAGGACTTATAGTACTCTATAGAAAGATAAGGAGATTCTATTCAACATTCATGTTGACCAAGAAATCATAGGAATCATCCTACTAGGGAAAAAGTTGTCTGTAAGTTGGGTGACTTTCAAGGACCCAGATTCACACACCTCTGTTGACTTGTAATTTGTCAAAACCATAACTTGAGCTCTGCAACTCCTATCAAGGACTTCCACCACTCAAATTAAAGCTAAGAACAATCTCTACAACCTTCATGTTGTGGGGAAGATGAGATATCAATCACATCTTGAGCTAAAACTGCCTGGAAGATAGGGATCAAATTAGGGTTTTTCACTGACAATCCTCAGAAACCCTAACTCAAAACTTCTCAAAACTCTTCAATCATGATGAGTTGGTCTAGGAATCATCTTTATAACATCTCCATGCATCACTCCATGATCTCATGGCCCTTGTATTAGGTCTCAACCTTCTCCAAATTTTCAGTTATCCTAGGGTTGACCCAGTCAAAACCCTAATTCTACCATCCATGGCTGAATCTTCTGAATTCTTGCACAATGACTTCTCTGGGCCTCATGATGGCTATCAAGCCATCTCATACACTTTCTCAAAGCATCAAGTTTACTCTCAAATTCTCAGAATCATCTGAGGAGCTCCCACAACTCTCAAGCTATGAAGCACACAACCCTGGTTTCAACCAATTCCTCTGAGGATCTCTTGAACTTTCTGGTGAAGGTATCAACTTTCAAACACTTGATGGATAAATAAATGTTGGTCAAATTTTGGGGTGCAACAGCTGCCCCTATTCAAACGGCTTGGACCTGACTGGGTGAGAAGCAAACGGCTCTCAGCCAATCAAGGTGCGAGACAATTGAACACCGGTAAACCCGAAAATTTGCCAACTGCACGAGCACACGACACTCTGCGGGGAACACATCTTTGAACACTGCAATACTAGCTGCTCAACAACTAGCTGGAGAAATATCAATCTGACATCGCCGTCAGTTATCCACATTAAATTCTTCTGACATTGCCTTCAGACACCCAACCTCGCCGCTGGAGAGCTGAATCTGACATCGCCGTCGGAAACACACATCATTTGGAGACACTGGACATCGCCGTCGTACAGACATCATCTCTACTGGGGATTTAAAGGGCTGACCTCGCCGTCGAACAAACACCCAACCTCGCCGCTGGAGAAAACATGATCTGACCTCGCCGTCAAATCCAAACGTTCAACCTCGCCGTTGAACAAACATCCAACCTCGCCGTCGGAAGCAAACATGATCTGACCTCGCCGTCAAATCCAAACGTTCAACCTCGCCGTCGAACAAACATCCAACCTCGCCGCCGGACAAACATAATCTGACATGGGGTTCACCCCTGGTAAATGGAACAAAAGGTACACTTGCGTAATTGAAACCACTCCGCTGGGAATGAGAGACTTAATCGAGCACGCTCTGATCTGGGGTTCACCCTCAGAACCATAACGAACATCGGAATACTGCTGCACAACTGACCCACCGTAGAACTTCAACATTAAAGATATATGAAACCCTGGCCCCTGGCCACTTCCAGCTTCAGCTAGAAAAAATCTTCAAGTATTTCTGAAGATGAATGAAACCCTGGCCCTAGGCCACTCCAGATCCGCTGGAGAATCTTCAAGTTCTTCTGAAGATAGATGAAACCCTGCCCGTCGGCGATTCCAGCTTCAGCTAGAAAAAATCTTCAAGTACTTCTGAAGATAAACATCATTGACCTTCAAGGATGTAAACTTTGCCCGTCGGCAACTCTGCAGGAGGTATCTTCGACTTCAGTCTGAAGAAATGGTCCTTGGCCTTCAAGGATACATGGGTCTGCCTTCAGGCAACTCCACCTCTGCTATAGAGCATCCGTGACTTCAGTCAGGGATATACTTCGGCCTTCAGTCCGAAAAATGAATCCTAGGTCATTCATGACCTTAGGGATAACCTTGCCCTTAGGCACCTTCGCTTCAGCTTAGGAAATCTGTGACTTCAGTCAAAGAAATGGTATCCAGAGCCATTCATGACTCTACGGGGATTCAAACACTTTGCCTTCAGGCAAAACTCCGCTTCAGCTGGAGAAACATCTTCGACTTCAGTCAGAAGAAAAACTATTCACTTGATCGCAATCAATCATCACCTCAGGACAACTGACTTGGTCTTCAGACCAACACGGATCATCTTGAATACAAAATTTGGAACCTTGTCTTCAGCCACACGTTGATTCATCAACAAGGAAATCTGAACTCCCAGGAACCTTCTGATACCGCCTTCAGGCGTTTGCGAAATCAATCTTCAGATTAGACATCACTGCTGGAGCAGACATATCACGCTGCTAAGGACTTCAAGAATCATCTTGAACAAACTCCGTCGGGCACCTTCAAGAATCATCTCGAACTGCTGACCTTTCTGGAGACTGTATTCTGCTGGGTATTCCAGGAATCCTCCTGGGCAACTCTTGCTGGGGACGCTATTGGGGAGCTCAAGAATCATCCTGAGCAAACAACTCGGGAAGCTGCACTGAGGTCTTAAGAATCATCTTAAGCATACGACTCTGCTGAGGAATTCGAGAATCATCTCGAACTGAAGACTTCGCTGGGGATCTCAAAAATCATCTTGAGCGAGCGACTGTGGGGATTACACCGGGGTCCTAAGAATCATCTTAAGGCAACGACCTCGTTGGGGAGAATATCAGGAATCGTCCTGAGCAACTGGTCTCTTGGCGGAACACCTGTAGGACAAGAATGGTAGTAACCTAGATCATGCTTATGATGCGTATGCTTCTGCGCCATGCCCCACACGGTGGGAATGCTATGCGTTTATGCTAAATGCTATGCAATCATGCACAATGCTATGCAATCCCGTCAGCAAAATAAATGCCGAGGGGGAAATTCTCCTGTCAAGGTGAAAGAACTACTCAGATAGAGGAATCATCCCGCTGAGGAGAACGTGGACACGCCAATATCAATTGGACTCCGCCTGGGGAAATGATCTTCGGTTGACTGCTGCAGGGGAAACAACTTCAGTTGATTACTGCAGGGGGACGAAGCTCTACGAGAACCTGGACCTGCTGATATCAGTCGCGAGAATGAACTGCGTGGCCGCCATGGCTACTTTTCTGGGGATAACAACTATGTGGGGGAAACAACCTCAGCTGCTCCATACTCCACTGGGGAAAACATGGTCTGATCAACTTCTAGGGACTCGGCTCTCTTGGACATCTGCAAACTCGACTGGGGAAGGAGAAGTCATTCTGCTTCGCCGAAGAGAGTGTGACTCTGGGGAGATACAGCATCAGCTGCCCCACGCTCTGCTAGGGAACATCCACTCAAGGTCCCAACTGCTTCCAGGGATTCTGCTTTTCCGGGGGTTTGCGGACTCAGCCGGGGAGAGAAATCATTCTACTTTACTGGAGAGTACGACCCTGGTAGGGAATTTCAATTTCGCTGGGGGAAGAAAGAATCATCTGACTTCGGGAGAGAGTACAACTCTGCAGGGGAATACAACATCAGTTGTTCCAATACTCTACTGAGGAAGAGGGAATCATCCAACTTCAGGAGGGAGCACGGCTCTGGTGGGGAATCTCAATTCCGTTGGAGACTTCAGTCTGGCGCCATTAGTTACTGCATATTTTGGCGTATGAATCATTTCTTACGAATCCTGCACTTGTGACCCGGTGTTGGGGCAACACTTGCTGCGGCGACTTTACTGGGGAAAACACGAGCTTCGGCACCCGAACATTTCTACGAAATCTGCACTTGTGACCCGGTGCTGGGGACATGTACGAGCTTCGGCGCGCGACTCAGCTGAGAAAATGACGTTCCTTCAGGATGCGTCTGCTTGGGGAAGAGAATCATCTCTGCATGGGGAGACATATCAATGCTCAATTTCTGGCGCTCAGATTCTACGGAGGAGAGATTACTGAACTCTGCTGGAGAAAGAGGACTCGCCCTGCTTCGGGGATGCGCACGGCACATCTCTGGAAGGTGCTACACCTGCAACAACACAAACACACAGACAAGATACCCTCCTCAAAGGGGCCTATCCAGGTTATTATCTCGTGACAATATCCAATTAATTAATTGTTTCAACAATCAATGGGCCTAGGCCCGTAAGTTTATGTATGCGCATTTTATCAAAAAACATCGGCGTTTTCATTCGCAAACAAAACAGATTAATGCTAAACAGGCAAGCAGAATTGCTGAATAATGTGCATTTTATTGATGGTGAACCCCTGAATGGGCAAAAATGTTTTACAACAGAGGAAAACTCCTGGGATGAGGAAGCCGCACAAAAAAGAAAACATAAATATACATCAGTATATACAAATGTCGGCAACGAGGCGTAGACGAACACCATGAGTTGATCCCTCTAAGACCCACTCGACTTTGATACTTCTCCGACGCTTCAGCTTCGGAAGAGATTGATTCAGATGAACGGCCCTCAAGTCCTCCGAACCACTAACCAATGAAAGTCCACACGCGGAACGCAGTCATTTGCTTATTCAAGTCCCTAACTTTTGCGTGAACCGCCCTTTACGGGTTTTCAGTTCACCGGGATACCCTTTTTTGCCGAAGCCGCCCAGTGTAGGTTTTCGACTTCGCGGGTGTACATTTTTCAATATATCCCTAACTTTTGCCCGAACCTTTTATTCTGTTTTTGGTTCGCCGGGATGCCCCTTTTTTGCCTGGACTCTTTCTTTTTTGTCCAGCGGGTCTCTTTCAAGCAAAGTATTTTTTAACCGCGTCCGCGTTCACCGCGGATGCAAAATCTTCACCATCCATCGTGGATAACAACAAAGCTCCTCCTGAGAAGACCTTGCTGACGACATACGGCCCCTCGTAATTCGGAGTCCACTTGCCCCGGTGATCGGAGTGTGGCGGAAGAATCTTCTTCAGGACGAGATCACCCGTCTGAAAGCTTCGAGGACGCACCTTCTTATCATAAGCTTTCTTCATTCGGCTTTGGTACAGAAGACCAAATGCAATCGATGCTAACCTCTTCTCGTCCATCAGGCTGAGTTGGTTTAAGCGATTCGTAATCCATTCAGCCTCGTCGAGTTTCACATCAACCAAAACCCGCAAAGAAGGAATCTCCACTTCCAACGGTAGGACAGCTTCCATACCGTACACCAAGGAGAAAGGAGTTGCCTCGGTCGACGTACGCACCGTCATACGATAACCGTGCAAGGCAAACGGCAACATCTCGTGCCAATCTTTGTACGTCACAACCATCTTCTGAACAATCTTCTTGATGTTCTTGTTGGCGGCTTCAACGGCGCCATTCATCTTCGGCCGATACGGAGATGAGTTGTGGTGTTCAATCTTGAAGCTCTGGCACAGCTCCTTCATCATCTTGTTGTTCAAATTCGAACCATTATCAGTAATGATCCGCTCGGGAATTCCATAGCGACAGATGATGTCCTTCTTTATGAATTTAGCTACCACCTGCTTTGTCACATTAGCGTACGAGGCTGCCTCCACCCATTTGGTGAAGTAGTCGATAACTACCAGAATGAAACGATGACCATTGGATGCAGTGGGCTCGATCTTGCCTATCATGTCGATGCCCCACATGGAGAACGGCCAAGGGGAGGACATGACATTCAATGGGCATGGCGGCACCTGAACTTTATCAGCATAAATCTGGCACTTATGACATTTCTTCGCGAATCTGAAGCAATCCGACTCCATAGTCAGCCAGTAATATCCTGCTCTCAGGATCTTTCTCGTCATGGCATGCCCGCCGGCGTGCGTACCAAATGTGCCCTCATGGACTTCTTCCATGAGCATACTCGCTTCTTTCTCATCCACACATCTGAGTAGCACGAGATCGTGGTTTCTCTTATACAGCACTCCGTCAGGATTGAGATAAAAGTTTCCAGACAGCCTCCTCAGAGTCTTCTTATCCTGGGTTGACGCACCCGCAGGATACTCCTTAGTCATAAGGAAGGTCTGGATGTCGTGGAACCATGGCTTGCCGTCGGTGGCATCTTCGATTGCAAAGACAAATGCCGGTCTATCAAGACGCGAAAGTACAATTCTTGGAGCCTCATTCCAATAATTGACTTTATACATTGAAGCCAACGTGGCTAAGGCATCAGCCATTTGATTTTCAGCCCTGAGTACATGATGAAGTTCCACTCGATCGAAGAAAGGAAGCAGCCACCTGGCATAATTCATGTACGGCACTAAATTCGCTTGACGAGTTTCCCACTCCCCTTTAATCTGATTGATTACAAGCGCTGAGTCACCATATATGTCTAGATTCTTGATTCTCAAATCAACTGCCTCTTCTAGACCCATAATACATGCTTCATACTCTGCTTCATTGTTGGTAACTGGAAACGTCAGTCTCGCAGTAAACGGGATGTGGGATCCGTGAGGAGTCGTGATGATAGCCCCGATACCACTTCCATAGGAATTAACCGCTCCGTCGAATATCAACTTCCACTGAGACTTCCTATCTGGCCCCTCATCGGGCAATGGCTCATCGCAATCCTTCGCTTTGAGAAACATAATATCCTCGTCAGGGAATTCGAACTTCATCGGCTGGTAGTCTTCGATTGGCTGTTCGGCAAGGTAATCAGACAATACGCTTCCCTTAATGGCTTTCTGAGAGACGTACTGAATATCATATTCCGTTAACACCATCTGCCATCTGGCAATCCTTCCCGAAAGAGCCTGCTTCTCGAAGACGTACTTGATCGGATCCATCTTCGAAATTAGCATAGTGGTGTGATTGAGCATATACTGTCGTAGACGTTTGGCGGCCCAAGCTAGTGCACAACACGTCTTCTCCAGCATCGAGTATCGAGATTCACACTCAGTGAACTTTTTACTTAAATAATAAATGGCGTGCTCCTTTCTGCCCGTCTCGTCGTGCTGACCGAGAACACACCCCATACTATTCTCCAGAACGGCAGGTACATGATTAATGGCCGTCCAGCCATTGGGGGTATCAAGATTGGAGGTTCTTGAAGATACTGCTTTATTTTGTCGAATGCCTTCTGGCAATCCTCATTCCAAGTAATCGCCTGATCTTTCTTTAAAAGCTTGAACATCGGTTCACAAGTGGCCGTGAGCTGAGAGATAAACCTTGCAATGTAGTTTATTCGGCCTAAGAAACCACGAACTTCTTTTTCTGTTTTCGGCGCTGGCATTTCTTGAATAGCTTTTATCTTCGCAGGATCAACTTCAATACCTCGTTCACTAACGATAAACCCCAATAACTTTCCGGACCGCACTCCGAAAGTGCACTTGTTAGGATTCAGCCTCAGCCTGAACTTCCTAAGCCTTTCAAACAGCTTCAACAAATTGACCAGATGCTCTTCCTCCGTTTGGGACTTTGCAATCATGTCATCAACATAGACCTCGATCTCATGATGAATCATATCATGAAACAAAGTTACCATTGCTCGCTGGTAAGTGACCCCTGCGTTCTTCAGACCGAAGGGCATTACCTTATAGCAGAATGTTCCCCAAGGGGTGATGAACGTCATTTTCTCCATGTCCTCCGGTGCCATCTTAATCTGATTGTAACCGGAGAAGCCATCCATGAACGAAAACACGGAAAACTGGGCTGTGTTGTCGACCAACACATCGATATGAGGCAACGGGAAATCATCCTTAGGGCTCGCCCTGTTCAAATCCCGATAATCGACGCACATGCGTACCTTACCGTCCTTCTTCGGTACGGGCACTATGTTGGCGACCCACGGAGGGTAAGTGGTAACGGCTAAAAATCCTGCGTCCAACTGCTTCTGGACTTCTTCTTTGATTTTTACAGCCATATTTGGTCTTGTCCTCCTGAGCTTCTGCTTGACTGGAGGGCAATCTTCTCGCAACGACAAGCGATGAACCACGATGTCAGTGTCAAGTCCGGGCATGTCCTCATATGACCAAGCAAAGACGTCACTATACTCTCGAAGCATCTCGACCAGTCTATGCTTGACATCATTCTGCAGCGCTGCCCCCACTCTGACATTTCTGACGAGCTCCTCAGAACCCAGATTTACAATCTCAATATCCTCCTCGTGAGGCAGAATAACCTTCTCCTCTTGTCTCAACAAGCGGGCCAACTCTTCCGGAAGGTCCTCGTCTTCATCAATCTCATCCTCGGCTTGATAGATCGGGCAATCAAAGTCGTAGTGAGCCGTAGAGGGTCCAGAGTCGATGTCATCTGTCATGTGGATCCTGCAATAACAAGGGTTAAGTTTAAAGCAAGAATATGCAGGTTAGCACAAACCTCGTTGCCATTTTGCTGTTTGTCGAAATAAACATAAAACAGGAATAACAGAGAACACAATATTTGAGTACGAAGAAAACGCCTTTTATTTATTAACAAAATGCATGTACACAATCCAACAAGGCCCTGACAGTAAAACCACTATGCCCCAGGCAGGATATAGGGTTGTACAAAGATTGTAAAAAGCAAATCATTACTCTTCACTTGTCAGCTTGATAATCTCCTTGATGATCCAATTGTTGAGGCGCTCGCCTGGCTTGCTCGGCTGCATCCAGGCGTCGAGATCACAATCACTATCCCCGCTGTTCTCAGACGCAACATTGATGCTCTCGAAAATGACTCCGCCCTTGGTGAATAGGATCGGCCCCTTCCCACGAGACGAACTGCCAGAAGAAGATGAAGCTTCAGCTTCAGGAGAATACCCCAATCCAAACTTATCCTGCTTGATTGGTATATCCAAAACGTGCCCCCAGCCTGGGGTGGAGCCGGCTTCGACAACGGCCCGAGCCTCTTTAAACGAGGAGAGGTTCATCTCTTGCTTCTCTGCGATGACAGGAGCTACCTCTTTCACCCTGACGGTTTCAAAGGCTTGGCAGAGAGTTTCATGGATCTCGCCGTCCATTTCAACATATTTAAAGGACGACAAGTGGCTCACCATAATGTCCTCCTCACCACAGACGGTTACTATGCTGCCCCCGACAGCATATTTGAGTTTCTGATGCAGCGTGGACGTCACGGCACCAGCAGCATGGATCCATGGCCGACCTAAGAGGCAACTGTAGGCGGGCATGATGTCCATGATATAGAAAACCGTATTGAACGTCTCCGGACCAACTTGAATTGGCAGGGTCAACTCTCCGAAGACGTGGCGCTTGGTTCCATCAAAGGCTTTCACGACCAGATCACTGGGCGTGCAAAGCAATCCACGGGTATCCAACTTCATCAGTGCTTTTTTCGGAAGCACATTAAGCGAGGAACCCGTATCCACCAGGACATGCGACATAATCGTGCCTCTGCACTCTATCGAGACGTGCAAGGCGCTATTGTGATCTCTTCCTTTAGGAGTTATCTCCAGATCTGTAAAACCCAGCCCATTACCAGCATTAACATGGGCCACCACCTCTTCCAGCTGATTTACTGATATCTCCTGCGGCACGTATGCAGCGTTCAATACCTTCAGTAATGCGTTGCGGTGCGCTTCAGAACACAGCAACAAGTTAAGAATAGAGATCTTCGACGGAGTCTGATGAAGATGATCTACAATCTTGCAGTCGCTCTTCTTGATTAGTCGCATGAACTCTTCAGCATCTTTAACCAGCAAGTCTTTCTCTACCCCAAAAGGGATCTCCTCGACAGCTTTACCTTTACCCTTATCCATAGCGTCAGCCCTGACTACCCTCTCTGCCGCAACCTCTGCTGGCGCAAACACTCTACCGCTTCGAGTAATGCCACTGACTCCGGTAAGATTCTGCACAGTTGATCCGTATGGCTCAAGTTCTAACTTCTGACCATTACAATAAACTTCGGCGCCGTAATGCCATGGAACGGCATTGGTGCTTTCGAATGGGATCGGTCCGGCCCTGGTGATAGTAATAGTAGGAGGTCGGGCGCAGAAATAGTAATAGGGTGACGAGGAATAGTAATGGTAGCAACTTCATCTGCCTGCTTTAGCACGACCTCCCCTGATGCACTCTCAACGCTCCGGCTGAACTGCAAAATACCCTCGGACATCAGACTTTGGATACCTTCGACCAGCTGCTCACACCCATCAGGAAGTGTGGCACAAGCCATACATAACTCTCCGCATCCAGGAAAGAAACCCTTCTTCAGCAACTTAGCCTTGACAAAACTAAGTGGCGTCTTCAAATCTTTGACATCAGTCAGCAAGTCTGAACTCTCTTCTGTGATAACGGCATTCACTCCGCCACCCTTATGATGAGGCATGGGGTTTTTGGTAACGTTGGGCACGTTATCAGAAAAGTTAATAACCTTGGCGTCCACCAAGTCCTGGACTTTGTGCTTAAAAGCTTTACAATTCTCAATCGTATGGCCTGGTGCCCCAGTATGGAAATCACAAGTAGCATTGGCGTCATACCCCGGTGGTGGTGCCCCTGTTAAGGGAGCCAACGTCCTCTTTTGAACTAGCTGAAGCTGCAGCAAAGTTTGCAGAAGCTACGCATATGACATAGGTGGAGTTTCAAAATGACGATTTGTCAGAGGAGCCCGATTCTGATATTTCTTGTACCCCTGCTGATTCTGCTGCTGAGGTTGTTGCTGCTACGGCTGCGGTGGAGCAGCTGGGATATTTATGCTAGCAATCTGTTGCTGAGGGCCCTTGCCCTTTCTCCGAGCATTAGTGACAGCACTTGCATCCCCCTCTCGACGCTTGCCAGCGTAAGGTTTCTTACTACCTCCTCCAGCTGAGGATGATTCGCCTTGAATTTTTCCAATCTTTATACCGTTCTCAACATGCTCGCCCATAGTGATGAGGGCCGAGAATGTTCCAGACATGCCACTGACCAGCTTTTCGTAGTAGATTCTAGGAAGGGTAGCCACGAACATTTGCACTAGCTCACGCTCAACCATCGGCGGTTGAACCCGAGCAGCCAATTCACGCCACCGCTGGGCGTACTCTTTAAAGCTTTCATTGTTCCGCTGTGAGAGATTCTGAAGCTGAACTCGGTTGGGAGCCAAGTCGCTATTGTATTGATAGTGGAGGACGAACGCTTCTGCGAGATCTTTCCAGGTGCGCACAGTAGCGGGCTCCAAACCCATATACCATTCGAGTGATGGGCCAGAAAGACTGCCCTGGAAGAAGTGCATCAGCAACTTCTCATCGTCAGAATAGGCGGACATCTTTCTATAATAAGATCGGAGGTGAACACGGGGGCAAGTAGTACCCTTATACTTCTCAAAGGTAGGCACCTTGAACTTATGAGGTACTTTAAAGTCAGCAATCAACCCGAGCTTGGACATGTCAACGCCCAACGTGTTCTGATTTTCAATGTCTCTCATCTTGTCTTCCAGCGCCTTGAACCTGAGTCGAGCTTCAGCATTCAACTCTGCTTCTACACCTCTCTGAGAGAATATGTCATCCTGATGGTCCTCCAGCCACGGTTGAGGCACCAACAGATTTCCTGCACCAGCATTGCCGTTGACCGGCCCTATGTTAACATTGGCTCCCAAACTGCCATTGCTGACGCCTGCCGCGTTGAGTCCGAGATTAGTCATCAGATTGCCGTTAGCACTGCCGTTGCCCCCGGCAACAGGAACAACATTCTGTGGAGGGTCCACTGGAGGAGGAGTAGGCACGGCCCCTCCATGCAGTATGCCATTACTGTCAACCCTGGAGATCAGAGGTTGAACCAGAGTACGAAGCTGGTCTTGACCATTCGCGACCACCTGCATCAGCTCCATAAAACGATCCATCCGTTCACGGAGCTCTTGAACATCTGACTGCACCTGGTCCATTATCCTTGTCTGATTAGCGCGAGTTGAATAGCGGTGGATGAGTCTTTGATCAATCCTGGAGACCGGAGACGACTCGGAACCTGAAAAACCTGTCAACAATAAAGGTTAGGAAAAGCAATAAGATATACACCATGCAAATATGCTTCATGCAGATGCATGCGTGTGTCTGCGTGCGTGGGAGATTTTCCCCCGATCCTAGTGCCCTAGTGCCAGTGCCGATAATAATAAGAAGACAAAGAGATCCGAGCCCAATCGTGGAAACATCAATCTCATATATATATATGGAAAGGCCTGTCAAGGCGGTACACAGCATTAGCGAGTACAAACAAATCAACAGCATGACCTCAGCCAACAAGTCTGGTGATGGTCAGCATACATCAAAGATCAAAACAACAGGAATGCGACTAGTCAAGCACGGCCACGGGCGCGATACTCTGCTAACAACTCCTTCGTCTCTGAGTGATCTGGCGAAGTGAGCAACCCCTCGACGAGTAGTTCCCTCTGCCTGATAGTATGCTGAAGCCCCTGAACTGAACTCTCCCAAGCTCCTTCGCCAAAGCAATCCTCCAGCTTCCGCTTCTTAGACTCAAACGTCAGCTTATGCTCCTTCAGGTTAGCAATAGCTTTGTTGAGACGGGCTTCAGCGGAGTACCTGCGGGCGGTCTCTTCATCAAACCTCCGCTCACTGTCCTTTACTTCGGCTTCTAGCTTAGAAATCTGCAGCATCAGCTTGTCCTCTCGCTCCTTCCTGGTGGCCATGGAAGTCTTCCAATGCTGGTCGAACTTAGATATTCTCCGGTATGCCTCCTCCAAATGCTGCTTCTTTGTAGCTAGTACATCATTAGCAGCCCTGAAGTCTTGACCTAAGCGTTCCCGATCAGCAATCTGCTTTGCCAAGTCTGCACCCAGTTGGCTCACCGACTCTGTTTGCTTTTTGAGAGCATGCACGGCTTCGTTCCTCTCACTTCGAAGCTGAGCTAACTCCTTTTCTAATTCTGCATTTGCCCTCTTCAGTTCATCTCGCTCAGCCAATTCCTGGTTGTGCTGATGAATGGACACAGTGGTAGGCTCTTCGACTGGTGGAGGACTCTCTGGTCTGACATGAGGGAATGGCATCCCTATGGCGCTGGCCCTGACTCTGATCTAAGCTGAATAAGGAGGGTAGGCTTGGCTGTTGCTCTTCCCCAACAAAGGCTTTCCTCTCGTGCTGACATTGTTCCACGCATACTGAAGCTTGGACAACAAGTCCCCCTCTAGAATACCCGTGAGGTACAGAGATTCCCGTACCTCTTCTTCCTTCGGTGGAGTCCTCAAAGCATATGCGAACTGACGAACTAGCAATGACGGATTGTAGTTGATGCAACCCTTCCTACCTATCAGAGGTACGTTAGGAAACCCACTACAACTGAAGATCACCTCGGTGCCTAACCTGCCTCTGTCAACGAACTAATCAATGTCTTCTGCTGACAAACTCATCAGACGCTCAGGCCACTCAGCTGTGGCTGCAGACAAGACAGAAGAACCCTTCTTGGGCAAATGACTATCAAACCACCTGTACAACAACGGTACGCAGCATGAGACATTTTTCCCTCTCCGGTTCTCATTCTTGTAATGCACTGAATGGTAGACGTCTCCGATCAGAGTAGGGACTGGATTCCCTGAGGCAAAGATATGGAATGCATCAAAGTCCACGAAATCAGGCATGCTGGGGAATAGGATAATGCCATATATGCATAAAGCAAGGATGGCGTTGAATGCGTCCCAACATTTGTCCTTAGCACACTGCTGAGCCTTAGCTATCAGAAACTGCAGAGAGAACCCTGGGACCTTGTTCCAGCTCGTCACCACTAACTCAGAAGCGCTCAAGTGGAGTGAGGAAGCTAAATTAGCCAGATCAGGCTCGACATCCATGTGGACAAAAGGCATCTGCCTTTTGATAGGCACACCCAGCATATCAGCATACTCTTCCAATGTCGGCGCGAGAACGAAGTCATGAAAGGTGAAACACCTCAAGGGAGGGTCATAAAACTGCAGAAGAGCATGTAACCCATTCAACTCGGACGTAGAAGGTTTGCAAACCAGACTAAGCAACCTGCCATAAGACTTCCTGAACCTATCCTTCACAGAATCCCCTGCCAGGGCTATCAAACCAGTCAGCTTCGACACATCGGGGGTCGGGAACTTGTACGCAACAGTCTTCCTGAGGGAGGCCATAACAACAACAGAAGGCGAGAAATCCGGGATCGGGGAAACGGTACCTGCAACACAGACACATGTTAATGGAATGCAGATGGGTTTGCAAACTAATGCAAGATGCAGGCATGCAATAATATATCCAGGTAGCTGCTGTGGAGATTCGGTATCATCAGTCGCTGATGAGAAGGAAACCCCGGTGTAGGGCCACTAATCTGATCTGCTGAGAATAACCATCTGGTAGGACCGAGATCAAAATTCTGCTCTGACAAGAATAAGAGCCTGATAATAAGGACCCCAGGTGCAAGATCAAGTAACATCTGTTGATGAAGTCTTCAGACCCCAAATCAAAAATCTGCCCTATCAAGAACAAACACACAGCTGCTGATGAGATCTTCAGACCCCACTCAAAATCTGCCCTATCAAGAACAAATACACAGCTGCTGATGAGATCTTCAGACCTCACTCAAAATCTGCTCCATCCAGGACAAACCACTGATGATAATACACTGATCAAAACCTGCTCTATCAAGAACAGACAAACACCCGGCAATAAGATCCTCTGATCAAAAACTGGCTCTGTCAAGAACAAACATATCTGTAACTAGGAACCCTGGTACCAACATAACTGATTCACTGTCAAGCAAACCAGGTAGTCTGAAGGTATAAGTTTCCTGCAATAAACCCAGTCCCGCTCACAGGTATGGACCTAGACTGACTCAAGGTACGGCATCCTATGCGTTCATCAGTGTCACAGACTTTCAAAACTGATGATACGATTCCCAAAAGGAGTGGCATCATCAAGCTTTGAAGAGGCCTCACTTAGATGAATCACAAATGATCGGTCCCCAGAGTCGACAATCCACCAAACCAGCAACCGTCTAAACCCAAAGGGTTGAAAGTGAAGCCAACCGGATGAACCTCGTCTGAGCGTGGATTTCATGAGACACTAGTGCCTGCAAAGCAAGCACGCGCCCACAAATTTCCACTCTAAGTCTATGGTGCACTCAAGCCTGGGTCTGGCTTCTCACTCAATCAGAACTCCCATCCCACAACAGCACAAATAATCATATTTTACTGAATATAAAATGCGGGAAAATAAAGTGCGAGAAGTAAAAACGCGATAAATAAACGCAACCCAACAAGCAAACACACAAACGATAGGATTGACTCGCACAGGGAACCGTTGGAGTCCCCAGCAGAGTCGCCAGCTGTCGCTTGCGCGAAAATAAGGTGCCGGCATGACAGAAGAGTCGCCACCTTTCGTTATTTATCCCTCAGAGCGGGAAAGGAAACGATCGGAAAAACCTGACGAAAAAGGGTAAGACAAGGTCGTCGCAACCATTGTCTGGGTTCGGGAGTCGGTTACGTAAGGGGAAGGTATTAGCACCCCTCACGTCCGCCGTACTCGACGGGATCCTCGCTTGTTTGTTTACTTGGACGGGTTGGTTATAATCTATCTACCTATCAAGGCTGGCTGAAAAAGAAAAGAAAAATGACTCGACAAAGCGTCGCACTTTATGCCTACGTATTCTCATCAGAGAATGAGAAATCAGAGTCAACGTAGTTCGGCCTACGAAGGATTATGGGGGAAAGGTTGCTCGCTAGGACGTCGCATCCTATGCCTACGTACTTCCACACTGTATGGAAGATCAGAGCGAACGTAGTTCGGGAAACTACGGCTTATCTCCTAAAAGAAGTATTTTTATTGTGTTTGCGATTTCAACCGCACTAGAGACTATGACTTGAGAGTGAATGCATCGCATGTCACCCAAAGGGTACCATACTAAACATCCAGACTGTGGAAATGAAACTCTCCCACAATCCTTTCTCAGATAGCTTAAGGCTCGTAACGTACGAAAGAAATCATTCATGATTACTGTATCTTAAACTGTTTTGAGATGAGAAGAGAACAGGCCCAACTAGGAGGGAGACTATCAAGTCCTACTGTTGTCATATCATGGATTCATCCTATGGTTGAGGTTTGAACAGGGAACCCCTAGATGTTGTCATGCATAGGTTTCAACCTAAAAGTCTATCATCACATCCTTATCAAAGGAAATGAGAGTCCTAAGGGATCATATCAATGATACACCAGAACAGACAAAAGCATCAGCTTTAACAGCAAAATGCATGCAATGCAAGTGAGGGAGGAAATGTGTATGGGGCTTCAGCCTCCACAAGCTCGTCTCAACCTCAAGCCAGTCATGAAATAACAGTAATCATACTGAAAATAAACAACATGCTATCAAGCACTAAAACAGTAAACTGCAATCGTACAGATAAAAGAAATGAAATCATGCTATCAAGCAAAATAAACACATGGGCAAGGGAGCTGGGCTCTACCGAATACCCGCAAGCAAAGCCAAGCAATAACAATACAAGCAGATGCACTCATGCTCTTAGACTGAACTTATTCTAAATGGACTTAGTCTAGTGCAACAGACAAATCAGACAAAACAAACAATACATCAAAGAAAAACAGAAGAAAGCTTCAGCTCCTCTAGCAGCAACTCAGTCTTCAGACTTCAGAGATCACTTGCTTTCCAGGTATCAACCCTACAACATGAGTATCAACTCATCTTCTCCATTAAGCCTCAGCTTCTTTGATCAGCTCCACCTTCAGGCTTCACTATCTTCAGGGATCTTCAAGCATCAACTTGATCTTCACAAAGTCTTCAGACTTCAACAATCTTCAAGGAATCATCCTCTTCAAAGCTTCATCATCTATCTTCAAGGGCTCAAATGCTCCAGCAAACAAGATTCAGTCAACAAGATGAGGTGAGGATGTTACAGTGCTCACTGACTTCCAAAGGATGCCATTGAGGACTTAACATCAAAGGGAAGGCTCTCTCAAAGTTCTACCTTATAGGTCAAGGTCACTAATCCCTCCAAAGGAGAGAGGTGAATACCCTTAAGGGACTCTATGTCACAGAGAAGGAAGGAGGTGAACAAAACACTCCTTGTTTATTGAATGGAAGTATCCTATCTAGGGCTCTGCCTATGCATCTGTAAACCTATAAACAAACAAACAAAAGCTATGCTAAACTCCTCTGCAAGGTCTTCAAAGCTTCAATGATGATCCATAAGGTCTTCAACTCAATCTTCAAAGCTCACACACTCAAAGGAGAAGAAAAACAAACACAACAATACAACTTATGCCTTCAAGCAACACACATACTATCCATACATTCAAAAATCAATGAAAAATACTAAAACACCATACAATATTCTAGCAAAATTCTAGGGGATTCTATACATACTTACCCTTAACCCATATATTCCCCATACACTAATTTGGCCTATAAACCCCAAAACAAAATTGTTCAAGTCTACTTTTACAACCTAAAACCCTAATTAGAACACCTAAATGTCTAACAACCAAACTACATCAAATTTTAATCTACAAATTGAGAATTAAATCCTATATGAAACTAGGGTTCAATACCTAACTATGCCAAAAAGAATGGCTCAAAAACCCTAAGGGAAAGTCCTAAAACAAATTGTACAAAATCAAGTGTTAACCAAAATTAATTAAAAATACTATTTACAAGAAAATATGCTAAAAAATATTAAACTAAAAATAAAATGGAATTTTATTTTTTATTAATTTTCTAGACAAAACCATGATTATGTGAAAAAAAGAAGAAATGAAAAATATTGATTTTTGGATTTTATATGAATTTATTAAAATGCAAGGAAATTAAAAGAAATAAAAATAAAAGAATAAGAAATAAATGGGAGGGGGTATCAAAAGTAACACGCCCCAGTTGCTTTCATGATGTGCCAAAATCCTGGGAGGTGTGGATAGAAACAAATTGCTGAAGCCCAGGTTTATTACTCAATCAAAACGGTGCGTTTGGTTTAGTTGTGCGCTGCGTTTTGATGCGCTTCAGTCTCCCTCCATTTCTGAAATCAAATTATGGCCGTGCGATGGACTGAATTAGTCAAGCATTAGGGATCATCCAACGGTGGGGCTTCATCGTCCCCAAATGAACCCTAGGGTTTGCAGAAACCCTAACCCCATGCAAGGATTTTCTTCAAGCTCGTTCTCACTGATGGCTGGATGAAATCAAGAAATTCCAAAAGCAAACTTGGTCTACCAATCACCCTGAACACCATGATACCAATAGTTGTCCCTGAAACCTCTTGTATCGTGCCAACAGAAAGCTTCATCATCATGGTTCCACCATTTCCCTCTGATATCAATCTTAATGGAACTTCAAACTAATGATCCAGAATTGTTCTACATGCTTCCCTAACCAAACTACACAATACCATATCCATTAATACATCCTACACAGCTCATTAACAATCTTGCAAGAATTGGTGTTCTGCCACGAAACCTCATGAATCTTCCTCTAATCCTCAGAATAAAGTCCTCTACCCTAGCTTAACCAGTCTAAACCTAGAACTATGGAGGAATGCACATAAATTAGGTGATACGAGCAAGATTACCAACCTGTCAAACTTTAATGGTGGATGTGGTTCCACCCCAATCCAATGTATGCAACCTTCCCTGATTGATCTCCAATGGCAGCTATGAATTCTGTATGCAACAAGATGGATGAACAAGGCTTGAATCTTGTGTTTGATCTCAATATGCACTTTTTGCAAATTCCTCAAAACAGCTTCAAACCTCCATGGATCTACCTTCAATTTGGTATGCAAATGCTCCTAAAGATCAGAGTAGTGTGTTTGTGGAGAAGAAAAGAATGGAGATGGAAGAGAAAGAGAGTTTGTTATGGAAATGCAAATGGAAGAACCTCACTTTTTCACACTCTAACCTCACCACTCACCATTAATCATCACCAACCCTAGCCATATGGTGATTCACCCTTCTTATAACAATCAAAAAAATGATCTAGATCCATCTAGAAACTTGTGGAAAATGCTTGAAAGTTATAGAATTTCTCCTTTAATGACATGTTGATCATACCATATCTCATGAGTTAGGCTTGCCAAATTGACTTTAAAATCTCCCTACAAGAGATATTGAGAAAGAATGAGTGAAAAACATGCACTTCCTTGCCTTTGGTGAAGCTTTGTCAAGTTACCTTATTATGCAAGAATGAGAATTACAAAGTAACCCCCATTTCTAAGCTTCAAATCAAACTTCTACTTGAACCAATGTTTTTAAAATATTGTTTGGAGTCAAAATGACATATTGGATGACCCATTTTGGATTTGTACATCTCCTAAACCAATTTCCAACTCCAACTTTTTCAACTTATAAGCCATTTTTAGGTCATTTTCACCCAATCTTGTAAATCCTTGCTACAAGCTCTTTCAATAACTCATGACCACTTTTCTAGACTTAAAATCCCATTTTGAACAACTTTAATGTTTTGAGTTTTTCCATTTGAGGCTTGGAAATAGGAGATATGGCCTTTGCTTAAAATGACCTATAACTGCCAAATGACCAAAATACCCCTGTCTTGTTCAAACCATAAGTTGAGTTCTACAAATCCTATCAAGGACTTCTAGTACTCTCTAGAAAGCTAAGGAGATGCTCTTCAACATTCATGTTGACCAAGAAATAATAGGAATCATCCTACTAGGGCAAACGTTGTCTGTAAGTTGGGTGACTTTCAAGGACCCAGATTCACACACCTCTGCTGACCTGTAATTTGTCAAAACCATAACTTGAGCTCTGCAACTCCTATCAAGGACTTCCACCACTCAAATTAAAGCTAAGAACAATCTCTACAACCTTCATGTTGTGGGGAAGATGAGATATCAATCACATCTTGAGCTAAAACTGCCTGGAAGATAGGGATCAAATTAGGGTTTTTCACTGACAATCCTCAGAAACCCTAACTCAAAACTTCTCAAAACTCTTCAATAATGATGAGTTGGTCTAGGAATCATCTTTATAACATCTCCATGCATCATTCCATGATCTCATGGCCCTTGGATTAGGTCTCAACCTTCTCCAAATTTTCAGTTATCCTAGGGTTGACCCAGTCAAAACCCTAATTCTACCATTCATGGCTGAATCTTCTGAATTCTTGCACAATGACTTCTCTGGGCCTCATGATGGCTATCAAACCATCTCATACACTTTCTCAAAGCATCAAGTTCACTCTCAAAGTCTCATAATCATCTGAGGAGCTCCCACAACTCTCAAGCTATGAAGCACACAACCCTGGTTTCAACCAATTCCTCTGAGGATCTCTTGAACTTTCTGGTGAAGGTATCAACTTTCAAACACTTGATGGATAAATAAATGTTGGTCAAATTTTGGGGTGCAACACCAGCATCCCATTGTTTTTGAACTTCCTCCTTGATCTTCACAACCATGTCCGGTGTGGTTCTTCTGAGCTTTTGTTTAACAGGTGGACATTCCTCTTTTAAAGGGAGATGATGCACAACCATATCCGTATCAAACCCAGGCATATCCTCGTATGACCAAGAAAATATATCACTGTACTCCTTGAGCATCTCAATTAACCTTTGCTTGATGTCGCTCTGCAGCGCAACCCCTATACGGATGTTTCTCACAACCTCTTCCGACCCCAAATTAATAATCTCGATGACTTCCTCATGAGGAAAAATGATTCTTTCTTCTTGTTTCATTAACCAGGTCAACTCTTCTGGCACGTCACCATCTTCGACAACCTCTTCCTCAGTCTGAAATATCGGGTGCTCAAAGTCGAAGTGAGTCATAGGAGGTACATAGATGTCATCTGAAATAGTAATCCTGCAAAGGAAATGGTTAAATGCTTCAAAACACAGACAAAGCGAATAACCACATTGCCATTTTATTGTAAAAAACAAAAACAGGAAAAAACAGGGATCACAATGTTTGTATATGAAAAACGCCTTTATTTCATGATTAAAACAGTGCAATACACATAATCAAGTGGCCCTAAGCAAAATCACTATGCCCCGGGTAGGGCACAGGATTATTCAACAATTAAGAAAACAAATCATTACTGTTTAGTTGTCACAGGAACAGTTTCCCGGATAGACCAATTGCAGAGACTTTGTCCTGGCACACTTGGCTTGATCCATGCGTCCATATCACAGTCGCTATCTCCGTCTTCAGCATCGGAAACAGCATTGATAGTCTCATGGCATACTTCATTTGGTGTAATGGTTATCGGTCCTCTGAACTTGGGCGTTCCTGAAGAGGATGCTGATGACGAAGGATGATATCCAAGTCCGAACCTATCCATCTTTACCGGAATCTCCACCACTTGCCCCCAGCCTTTAGTCTTACCTGTCCGCACTAAAGCTTGAGCTTCCTTATAAGATGACATGGCCACATCTGGCACTTTACTTGGTACTGGAACTTTATCTTTAATTCGCAACCCCTTGAAGGCTTGACAGGGTGTTTCGTGTATTTCGTCGTCGACCTCGACGTATTTGAACGAAGACAAATGGCTAACCAGAATATCTTCCTCTCCACAAACAGTGACGACACTATCCCCAACCATATACTTCAGCTTTTGGTGCAACGTAGATGTGACAGCCCCGACAGCATGAATCCAGGGGCGCCCAAGAAGGCAACTATACGCTGGCTGGATGTCCATTATATAGAATTCAATTTCAAATATTTCAGGCCCCACCTACAACAGTAATGTTATTCATCCGAAAACCGACCTCCTCATTCCATCGAACGCCCTCACCACTAAATCACTGGGCATGCAGATAATCCCCCTAATATCTAACTTCATCATGGCTTTCTTCGGTAGCACATTCAGGGAAGATCCAGTGTCTACTAAAACATGAGACATGACTGTGCCCCGACATTCTACTGACACATGCAATACCATATTGTGTTCTCGCCCTCTCAGAGTCAAATCAAAGTGTGAAGCCCAAACTGTGCCCCGCATTGACATGCGCCATCACCCCTTCTAACTGATTAACAGAAACTTCTCGAGGAATGAATGACGTGTCTAGAATCTTCAGCAAAGCGTTCTGATGGGCCTCGGAACATAACAGCAATGACAGGATGGAAATTTTTTACGGCGTTTGCTGGAGGTGCTCAACAATTTTGTAATCACTTTTACGAATGAGCCTCATAAACTCCTCCACATCCTTAAGCGACGTTTCCTTTTCATTCGAATGAGAAGGACCACCTTCAGTTACCTTGGCTTTACCCTTGGCTAATCTTTCTGCCTCTACCTCGGGTGACGTGAAGATTCTTCCGCTTCTGGTCATACCCCCTGTTCCGACAACATTATCTACAACCCCAGCTGGTTGTCCATTGACTTCAATTTTCTCACCGTCACAATATACCTCCAACCCGTAAGTCCACGGCACTGCTTTAGTACTCTCAAAAGGGACTGGTCCTGCTTTGGTAATTGTGATCGTCGGCCGCCTGGCGGGCGCCGTTATCGTTATTGTTTTCCTCGGAATTGTTACCGTCGCAACGTCGTTCTGCTCATCACATAACGCCTCCACAGGCTCTTCAATCGCAGTTCTATCAAATTGCAAGGTACCTTCATCCATCATAGCCTGAATGCCCTGCTTCAACTCATTACAACCCTCTGGCTGGGTCCAACAATCCAAGCAAAACTCATCACATCTCGGGAATACACCCCCTCTTAGCAACCTGCTTTTAATCTCACCCAACGGTGTCTTCAGCTCATTGACATCCATCACTAGATTTAAATTCTCTTCTGTCAGGATGGCATTTGCCCCATGATTAGGCATAGGCTGTTGTACTATATTTGGACCCACCTGTCCAAAGTTGATAGCTTTGCTGTCCAGCAAATCCTGAACTTTGTGTTTAAATGCCTAACAAGCTTCTACATCATGCCCGGGCGCCCCGGAATGGAATTCGCAATGCTTGTTGGCGTCATACCCATAAGGGAGTACCGCCCCTGTAGGCGGTGCCAAAGTCCTCTTTTCAACCAAGTTCAACCCTAGCAGGGTCTGAAGAAGTTCTGCATACGTGGAAGGAGGTGCGTCAAACACTCTTTTCGGCCTCGCGTTCTGTACCCTTCTCTGACCGGGGTTCTGCCCTTGCTGCTGCGGTGGTTGTTGTTGCTGTTGTGGTTGCCTCTGTTGAGGAAGCGGGATAGTGACACTAGCTATCTGTTGCGGCTGAACATACTGATTTCTTACTCTGCCCCTGCCCCTGCCACCAAACACGGCGCTAGTATCACCCTGTCGTCTACCACCAAATGCTTTTCTGGCACCTCCTACTGAAGTGGACTCACCTGCTTGGAACCTTCCAACTTTAATCCCGTTCTCGATCATCTCCCCCATAAGAATCAAATCTGAGAAACTGCTCAATGACACATTAAACAATTTTTCGTAGAACACCCCCGTAAATGTCCCAATGAACATGTCATTCATCTCCCTTTCAATTAAAGGAGGATGCACCCTCGCTGCCATATCGCGCCACCTTTGCGCATACTCTTTAAAACTTTCACCGTTCTTCTTTGACAAACCCTGTAATTGGACCCTGTTTGGCGCCAGATCACTGTTATATTTGTAATGCGTCACGAAAGCATCGACCAACTGCTTCCAGGTTTTAATCTGCGTGGGCTCCAGCCCCATATACCATTCAAGTGAAGGTCCTGACAAGCTATCCTGAAAGAAATGCATGAGCATCCTTTCATCATCTGAATACGCAGACATCCTTCTATTATAAGAGCGGACATGGACCTTAGGGCAAGTGTCCCCCTTGTATTTGTCAAAAGTGGGAGCCTTGAATTTCAACGGCACCCTCAGCCCTGGTACCAAGCCCATTGTAGTCATATTCAAACCGGTGGAGTTCTGATTCACTACCCTCTTCATCTGTTCTTTAAGCATTCTGATCCTCTGCATAGGATCAACAGGTCCTTCAAAACCCACACCTCTTCCAGAAAAGGCGTCCTCCTGGCGGTGTTCACCCCAATTCACATTTTCATTTCCATATCCGTCGTAACCAGTGTTGCGACCAAACCCTTGCTGATTGATCATGGGACCTCGTCCCCCGTTACCGAAACCCTGGTTGACCCTAACAGGTCCAAACCCAGTGTTGACAGGAATCACCCCAGCACCATTCATATTACCAAATCCACCATACCCCTGGTTAGCGTTACCAAAACCGTCGTAACCTAAACCTTGAGTGTTGAAGCCGAATTTCCCGTCCTAATTGACGTAATCAAATCCTTGGTCATTGTAGCCAAAACCATTGTTGCCAAAACCATTACCGCCATTGTTGTTACCACCGCCTTGGTTGACGTCCCCAAATCCAGCATTGTTAACAACAGTCTCATTTCCATTCCCTGTGTTGCCATTGCCAGCGCCAGCGCCATCGTTTACAACCGCAACAGGTGGGGTCACTACAGGTGGAACCACAGGTGTAGGGGGCCCATCCTCCGGAATAGTTTCAACGTGTGCAGAATTGTGGTCATTGTTGCCATTCCCATTAGTCTGCGTCAGCAGCGGCTGTACCAAAGTCTGGAGGCTCTCCTGGCCCTTAGCAATGTTCTCCATTGCTTGCATGAACAGATTCAGCTTCTCGCGGATTTCCTGCATCTCCACTTGGACTTGATCCATGATTCTCTTGTAGTTGTTTCGGGTTGAGTAGCGGTGGACTCTTTGTTCGTCAATCCTGAAAAACCTGAAGATGCAGGAAATAAGATACAGATTCAAAAATACCGGTCATGCAATATGAATGCGGATGCAATTGTGTAAATATGCTACAGGTTATATTCCCCCCCCCCCCCCCCGATTCTAGTTTCGGAGAGAAGGCCAACACGACAATGGAGTCCCCATCAAGCAAGCAAGGAATCAGAAAACCCTCATATATAAACAAATGCCAAGAGGATGAGTACAGGAGTACAATTAAATACAACTGAAGAGACCTCGGCCAACAAGCCTGGCGATGGTCAAAATACAAGTACAGATAACAAAAGCAAGGCAAAAGACAACTCAGGCCAAGTGGCGCTCTCTGACGTCTTCCAATATCCTCAACGTCTCTGAACGACCCAGCCTGGAGATTAGCTCTTGTATCAGCAAGGCATGTCGCTCGGCAGTGGATCTCAGCTCTTTGGCGTCGTCCTGGCAGGTTCCTTCGCCAGAACCGTCGTCGAGTCTGCATCTCTTGGAGTCCGCCTTCACTTCATAACCTCTCAGCTTCTCGTCAAGGTCACTTACTCTAAGCTCAACAGCGCTCCTGAGTGATGTCTCTTCAGCAATTTTTGCGTCTTGGGCTCTAATCTGTGCCTCTAGCGTGGCAATCTGCAGCTTCAGTTCATCTTCACGTTCCTTCCACTTGGTAACCGTGGTATTCCATAGTGCTTCCCACTTGTTGAGGCGGGAATAAGCTTTGCTTAAAAGTTCCTTTTTGTAAGTAAGCACCTTTCTAACACCGTTCAAGGCTATTCCCACTTTTTCTTTCTTGTTGGTCTCTTCCGTCAACTCCGAACCCAACCTATTAATCAATTCAGTTTGTTCCCTCACCGTGAAGGTAGCTTCATTCTTCTCATGACGCAACTGGAAGATCTCTTTCTCTAACTCATCATTGGCTTTCTTCAATTCTTCGTTTTCGGCCAACAATTTGTTATACTTTTCAAGCTCTATCGAAGTAGGTGCCTCAATCACTGGAAGATACAGAGGTTCCACAGCAGGATAAGGCATCAAGGAAATACTAGCTCTCTCGCGGATCCAAGCCAAATAAAGATCATAAGCTTTGTTGTTGCTCTTACCAAGCAAAGCTTTCCCTCTCCTATGGACATTAGCCCATGCATGTCTCAATCTGATCAAAACAGCCGCGTCTAATAATCCCGTGAGATACAGAGATTCCTGTATCTCCTTCTCAATAGGGGCGTCCCTCAAAGCATAACCGAACTGTCTTACCAGCAGTGAAGGGTTATAGTTAATACAGCCTTTCCGTCCAATCAAGGGGACATTCGGAAAGCCACTGCAACTATATATAATATCGGTGCCAAGCATGCTCCGATCAAACCAAATGATGTTCTCAGCATACAGTCCCATTAACTGAGAAGACCAATCCAAAGTATCAACAGCATCAACAAAAGGCCCTGTCTTCGGAAGATGTCCCTGGAACCTCCTGTACAAAAGGGGAAGACAGCAGGAAACATTCTTGCCACGACGTTTCTCATTCTGGTAGTGAATGGAATGATAAACATCGCCCAATAGAGTAGGAACAGGATTCTTCGAGGCGAGAATCAAGAAGGCGTCTGAGTCGACAAAATCTGGCACATTAGGAAACAAGACAGTCTCATAGATGCAGACAACTAGAATGGCACTGAAGGCAACCCAACATTCACTCTTCGCGCACTGTATAGCCTTCTCAACCAAGACAGACAAGTGAAAACCATAAGCTCCGTTCAGCTTGACCAACCCTCTAGGGAACTCAGAAGCGTCTAAGCTGACAATCTCAGCAAGTGTAACCAAATCAGGGTCAGCATCAACATGTATAAAGGGCATATGGTCTAACACGGGAACTCCCAACATAGCAGAATACTCCTCCAAAGTGGGTGCCAGAATATAGTCGGGAAATAAGAAACATCTCAGCTGCGGCTCATAAAACTGCATCAAAGTATACACTTCAGTCGTCTCAAATGCGGAAGGGCTGTATAACAAACTAAACAATCTCCCATAGGATACTCTGAACTCAGACCTCACTCTCTCATCTGCTAGAGCAACCAATCCTAGCAAGGAACTGATATCAGGCGAATGCAACCGGTAAGAAACTGTCATTTTCGTGGACTCCATGTCTGGCCAGAAGATACACTAGAATCAGAGGGAAATGAACACATATGCAACATAAATACACGTTAATGATATGCACAATGAGTATGCAAGAAATGCAATATGCAAAATAATGCAACAAGGATCAAGTGATATATTGCTGAGGAGATCCATCCATAATATCTGTCTTCATAGGCCCACGATACTGCTCAAACCTGGTCTCGACAGACCCATAACAATGCTCCAGCCTAGTCTCAACAGACCCATAACAAAGCTCTGATGAAGAAACCCAGGTAACCATACATACTGATCCAATATCAAGAAAAACCGGGTGATCTGAAGGTCAAGTTTCCTGCATGCCCCAATCCCTCTCACAGGTAGGTGTCCTATCAATTGACACAAGGTACGACATCCTATGCGGTCGTCGGTGTCACAGACTTTCAAGTCTGATCATACGATACCCAGAAGGTGTGGCATCATCATGTCCTGAAGAGGCCCTCCTCAGCCAACTTCCAATTGATCGGTCCCCAGAGTCGACAATCCTCGGGTCAGACAACTTGTCAAGCCCTAAGGGCCAGGCAAGAAGCATCAAAGAGAATCTCGTCCGAGCGCAGATTTCGCGGCTAGCTGGTGCGAGCTAAGCAAGAAGGCTAACCACTACTCTCTACTTCTAAGTCTAGGTGTATCCTCAAGCCCAGGTCCGACTTTTCTCTCAACAGATCACCCCCTCCCCACAATAGCCATAACAATATAAAGCTGACAATAAAATGCGGAAAGTAAAGACAGAAATGTAAATCCATACAACACCCACGACGGGAAAACAAGCGCTAGGATTGACTCTCATAGGGAACCACTGGAGTCCCCAGCAGAGTCGCCAGCTGTCGCTACTGCGAAAATCGGCGTCGGCTATGACAGAAGTGTCGCCACCGTGCGTTATTTATCCCAAAGGAGGGAAAGGGAACGCTCAGAGTAAACCTAACGCAAAACGGGAAAGGAATGGTCATCGCAACCAAATCCTGGATTCGGGAGTCGGTTACACAAGGGGAAGGTATTAGCACCCCTCACATCCGTCGTACTCGACGGGATCCACGCTTGTTTTCTAGTACGGATTGTTATTCTATCTACGCTAAGGGTATGGGTTAAAAAGAAAAGAAAATGACTCGGCAAAGTATCGCACTTTATGCCTACGTATTCCCGTCTGGAACGAGAAATCAGAGTCAACGTAGTTCGCCTACCTACGGGAAAGGAGGGGAAGGTTGCTCGCTAGGATACGACATCCTATGCCTACGTACTTTCATACAGCATGAAAGATCAGAGCAAACGTAGTTCGGGCTACGGAAGACACAGATTTGTCTGACTGTTTTTTATATCCTTCTGAAAAGGTTTTCTTCTGATTAGGAGTCCAAGCGGACAAAAATGACACTTTGATGTTTGTTTTGAATCTTTTACAAAAGAAGTGTTTTTATAGTGTGTTTGCAATCTCTGACGCACTAGAGACTATGTTTTGAGAGTGACTACGTCGTATGTCACCCTAAGGGTAACACACTAAGCAGCCAGATTACTGAAGAGTGACCCTCCAGCAACCCTTTCTCAAATAGCTTAAGGCCCGTAATGCACGACATCGATTATCCTTATTACTGTGTTTTGAATTGTTTTGAGATAGAAGAGAAAGAAGCTCTAAAAAACCTAGGGTTGAAAGGGGAATCAAAACTACCCTAAGGTTGTCATGCATGGATAAAAACCTATTGTCTGTCATATTTCTCTCTTGCACAGAGGGAAACAGAGATCCTAGGGGATAACCAGCAAAAAGAAACAGATATATACAGTAAGCAGTAAACATGTATGCAATGCAGTAGTACAAGCAAGGCAAGGGAGTCCCACTCGACCTCGAACCTGGGAAAACAATAGGAAAATTGAACGGTATTCACTTCAAACCTTTGGGGCAAGCTGAACAAGCCAACAAACCATTCACCCAAAGAAAACAACACCAGCACCAGCACTGACAGGAACAATCCAGCTCCTATCGTAAGCAACACAAGCAGCAACAGCTCTGACAGCTACAGTTGATTAACAGCAAAGGGTTGACAGTAACAACTTCTCCAAGCAAGACCCCCTCATCCATCTTTAACAATCTTCAAGCTTTAGATAAGCTCCTATCTTCAATAAGCCCCATCTTTAGCAAACATGAACCTCAACCAGTAAACAGCTTCAACAAAAAGCAGCAAAACCCTAGCTTCAACAGACAACCAGTTTTGACAGGCACAAGCTTCATCTTCACCAATCTTCAATGAACTTCATCTTCAATGCAATCACTCTAGAAGAGGTTCAATTAATAATAGATGAAGTTGAAATGTTAAGAGGCTCAGTGACAACCCAAGGAAATCACTAAGATCTTAACATAGCAAGTGAAAGGTATCCTCAAGGTTCTACCCAACCAAAGTATGCTCTACATCCCTCCTAAGGAGAGATGGAACTTCTTGGGGGACTTTGTATAATGGGATGGAATAGAGGCACAAGAGGCTCTCTATGTTTGAAAGAAGAAACAAGACTACTCTAATGCTCTTCCTATGTATCCTAATCCCTAAGCCTATGATCAGCCCTCTAACAAAAGAGAAGTCTTCAACTCCAAGCTTCTTAAAGCTATCCCAAAGCAACTTCATTTGATCTTCAAGTCATCCAAGCAAATCCCAAGCCAAAAGCACTCCAAAATAGCCCCACACAAGCATAACCAAACCCAATATCCAAAGGAGAAACCCACCATCATCACACAAGTTGCAAAAATCAGATAAAATGCTAAAGCTTATCAGAAAATCCTAGGTAAATTTCTAAGGGAACCTAACCCTATACCCAATACCCCATAGGAATCCCAAACCCTAGATCAACCATCTAATCTCAAACTATGCACAAAATTACAACTATTTGTCTTGAAACTCTAATTCTAACACCTCTCCTATTCACCTCTCAAACTAACCTAAATTTATTCACAAAAATGTGATAAAATTTCTAAGGGTACATGCTTCCCTAATCTAATCAATCCAGCAAGAATCAACTTAAAATCATTCACCAATTGATCACAAGAAAATCAGCAAGAATATGTAGCAAATATGCAAAATTAAAGAAAAGAATAAAATGGAAAAAATCAAATTAAATTGAAAAATGGATAAAAATGGGATTTATTAATTTCATAAAATCACAAATAAATCCAAGATCATGGAGATATTTTTAAAATATTTTTTGGATCAATATTGGATTTATTATGGATTTTAGAATCAAAATGCAATTAAAATAAAACTAAAATGAATTTAAAATGAAAAAAGAAAATAAAAAGCTGAATTAAATGAGAGCCATCAGATCTATTGACTTGGTAAGCTGATCCAAGCACAAAGCGTGCGTCCACATAGGTTGCTGACTGGGAATGACATGGACTGCTACCTTAATTATTGAAACGGAGCATTTTGGCAATTGGAGGCAACTTCTGAATTTGAATAGTGGCCCTTGGATACGTGAGAGAGTCAATAAGTCAATGTGATCTGAGGGTTGGGACCTCATTTTCCCCAAATGAGCTCAGGTGAAGGTATAATGTCCAGACGGTGGTCCGGTGGTGCAACCACCGTCTTCTCCGACGAGCAAGAATCACAGGCCACCAAACAAGACAAGTCTTATACCAATTCTGACCAGAATTTCACATAGATTCCAAATATAATCTCTAAATCCCCTAGATCCTCATGGATTCTCAAAACCGATTCATTCTCTAAAATGTTTCAAGACTTCAAACAGCTCCATTTGCAAAATTAAAACCACAGGATTGTTCCTCATTCTTCACTGATCATGATGAACTATCCAACTCAACTTGAAACCTCAAGATCATCCATAACCGTCTCTTAACAGAAATTGTGCATCACACTTAATTGTCTCTAAATGGTTCAAAATCAATCCAGAAACGACCTAGCCATCATCTATAATGAATCTAACCATCTAAAACCTAGCAATTATACCTATATTAAGTTGCACGATGAGATTTACATACCTGCGAAATTCTGATGAACAGAGTGATGAATCCTTCAAGCCACACTCCAAAACCTTCCAGATATGATCAATGATGCTTGATAGAGCTTCTGTATGCAATCAATTATGTTGAATCCTCTTGAATCACCAAATACGATTTTCAAATGCAAGCTTGAAACTCAAAGTGCTCTTTCTTGATTCTTCAGCAATCTTGGCCAAAAATCCCTCTGAATTCACTCAACAACTCAAGATAAAGCTACTGAATGCATGAATTTGCTTTGATAATGCTCCAATTGGTATAACCGATTTGGATTTGCAAAGTGAAAACTCAAAGTTCTATCTCTCACTTCTCTCTCAATCTTCACCAACCAACTAACTGAATCAGTTATAATCCTTATATAGAACATGTAGGAATCATCTAGAAGGCCCTGTAATGATCTATGTGAGATATTGAAATTCTCATGCACTTGAAATTACCATGATAAGTTCATCCATGACAGTCATGATTCAGCTTGCTTCAACACCTGATTTTGATCCAAATTCTCCTCTAATGACATATTGAATGGATTGGTAAGGGTTAAGGCCTTGGTTATGATCTAAAAAATGGTTTTGCATATGTTACTTATGATGTAAGAAAGCATTTTCCAAAGCAAATCATAAAACCATGGCTCATCTCAAAATTGTGACATTGCCAATGTGTTTGAAATCCCATTTCCATTCAAAATGACCACCCATATGCCATGTGTATGCCTCATATCTCAAAATCCCAATTTTCCTCCTTTGAATCATTTGAAAAAATCTTCCTTTTTAGGCCATTTTGGGAAACTTTGTGATACAAGCCCATTCAAATCCTCATAACTTCTTACCTGGCCTAAAAACATCATTCTAAATACATCTCATGTTGAACATTTCTTCATTTGAGGAGTGGAAGATAGAGATTTTGACCTATGTTGAAAAATGACCTATAATTTAACTTTCCCAAAGTACCCCTGGATTGCCAAGATCATAACTTGAGTTCCACAAATCTTCTTGAGGAATTCTAGTCCTCAAATTAAAGGTAAGATCAAGCCCTACAATTCTTATGTTGGCCAAGAATCCATTTGAAAACTCCTTGATGGGCAAAAGTTTCTTGGAAGTCAAGTAACTTTCACAGATAAATTTCAATGTCCTCTGGTGACCCATAACTTGCAAGAACCATAACTTGAGTTCTACGAATCTTCTTGAAGACTTCTAGTGCCCAAATTAAAGCTATTTAGAAGCCCTACAAGTTTCATGTTGGCCAAGAATCCATTTGAAACTTGTATTTTGACTTATGTGGCTTGGAAGTCCAGTGCTATACAGGGGATTTTACCCTAGGAACCCTGTCTCAAACCTCTCCAACCACTCTTGATTCTCTTGAACTTGATCTTGACTCATCTATACACATGCTTCAACATCTCAATCCATGACTTCCATGACTGAGAGCTAGGTATGGATGCCCTTTCTTTGCTCTCCTTGACCTAGGGTTACCCAGATGAAACCCTACTTGTACACACCTTAACTGTGATTCTTGAACTTGATACCATGACTTGTCTAAAATTCTATTGGGATCTTTAGGCCTCCCATGGGAACCATCCACACCTCAAATTCATAACTCCATGTTGATGATCTTCAATACACCTCAAGTTAGGAGATAAATCCACCTGTGGGCACTCAAACTTCTCAAGACTTCAAATCACTCCTTGATGACTTGAATGGCCTCTTAGGCTCATATAACACCTCTAGATAGGCTTCTTCTTTTGACAGACACCTTGATCCCTTGTTGGAGGCATGCTATGCTATGATGTGCAAATGATTAGACTATGTATATGATGTAACTATGCAAATGATAATGCAATTAAAACATAAACCAGGTGAAATAGGTTGAGCAAATTTTGGGGTGCAACAGCTGCCCCTATTCAAACGGCTTGGACCCGACTGGGTGAAGAGCGAACGACCTTCAAACAATCGAGGTACGAGACGGTTGAATACCAAGAACCCAAAAATTTGCCAACCACAGAAATAAACTGCACAAACTGCTTGGAGAACAACATCCACCAACTGAACCCGGTTGTTACGGCAACCAACTGATCAATCTCCTAATGTTAAAATCTGATTTCAATGTCAACCGCCTGTGTAACGCCACAGGCTTTGACTCCCTCTTGTCAAAATACCCCGCTTTTTGTCCACGTTAAAACTCCGCCGTCTGTTAATACGGAGAAAAAAATTAGCGACCGTGCTGGGGATCATTTTCATCAACCCGAAAAAGATTCTATCATCGCGGGGATAGAACTTTGTCCACGTTAGGACGCTATATTCCGTTGACACAGAAAAATCCTGACGACTTCACTGGGGAAACATTTATGTCTAATCACAGGAGACCCTGCTTATCTCTGCATCAGCTAACTCCGTTGGGTCCACCCCACAAACGGCTTGGAGGAGGACTCTACTGGGGCCAGTAATATTGCGTCAACACGAGGAAATCACGGCGACTTCCTTGGGGAAAATACTTTTGTCAAATATCGGAACACAACTCACATACTATGTTGATCATGGGAGAATCATCTATCTGAATAACGGAAAGTTCATCCGCCTGCTTCCTACGGGAAAAGTCATCTGTTGAATACAGGAAAGTTCATCTGCCTGCTTCATACGGGAAAAGTCATCTGCCTGATTCTTACAGGAATAATTCATTCGCCTGCTTCATACGGGAATAGTCATATGCCTGATTACAGGAAAGTTCATCTGCATGCTTCATACGGGAAAGTCCATCTGCCTGAACACAGGAATAATTCATCTGCCTGCTTCATACGGGAAAATTGATCTGCCTGATTCTTACAGGAAAGTTCATCCGCCTGCGTCATACAGGAAAAGTCATCTGCCTGATTACATGAAAATTCATCCGCCTGCTTCATACGGGAAAGTCCATCTGCCTGAACACAGGAATATTCATCCGCCTGCTTCATACGGGAAAGCCCGTCTGCCTGAACACAGGAATAATTCATCCGCCTGCTTCATACGGGAAAATTAACTTGGATATAGCTTCTTTGCCTATTCTTGGTAGTAGCTAACTCCACTGGGGATATTCGGAAAATAACTGCCCGACACCCGTTTCGGCAACAAGTGACCACTTCTGAAATCTTGATTCATGAAACCCTGAAATGCTGTCGTGACAGCAAACCTGGAAGAACGCTCCACTGACCGAATAAGAGAAACTTCAACCAGTATTCTGTAGGGATAATAAGGTGAACTGTATTGTCACATGTCTCACGGCGAGACCTCGATCGTCTGGTAATAGATCTGAACTGTAACTTCATACTCCTGCTGAGAAATACACCTGAAAGCAAAAGGTTAACCAACCTGATTTATGTTTCAAAATGCGTATGTTTGACAATGGCGTAATGCTCAATACGGCATGGAAATGCTATGCATTTTTTGGGTAAATGCAAACATGATAATATATACAAATGCACATGCAGGTTCCGACTGCTGAGGGAGGCTCTGACAAGCTTGCTTCATCAACCTGGGTGCTGAGGACAAGTACAACTTTGTTGGGGATGAACGGGTATCGCCAAGTATTCCGGCAAAATAAATGTCGGCCGAGGAGAGATTAAACATCGATTTCCACTGGGGAGAAAGAACAAACACCCTGCTGGTGAACAAACTTAGCTGGGGAAGAAGCGACCCTTCTGGGAGACAACTGTCGGGGTACAGTTTACAAACTCGGAGCTACCACTCTGCTGGGAATAATCATCCTGATGAAAGCATGACGACCTGTGGGGAGAAAGAAAACCCTCCTTGGTGGGGATAATCCTTCTGAACTTACTATCTTGGTTATGCGCCGTGGAAATCCTCCCAGCTAGGGATTGAACGCGCACCTACTCGATTCTCTGGGGAGCATAACCTCTGCATGGGACACTGATCTTGTCTTGCTGGGGATATCCTGTGGACCACTTCCATGAGGATACCCTTCTGGGGAAAATAATCCTTCCTTCGGTAAAGGATAACATCATCTCAACCTCTGGGGATGAGGTGCGACCTGCTGGGAAATAAGGTCGAATCCTTCTTCCAGAGCCTTTGGCTGGGGGATACAATTTTCTAACTATCTTCTCCAAGGGTGAGAACCCGGCAAAACAAAAACGAGACAAAACAAATCTATACAACCCAATCTATTCGGGTTAATGCCCACGACATCCCCTCAGTCAATTTGAAGTTTTATCAATCATTGGCAAGGGCCAGCAAAGTTATGCAAATGCGAGTTTATCAAAACATCAGCGTTTTTCGCATACAAAACAGTAAAGCACAAACACCAAATACTGAATAACATGTTTTATTGATTGAGCCTGTAAATAGGCGAAGCTTTGTACATCGGATGCAACTCCTGAAAAGAGGAAGTTACGCACACACACATACATATATGCACAAAAAGCATAAAATAAAAAATACAAAACAATATTTGTATACATGTCGGCAACATGGTGCAGACAAACATCATGAGCTGATCCTCCTATGACTCGCCTGACTTTGGCGCTTTCCCGGTATTCAATTTTTGGAAGAGATTGTGTTGGATAAACGAACCCTCGGGTACTCCCAAACCACTAAGCAATGTAGTATCAAATCTGGACCGCAGTCATTTGCTTTTCCAATCCCTAACTTTTGCGTGAATCGCCCTTTGCAGGTTTTCAATTCACCGGGATACCCTTTTTTGCCGAAGTCGCCTTTTTCAGGTTTTCGACTTCGCGGGTGTACATCTTTTCAATTTTATCCCTAACTTTTGCCCGAACCTTTTATTCATTTTTTACGGTTCGCCAGGATGCCCCATTTTTGCCTGGACTCTCTTTTTACTGTACAGCGGGTCACTTTCAAGCAAAATATTTTTTAATTGCGTCCGAATTCACAGGCGACGTAAAGTCTTCACCGTCCATGGTGGACAACAACAAAGCTCCTCCGGAGAAGACTTTTCTAACAACGTATGGACCTTCGTAGTTAGGCGTCCATTTGCCCCTGCGATCCGTTTATGGCGGGAGAATCCTCTTCAGAACAAGGACGCCCGTCTGAAAGCTTCGCGGACATATCTTTTATCATACGCTTTCTTCATCCGGCTCTGATACAACTGACCGTATGCGAGAGAAGCTAGCCTCTTCTCATCCATTAAGCTGAGTTGATCCAGTCTATCTTTAACCCATTCTGCCTCGTCGAGTTGGACATCACGTAAAATCCTCAGGGAAGGAATCTCGACCTCTAACGGTAACACTGCCTCCATCCCGTATACCAATGAGAAAGGGGTTGCCCCAGTTGATGTGCGTACCGTCGTACGATAACCGTGCAAAGTGAAAGGTAGCATCTCGTGCCAGTCCTTATACGTCACAACCATCTTCTGAACAATCTTCTTTATGTTCTTATTGGCCGCTTCAACAGCGCCATTCATCTTGGGCCGATAAGGAGAAGAGTTGTGATGCTCAATCTTGAAATTCTGACACAGCTCTTTCATCATCTTGTTATTCAAATTTGAACCGTTGTCGGTGATAATCCGCTCAGGGATTCCATATCTGCAGATAATATCTCGTTTGATAAATCTGGCCACCACTTGTTTGGTCACGTTGGCATATGACGCTGCTTCCACCCATTTAGTGAAGTAATCAATTGCCACCAAGATGAACCGGTGTCCGTTTGATGCCGTAGGCTCGATCTTTCCAATCATATCAATTCCCCACATCGAGAAGGGCCACGGAGATGACATCACATTCAGAGGACTCGGAGGCACATGGATCTTGTCCGCATAAATTTGGCATTTATGACACCTCTTCGCAAACTTGAAACAGTCTGTTTCCATAGTTAACCAATAATAACCTGCCCGCAACAGTTTTCTCGTCATAGCATGCCCACCAGCATGTGTACCAAATGTACCCTCATGTATCTCTTCCATGAGCAACTTCGCCTCTTTCTCATCTACACAACGTAGCAACACCAAGTCGTGGTTTCTTTTGTATAGGACACCGTCCGGGTTCAAATAGAAATTGCCAGCCAATCTCCTGAGAGTCTTCTGATCTCGACTGGATGCCCCAGCCGGATACTCCTTATGCTTCAGGAAATTCTGGATGTCAAAGTACCAGGGTTGACCATCGGGAGCCTCATCAATGGCAAATATGAATGCGGGCCTATCAAGCCGAGAGATAACAATCCGGGGAGCCTCGTTCCAGAAGTTAACTTTATACATCGAAGACAATGTCGCCAGGGCGTCAGCCATTTGATTTTCTATTCGTGGTACGTGGTGCAATTCCACCTTGTCAAAGAAAGGCAACAATCTCCGTGCATAATTCATATATGGTATCAAATTGGGCTGACGTGTCTCCCATTCTCCTTTAATATGATTCACCACTAGAGCTGAGTCTCCGTACACATCCAGATGTTTGATTCGCAAATCAATAGCTTCTTCCAGACCCATGATGCAAGCCTCATATTCAGCCTCATTATTGGTAACGGGAAAAGTCAATCGGGCAGTAAAGGGGATGTGCGACCCCTGAGGAGTAGTAATAATTGCACCTATTCCGCTACCATAGGAATTTACAACTCCGTCAAATATCAACTGCCATTTGGAACCCAGCTCTGGTCCTTCATCCGGCAACAGTTCTTCACAATCTTTCATCTTTAGGTACATGATATCCTCGTCAGGAAAATCAAACCTCATCGACTGATAATCCTCAACAGGCTGCTCCGCAAGGTACTCTGACAGGATGCTACCTTTAATGGCCTTTTGCGAGACATATTAGATATCGTATTCGGTTAACACCATCTGCCATCGGGAAATTCTTCTGGAGAGTGCTTGCTTCTCAAACACGTATTTGATTGGATCCATCTTTGAAATTAGCATGGTTGTATGATTCAGCATGTATTGCCTCAAACGTTTGGCGGCCCAGGCTAGCGCACAACATGTTTTCTCGAGCATTGAGTATCTGGACTCACAGTCAGTAAACTTCTTACTCAAATAGTAGATCGCATGCTCTTTACGTCCGGTCTTGTCGTGTTGACCGAGAACATAACCCATACTTTCCTCAAGAACTGTCAAATACATAATCAAAGGTCTCCCGGCCACTGGGGGTATCAAAACAGGAGGTTCCTGCAAGTAATCTTTTATCTTGTCGAACGCCTTTTGACAATTTTCATTCCAGGCCACAACCTGGTCTTTTTTCAACAACTTGAATAACGGCTCACACGTCGCAGTTAAGTGAGATATGAACCGGGCGATATAGTTCAACCTCCCTAAAAATCCACGCACTTCTTTTTCTGTTCTAGGCGTCGGCATTTCTTGTATTGCTTTTATTTTCACAGGATCAACCTCTATTCCTTTTTCGCTCACGATAAACCCCAGCAGTTTACCCGATCTCACTTCGAAGGTGCACTTATTAGGGTTCAGTCTCAACCTGAACTTCCTAAGCCTCTTGAACAGTTTCAACAGATTAATCAAATGCTCTTCCTCCATCTGGGATTTGGCAATCATATCATCAACATAAACCTCGATCTCTTTATGCATCATGTCATGAAAGAGAGTCGTCATAGCACGTTGATATGTTGCCCCAGCATTCTTCAACCCGAAGGGCATCACTTTGTAGCAAAATGTTCCCCAGGGAGTAATGAAGGTAGTCTTCTCCATGTCCTCTGGCGCCATTTTGATCTGATTATAGCCCGAGAATTCGTCCATGAAGGAGAATACAGAGAACTGAGCAGTATTATCAACCAACACATCGATGTGAGGAAGTGGAAAGTCGTCTTTCAGGCTCGCTCTATTCAAATCACGGTAGTCTACACACATTCGCACTTTACCGTCTTTCTTCGGCACTGGCACAATATTGGCGACCCATGAGGGATATTTTGTAACAGCTAGGAAACCAGCATCCCACTGTTTTTGAACTTCCTCCTTGATCTTCACAACCATGTCTGGTCTGGTTCTTCTGAGCTTTTATTTAACAGGTGGACATTCCTCTTTTAAAGGCAGACGATGCACAACCATATCCGTATCCAACCCAGGCATATCCTCGTATGACCAAGCAAATATATCACTGTACTCCTTGAGCATCTCAATTAACCTTTGCTTGATGTCGCCCTGCAGCGCAGCCCCTATACAGATGTTTCTCACAACCTCTTCCGACCCCAAATTGATAATCTCGATGACTTCCTCATGAGGCAGAATGATTCTTTCTTCTTGTTTCAATAACCAGGTCAACTCTTCTGGCACGTCGCCATCTTTGACAACCTCTTCCTCAGTCTGAAATACCGGGTGCTCAAAGTCAAAGTGAGTCATAGGCGGTTCATAGATGTCATCTGAAATAGTAATCCTGCAAAGGAAATGGTTAAATGCTTCAAAACACAGACAAAGCGAATAACCACATTGCCATTTTATTGTAAAAAACAAAAACAGGAAAAAACAGGGATCACAATGTTTGTATATGAAAAACGCCTTTATTTCATGATTAAAATAGTGCAATACACATAATCAAGTGGCCCTAAGCAAAATCACTATGCCCCGGGTAGGGCACATGATTATTCAACAATTAAGAAAACAAATCATTACTATTTAGTTGTCACAGGAACAGTTTCTCGGATAGACCAATTGCAGAGACTTTGTCCTGGCACGCTTGGCTTGATCCATGCGTCCATATCACAGTCGCTATCTCCGTCTTCAGCATCGGAAACAGCATTGATAGTCTCATGGCATACTCCATTTGGTGTAATGGTTATCGGTCCTCTGAACTTGGGCATTCCTGAAGAGGATGCTGATGACGAAGGATGATATCCAAGCCCGAATCTATCCATCTTTACCGGAATCTCCACCACTTGCCCCCAGCCTTTAGTCTTACCTGTCCGCACTAAAGCTTGAGCTTCCTTATAAGATGACATGGCCACATCTGGCACTTTACTTGGCACTAGAACTTTGTCTTTAATTCGCAACCCCTCGAAGGCTTGACAGGGTGTTTCGTGTATTTCGCCGTCGACCTCGACGTATTTGAACGAAGACAAATGGCTAACCAAAATATCTTCCTCTCCACAAACAGTGACGACACTATCCCCAACCATATACTTCAGCTTTTGGTGCAACGTGGATGTCACAGTCCTGGCAGCATAAATCCAGGGGCGCCCAAGAAGGCAACTATACGTTGGCTGGATGTCCATTATATAGAATTCAGTTTCAAATATTTCAGGCCCCACCTGCAACGGTAATGTTATTGATCCGAAAACCGACCTCCTCGTTCCATCGAACACCCTCACCACTAAATCACTGGGCGTGCAGATAATCCCCCTGATATCTAACTTCATCATGGCTTTCTTCGGTAGCACATTCAGGGAAGATCCAGTGTCTACTAAAACATGATACATGACTGTGTCCCGACATTCTACTGACACATGCAATGCCATATTTTGCTCTCGCCCTCTCGGAGTCAAATCAAAGTCTGTGAAGCCCAAACTGTGCCCCGCATTGACATGCGCCATCACCCCTTCTAACTGATTAACAGAAACTTCTTGAGGAACGAATGATGTGTCTAGAATCTTCAGCAAAGCGTTCCGATGGGCCTCGGAACATAACAACAATGACAGGATGGAAATTTTTGACGGAGGTGCTCAACAATTTTGTAATCACTTTTACGAATGAGCCTCATAAACTCCTCCACATCCTTAAGCGACATTTCCTTTTCATTCGACTGAGAAGGACCACCTTCAGTTACCTTGGCTTTACCCTTGGCTAATCTTTCTGCCTCTACCTCGGGTGATGTGAAGATTCTTCCGCTTCTGGTCATACCCCCTGTTCCGACAACATTATCTACAACCCCAGCTGGTTGTCCATTGACTTCAATTTTCTCACCGTCGCAATATACCTCCAACCTGTAAGTCCACGATACTGCTTCAGTACTCTCAAAAGGGATTGGTCCTGCTTTGGTAATTGTGATCGTCGGCCACCTGGCGGGCGCCGTTATCGTTATTGTTTTCCTCGGAATTCTTACAGTCGCAACATCGTTCTGCTCATCATATAACGCCTCCACAGGCTCTTCAATCGCAGTTCTATCAAATTGCAAGGTACCTTCTGTTGCACCCCAAAATTTGACCAACATTTATTTACCCATCAAGAGTTATATGAGGCTTTGAAGCTAGCCAAGAAGGCTATTCAAATGTTCAAAGATTGATATCTTTGTCAGAGAACTCAAGAGATCCCCAGGGGAATTGGTTGAAACCAAAGTTGTGTGTCTCATAACTTGAGAGTTGTGGGAGCTCCTCAGATGATTCTGAGACCTTGAGGATGAACTTGAAACTTTGAGAAAGCTTATGAGATGTCTTGAAAGCCATCATGAAGCCTAGAGAGGTCATTGTACAAGAATTCAGAAGATTCAGCCATGAGTGGTGGAATTAGGGTTTGACTGGGTCAACTCTAAGTCAACTGAAGATTTGGAGAGGGTTGAGAACTAATCCAAGAGCCATGTGATCATGGAATGATGTATTGAGACGTTATAAGGATGATTCATAGACCAACTCATCATGATTGAGGAGTTTGAGAAGTTTTAAGCTAGGGTTTCTAAGGCTCGACAGTGTAAAATCCCCTAGTTTGATCCCTATCTTCAAGGCAGTTTAGCTCAAGATGTGATTGTCATCTCATCTTCCCCACAACATGAATGTTGTATAGCTTGTTCTTAGCTTTAATTTGATTACTAGAAGTCCTTGATAGGATTTGTAGAGCTTAAGTTATGGCTTTGACAAATTACAGGTCATCTGAGGTATGTGAATCTGGGTCCTTGAAAGTCACCCAACTTACATCCAACGTTTTCCCTAGTAGGATGATTCCTATGGATTCTTGGTCAACATGAATGTTGAATAGAATCTTCTTAGATTTCTATAGAGTACTATAAGTCCTTGATAGGATTTGTAGAACTCAACTTATGGCTTTGACAAGTCAAGGGCATTTTGGTCATTTGGAGGTTATAGGTCATTTCAAGCATAAGGCCATATCTCCTACTTCCAAGCTTCAAATGGAAAACTCTTCAACATAAAACTTGCTTAGAATGATGTTTTAAGGCTAGTAGGGAGGTCATGAGATGTTGAAAAGGCTCATATCAAAAAGTGATAAAAATGGCCTAAAATGGAGGCATAAGTTAATTAAGTTGAATTTGAAAAATGGAAATCACAAGTTATAAGTCCAAACCATGTCATGTAATAGGTCATTTTGACTCCAAATTACATTCTAAGAACAATGGTTCAGCCACAATTTTGATTTGGGGCTTGGATCATAGGGCTGCCTTGGAATTGGATTACTTGCATATTAAGGTACCAAACCAAAACTCAAAAGAACTCAATACACAAGGTGGTTATGCATTGTAACTCATCCAAAATCTCATGTGGGGATAAATTCAAGTCAGAATTGAAGTGTACAAGGAGCTTGGCATGAGATAGCATGTAAGGAGAATGAGAAATCAAAATACCATGACATGAAAAGTTCAATTTCTCATTGGATTGTCCTATATGGTTCTAGATGATTCTAAACCACTCTATAAGATGAATGTAACTTGCTCAGATGCAAGGTTGGTGTGAATTGGTGTAGAGAAGAGAGAGTGAGATCCAAATTCTTCCATTGCAAGTCAAGTGTCAATTCTTCATTCTTCTTCATTTCCTTTCATTTTTTTCATACAAACACATTCTATACATCACATTGAAGCTGTGCAGATTGAATTGAGAGCATTTCCATGGAGAATTGAAGAGTTGGTGATTGAGATTTCAAGGTTTCATTTCAAAATCGAATTTCAAGAATCAAGCAATTTCAGCCATTCTTTTTGCATACAGAAGCTAGAAGATTACTCAGTGAAGGAATTTGGAAAGATTCAAGGCCTGAATTGAAGGATTACTACCTCTGTTCACTCCATCTTACCAGGTTTGCAATTTCTTTCCTACACCTTAATTTAGGTATGATTAGGTTGAATTATTAGTGTAGAATGGTTAGAGACCAATAGGTGATGGATTTTGGAGAGTTTGAAGGCAATTTGTGATGGTTTTGTTATGGACAAGATTTCTGTTTGGATCAAGAACTCCCTAAATTTTGAGTGATAACCTTAGTTCTTTAGTGGAATTTGATCAGTGATAAGAGGTGAGCATTTTAGTGTAAGCAATTTCAAGAATGGTGAGTTTGGATTCCTGAGCATAATTTGAAGTTTGGATCTTGTTTTATGTTAAAGGAAGATTCAATGGATTTTGAGATTGTAATCGTGTTCAGCATGGAATTCTAGGCATGTTAGGGTTTTAAACTTTGAGAATTGATGAAGTTTTGAGGGATCACGAGTTGAGGAAGATGAAGCTTCATGTTGCATTTCCATGGAGGTTTCATGGAACCCTAGCTCAGGGAAGAAGATGATGTCCCAGCCGTGAGATCATGCGCTGACTTTTTGACTTTGGCCAAATCCAACGCACCACATTCAATTTCATTTTTGGAGGGATTTCAGAGCGCTGAAATGCACCGTTTCATTAAACGGTGGTTCTGGGCTTAGTGAATCATGACTATCCCCACCCCCAATTGAGGCCCAATTGCATTCTGAACTGAAATTCCCTTCTATTTGCACCGTGTTTTTCTTATTTTCTTTAGGTTTTCCTATTTGATTTTCTGATTAAATGATGGGCCCTGGCGCTTTACTTTTGGTACCCCCAGTCTGGGCCCATATGTGAAATGAACTATGTCTGTTTACTTCTTGCACCCCATCCCTTCATTTTCATTTTATGTTTTCTCCATTTTCTTTCATACTTTAGAAAATCATAATAAATTGAAAATCAAAGATGTTTTAATGGGAGTTTTTTCTCCTATCTCATATTTTTGTCTAGAAAAATATAAAATAAAAATATTTTCCTTTCATGCACTTTTAGTATTTTTTGTATATTTTCTTCTTTTATTGCATTTTATTTCTTTTATGTTGATATATGGTTTTGTAGAATTTTGTTTAGGTAGCTCCCTTTGTATTTTTAGGTCAATCTTTTTAGGATAGTTAGATATATGTTTTAGCTTCCCCCTGGATTTATTCCATATTTTTGTGATGATTTTTAGGATAGTTTTGGCTAGATGATTCTAGGTTGTGTAGAATTAGGTTAAACTTCAACATAGGTCCATAATAACTTTAGAATTTTGGGTTTTTAGGACAAGCTAGACTATGGGACATATAGGGCATTAAGGGTAGGTATGTAGGATCCCATAGAAATTATATTAGGATTTAATATAATAGTATACTATTTTTAGTTGATTTTTGTATTGGTTGATTGTTTGTGTTGCCCTTGTGGGTTTGTATTTTTGTTTGCTTTGCTTTGTGGGCTTGGAGAGCTCGATCTTGTTCTAAGGAGCATTGAGGAGCATAGTAGAAGACTTGAAGATGCATCGAGGAGCTTGAGAGCTTGATCTTGTTTGTTTTTGTTTTTGTTTTAGGGTTAGGATTAGGAAGAGTTTAGACTTAGATAACTTATTTCTCAAACATGGATGGTATCTGTCACCTCCATTCCTCCCTATGATTCAAAGTCCTTCCATGGTATACACATCTCTCCTTTGGAGGGATAAGTGATGTACCTAGGAAGTAGAACTTTTGAGGGAACCATTCCTTTGATGTTGAACCCTTATAGGTCACCTTTGGTGGTCAATAAGCAGTTCAATATCCCCAGCTTATCCAGTAAGTGATTTCCTCTGGTTTGATTGTCTTGAGAGATGTTGAGCTTGAGTTTGAAGATGAAGACTTCAATGAAGGGTATAGAAGAGGATGAATCCTTGAGCATTGACATTCCAGCTGAAGCTTGAAGAGCAGCCAGAGCAAGTTGATACTTGAAGACCCCTGAAGATGAAGTAAAGATTGAAGGATGAAGTTGACACTTCTAAGTGATTGAGATTGATTCTGAAGAGCTGAAGCTTGAAGAACAAAGGAAGTTGATACTTACCTTGATACCTGGAGATCCTGAAGGAGCTAAGTTGGTACTCATGATTGATAGTGAAGCCTGAAGGTGGAGCTGATCAAGAAGCTGAAGCTTAAAGGAGAAGATAAGTTGAAACTTATGTTGAAGGGTTGAAACCTGGAAAAGCAATTGATATTTGTCAAGAGTGATGGAAGTCTGAAGACTGAGTTGCTGTTGGAAGAGCTGAAGCTTGGAGTTGAGAGAGGAGTTGACCTGTTTTCTTCTTTTTCTTTTTTGTATTGATGTGTTTTGTTTGACTTGCTTGATGCATTAGAATAAGTTCATATCTAGAATAGGTAGAATCTAGGAGCATGATTGCACTAGAGGTTGAGTTGCTCCCTCTGCTTGTATTGTTACTGTGTGGCTTTACTTGCGGGTATTCGGTAGAGCTCAGCTCCCTTGCCCATGTGTTTTGTTTGCCTGGTGGCATTTTGTTTCATTTTATCTGTATGATTGCAGTTTACTGTTTTTGCTTGATAGCATGTTTTATCTTTCAGTATGATTACTATTATCCATTCTGGCTTGAGGTTGAGATGAGCTTGTGGAGGCTGAAGCCCCACACACATTTCCTCCCTCACTTGCATTGCATGCATTTTACTGTTAAGCGGATGCTTTGTCTGTTTTGGTGTATCATTGGCATGATCCCTTAGGACTCTCATTTCCTTTGATAAGGAATTGATGATAGAATTTTAGGTTGAAACCTATGCATGACAACTTCTAGGAGTTCCCTGTTCAAACCTCAACCATAGGATGAATCCATGGCATGATAATAGTAGGACTTGATAGTCTCCCTCCTAGTTGGGCCTGTTCTCTTCTCATCTCAAAACAGTTTAAGATACAGTAATCATGAATGATTTCTTTCGTACGTTACGAGCCTTAAGCTATCTGAGAAAGGATTGTGGGAGAGTTTCTTTTCCACAGTCTGGATGTTTAGTATGGTACCCTTTGGGTGACATGCGATGCATTCACTCTCAGGTCATAGTCTCTAGTGCGGTTGAAATCGCAAACACAATAAAAAACACTTCTTCCGTAAAAGACAGGAAATAAACCGTAGTTTCCCGAACTACGTGAGCTCTGATCTCTCATGCCTGTTGAGAGTACGTAGGCACAGGATGGCGATGTCTTGGCGAGCTACCTTCCCCCATAACCCTTCGTAGGCCGAACTACGTTGACTCTGATTTCTCATTCTCTGATGAGAATACGTAGGCATAAAGCGCGACGCTTTGCCGAGTCATTTTCTTTTCTGTTTCAGCCAACCTTGATAGGTAGATAGAATAAAACCAACCCGTCCAAGTAAACACAACAAGCGAGGATCCCGTCGAGTACGACGGACGTGAGGGGTGTTAATACCTTCCCCTCGCGTAACCGACTCCCGAATCCAGACAATGGTTGTGATGACCTTGTCTTACCCTTTTTCGTCAGGTTTTTCCGATCGTTTCCTTTCCCGCTCCGAGGGATAAATAACGAAAGGTGGCGACTCTTCTGTTTTGCCGGCACCTTATTTTCGCGCAAGCGACAGCTGGCGACTCTGCTGGGGAATTCAATGGTTCCCTGCGAGAGTCAATCCTAACGCTTGTATGTTTACTTGTTGGGTTGCGTTTATTTATCGCATTTTATTTCTCGCACTTTATTTCCCGCATTTTATATTCAGTATAATATGATTATTTGTGCTGTTGTGGGATGGGAGTTCTGATGAGTGAGAAGCCAGACCCATGCTTGAGTGCACCATAGACTTAGAGTGGAAATTAGTGGGCGCGTGCTTGCTTTGCAGGCACTAGTGTCTCATGAAATCCACGCTCAGACGAGGTTCATCCGGTTGGCTTCACTTTCAACCCTTTGGGTTGAGACGGTTGCTGGTTTGGTGGATTGTCGACTCTGGGGACCGATCATTTGTGATTCAGCTAAGTGATGCCGCTTCATGAGCTGGTGATGCCACACCTTCTGGGTATCGTATCACCCCTCTTGAAAGTATGTGACGCTGATGAACGCATATGATGCCGTACCTTGAGTCAGTTTAGGTCCACACCTGTGAGTGGGATTGGGTTTATTGCAGGAAACTTTGACCTTTAGACTACCTGGTTTTCTTGACAGTAAATCAGTTTTGTTGGTACCAGGGTTTCTCAGTTGCAGATATGTCTGTTCTTGATAGAGCAGGTTTTGATCAGAGGATCTTATCATCAGGTGTATGTCTGTTCTTGATAAAGCAGATTTTTGATTGGGGTCTGAAGATCTCATCAGCAGATGTTGTTTGTTCTTGATAGAGCAGGTTTTTGGGGTCTGAAGATCTCATCAGCAGATGTTGTTTGTTCTTGATAGAGCAGGTTTTTGGGGTCTGAAGATCTCATCAGCAAATGTTGTTTGTTCTTGATAGAGCAGGTTTTTAGGGTCTGAAGATCTCATAAGCAGCTGTATGTTTGTTCTTGATAGGGCAGATTTTTGATTGGGGTCTGAAGACCTCATCAGCAGATGTTTCTAGATCCTACATCAGAGGTCCTTATTATCAGACATTTGTTCTTGATAGAGCAGAATTATGATCCTATATATGGTCCTATCAGATGGTTGGTCTTGGCAGATCAGATTTATGGTCCTACACCGGGGTTTTCTTCTCATCAGTGGTCATGGTTTTGTTGATACAGAATCTCCACAGCACCGGTTTCCTTGGCCTCTTATTGCATGATTGCATCTTGCATTAGCTTGCATACTCATTTGCATTTCATTAACGTGTGTCTGTGTTGCAGGTACCGTTTTCCCCGATCCAGGATTTATTGCCTCCGATTGTATTGTTATGGCCTCTCTAAGGAAGACTGTGGCTTACAAGTTCCCTACCCCTAATGTGGTTAAGTTGACGAGTTTGATAGCTCTAGCAGATGAGTCTGTAAGGGATGAGTTCAGAAAATCTTATGGCAGGTTGCTCAGTTTGGTTTGTAAGCCTTCTGCGTTTGAGTTGAATGGGTTGCATGCTCTACTGCAGTTCTACGACCCTCCATTGAGATGTTTCACCTTTCAGGACTTTGTTCTCGCATCTACGCTGGAAGAGTATGCTGATTTGCTAGGTGTGCCTATCAAGAGGCAGATGCCTTTTGTTCATATGGAGGCTGAGCCTGATCTGGCTGGGTTAGCTCCATCACTTCATATGGACGCCTCTGAGTTAATATTGAGTAGTTGGAACAAGGTTCCTGGGTTCTCCTTGCAGTTGCTGGTGGTTAAAGCTCAGCAGTGTGCCAAGGACGGATGTTGGGACGCATTCAATGTCATCCTCGCTCTATGCATATATGGCATTATCCTGTTCCCTAACATGCCCGATTTTGTAGACTTTGATGCGTTTCACATCTTCGCTTCAGGGAATCCAGTCCCTACCTTGATAGGAGATGTCTATCACTCAGTCCACTACAAGAACGAGAACAGGAGGGGGAAGAATGTCTCATGCTGCGTACCCTTGCTGTACAAATGGCTTGATAGTCATCTGCCCAAGAGGGGTCCTTTTGTCTTGTCTGCAGCCACAACTGAGTGGCCTGAGCGTCTGATGAGTTTATTTGCAGAGGATATTGATTGGTTCGACAGAGACAGGTTGGGTACTGAGGTGATCTTCAGTTGCAGCGGGTTTCCTAATGTGCCTCTGATAGGTAGGAAGGGCTGCATAAATTACAATCCGTCGTTGCTGGTTCGACAGTTCGCGTATGCTTTGAGAACTCCGCTGAAGGAGGAGGAGGTACAGGAATCTCTGTACCTCACTGGTATTCTAGAGGGGGATCGGTTGTCCAAGCTTCAGCGCGCCTGGAATGGTATCAGTAAGCGAGGGAAGCCATTGCTGGGAAAAAGCAACAATCAAGCCTACCCTCCGTACGTGACTTGGATCAGAGCCAGGGCCAATGCTATAGGGATGTCGTTTCCTCATGCCAAGCCAGAAAGCTCTCCAATGATCGAAGAGCCTACTACTGTGCCCATTCAGCAGCATAACCAGGTATTAGCTGAGCGGGATGAATTGAAGCGGACAAACGAAGAACTGGAGAAGGAATTAGCTCAGCTTCGAAGCGAGAGGAACGAGGTCGTTCATTCTTTCAAAAGACAGACAGAGTTGGTGAACCAGCTGGGTACAGACCTGACAAAGCAGATGGCCGAGCGTGAACGCATGGGTCGAGACTTCAAGGCTGTCAACGACGTACTGGCTACGAAGAAGCAGCACTTGGACGAGGCATATCGGAGGATATCCAAGTTCAACCAACACTGAAAGGCTTCCCTGGCCACCAGGAAAGAGCGGGAGGATAAGCTGATGCTGCAGATCTCCAAGCTGGAAGCCGAGGCGAAGGACAGTGAACAGAGGTTTGATGAAGAAACCGCCCGCAGATACGCCGCCGAAGGCCAACTCAACAAAGCTCTTGCTAACCTGAAGGAGCGCAAGCTGACGTTTGAGTCCAAAAAGCGGAAATTAGAAGATTGCTTCGTCGAAGGAGCATGGGAAAGTTCAGTTCAGGGACTTCAGTATACCATTGTGCAGAGGGAATTACTCGTCGAGGGGTTGCTCACTCTGCCGGATCATCCAGAGACGAAGGAGTTATTAGCAGAGTATCGCGCCCGTGGCCGTACTTGACTAGTTGTATGCCTTTTGTTTTGATCTTTGTTGTATGCTGACCATCACCAGGCTTGTTGGCTAAGGTCACGCTGTTGATTCGTCTTGTACTCGCTGATGCTATGTACTGCCTTGATAGGCCTTCTTTATATATGAGATTGATGTTTCCATGATTGGATCCGGACTTCTCCTTATTATTATTATCAGCACTGACACTCAGGCACTAGGATCGGGGAAAATCTCCCAAACACACACACACACACATGCATTTGCATGAAGCATTTGCATGACGCACATTTTGTTGTTTTTCCTAACCTTTAGTGTTTACAGGTTTTTCAGGTTTACAGGTCCCAGGCTGTTCCCGGTGACTCCAAGATTGATCAGAGACTAATTCACCGTTATCCAACTAGAGCTAATCAGACCAGGATCATGGATCAAGTGCAGACAGATGTCCAGGAGCTCCGCGAGAGGATGGATCGCTTTATGGAACTTATGCAAGTGGTCGCCAATGGCCAGGACCAGCTCAGGACTTTGGTTCAGCCTTTGATTTCCAGGGTTGATAGCAACGACATACTTCATGGCGGGGCCGTGCCTACTCCTACACCATTTGATACTCCGCAGAATGGTGTCCCCGTGGCCAGGGGCAACGACAGTGCTAATGGCAATGTGATGGCCAATATCGGACTCAATACAACGGGCGTCGGTAATGGGAGTCTGGGAGCTAATGTCAACATCGGGCCGGGTAACGGCAATGCAGGCGTCGGGAATCTGTTGGTGCCTCAACCATGGCTCGAGGATCATCAGGATGATGTCTTCTCTCAAAGAGGTGCAGAAGGGGAGCTAAATGCTGAAGCGTGGCTCAGATTCAAAGCACTTGAAGATAAAATGAGAGATATTAAAAATCAGAATACTTTGGGCGTTGATATGTCCAAGCTGGGGTTAATTGCTGATTTCAAGGTACCTCCTAAGTTCAGGGTGCCTGACTTTGAGAAATATAAGGGCACCACTTGCCCTCGTGTCCACCTGCGATCGTACTACAGAAAGATGTCTGCCTATTCCGAAGATGAGAAGTTGCTGATGCACTTCTTCCAAGATAGTCTTTTTGGGTCATCCATCGAGTGGTACATGGGCCTGGAGCCCACTAGCGTGCGCACATGGAAGGATCTCGCTGAAGCGTTTGTCCACCATTATCAGTACAATAGCGACTTGGCCCCGAACCGAGTCCAGCTCCAGAACCTTTCGCAGAGGAATAATGAAGGATTTAAGGAGTACGCCCAGCGGTGGCGTGAGTTGGATGCTCGGGTTCAACCGCCGATGGTTGAACGAGAGCTCGTGCAGATGTTTGTGGCTACCCTCCCAGGGGTTTACTATGAAAAGTTAGTCAGCGGTATGTCTGGGACGTTCTCAGCTCTCATTACCATGGGCGAGCACGTCGAGAATGGAATCAAGATCGGGAAAATTCAAGGTGAATCATCCTCAGCTGGAGGAGGTGGAAAGAAACCTTATGCTGGTAAAAGGCGAGAAGGAGATGCGAGCGCTGTGACCAACGCTCAAAGAAAGGGCAAAGGCCCTCAGCAGCAGATAGCCAGTATAAATATCCCAGCAGCTCCGTAGCAGCAGCAACAGCAGCAGCAGCAACCAAATCAGCAGGGATATAGAAAGTACCAGAACCGGGCACCTTTGACCAACCGTCACTTCGAGGCACCGCCCATGTCGTACGTGCAACTCTTGCAGACTTTGCTTCAGCTTCAGTTGGTTCAGAAGAGGACGATGGCTCCTTTGACAGGGGCACCTCCACCAGGGTATGACGCAAATGCCACTTGCGACTTCCACACAGGGGCACCAGGCCACACAATTGAGAACTGCAAAGCCTTTAAGCACAAGGTGCAGGATTTGGTGGATGCCAAGATTATCAACTTCTCCGATAATGTGCCCAATGTCACAAAAAATCCTATGCCGAATCATAGGGGAGGCGGAGTGAACGCCATTATCGAAGAAGAGAGTGCCGATCTGTTGACTGATGTCAAAGATCTCAAGACGCCGCTTAGTTTCGTCAAAGCTAAGTTGTTGAAAAGAGGGTTCTTTCCAGGATGCGGAGAACTATGCATGGACTGTGCTACACATTCTGATGGGTGTGAGCAGCTGGTAGAAGGAATCCAAAGTCTGATGACCGAGGGGATTCTGCAGTTCAGCCGGAGGGCTGAAAGTGTATCAGGAGAGGTAGTATTGAAGCAGGCCGATGAAGTCGCCACCATCACCATCCCTCGCCAACCAATAACCATTTATGCGCCCAGACCGCCTACAATCACTATTACCAAAGCCGGGCCGATACCATTCGAGAGCACTAGCGCCGTTCCGTGGCATTATGGGGCTGAAGTCTATTGCAACGGTCAAAAGTTAGAGCTGGAGCCGTATGGGTCAACTGTGGAGAATCTCGCAGGAATCAACGGTATTACCCGTAGCGGAAGAGTATTTGCACCGCCGGAGGGTGTGGCAGAGAAAGCGGTCAAAGCTGATGCGGCTGATAAGGGTAAAAGCAAAGTCGTCGAAGAGGCCCCGTGTGGGGTAGAGAAGGATTTGCTGGTCAAAGATGCCGAGGAGTTTATGCGGTTGATCAAAAAGAGCGACTACAAAATTGTAGACCATCTCCATCATACGCCTTCAAAGATTTCTATTCTCAACCTGTTGCTGTATTCTGAAGCACACCGCAACGCGCTACCGAAGGTATTGAACGCTGCCTACGTACCGCAAGAGATATCGGTGAATCAGCTAGAAGAGGTGGTAGCCCATGTTAATGCTGGCAATGGGCTAGGTTTCACAGATTTAGAGCTGACGCCTAAAGGGAGGAATCACAACAGCGCCTTGCACATCTGGATAGAGTGCAAGGGCACCATCATGTCGCACGTCCTGGTGGACACGGGTTCGTCGCTGAATGTTCTTCCGAAGAAGGCATTAATGAAGTTGGACACTCGTGGATTGCTTTGCACACCCAGTGATCTGGTGGTGAAAGCGTTTGACGGAACTAAGCGCCACATTTTTGGAGAGTTGACCCTGCCAATCCAAGTCGGTCCGGAAACGTTCGACACGGTCTTTTATATCATGGACATCATGCCTGCCTACAGTTGCCTCTTGGGCCGGCCATGGATCCATGCTGCTGGTGCCGTGACCTCCACGTTGCATCAAAAGCTCAAATATGTTGTCGGAGGAAGCATAATGACCGTGTGCGGTGAGGAGGACATAATGGTGAGCCATTTGTCATCCTTCAAGTATGTTGAAATGGATGGCGAAATCCATGAGACTCTCTGCCAAGCATTTGAAGCCGTCAAAGTGAAAGAGGTAGCTCCTGTAGTCACAGAAAAGCCAGATATGAATCTCTCTTCATTCAAAGAAGCTCGGGCCGTCGTCCAAGCTGGATCTACCCCAAGCTGGGGGCATATTTTGGAGATACCGAACAAGCAGGATAAGTTTGGATTGGGGTATTCTCCCGAAGCTGAAGCTTCGTCTTCTTCGTCTAGCAGCACGTCACGGGATAAGGGGCTGATACCAGTGGCAGAGTGATCTTCGAAAGCATCAACGCGATGTCTGAAGACAGCGGGGATAGCGACTGTGATCTCGACTCTTGGATTCAGCCAAGCAAGCCGGGCAAGGGCCTCAACAATTGGACCATCAAGGATATCATCCAGCTGACAAGTGAAGAGTAATGATTTACTTTTTTCAATCATTGTACAACCCTATGTCCTACCCGGGGCATAACGGTTTTATTGTCAGGGCCTTGTTGGATTATGTACATGCATTTTGTTAATAAATCAAAGGCGTTTTCTTCGTATTCAAATATTGCGATCTCTGTTATTCTTGTTTTATATTTGTTTTGAAAAATAGTAAAATGGCAATGGGGTTTGTGCTAACCTGCATATTCTTGTTTTAAACTTAACCCTTGTTATTGCAGGATCCACATAACAGATGACATCGACTCTGGACCTTCTACGGCTCACTTCGACTTCGATTGCCCGATCTATCAAGCCGAAGAAGAGACTGATGAAGACGAAGACCTTCCTGAAGAGTTGGCCCGCTTGTTCAAACAAGAGGAAAAGGTTATTCTGCCTCACGAGGAGGAGATTGAGATCGTAAATCTGAGTTCTGAAGAGCTCGTCAGAAACGTCAGGATAGGGGCTGCATTGCAGAGTGATGTCAAGCAGAGATTGGTCGAGATGCTTCGAGAGTATAGTGACGTCTTTGCTTGGTCATACGAAGATATGCCTGGACTTGACACGGACATCGTGGTCCACCACTTGCCGCTACGAGAAGATTTCCCTCCCGTTAAGCAGAAGCTTAGGAGTACGAGACCAGATATGGTCGTTAAGATCAAAGAGGAAGTGCAGAAACAACTTGATGCTGGCTTCTTAGCGGTCACCACTTACCCTCCGTGGGTCGCCAACATAGTGCCTGTACCGAAGAAGGACGGTAAGGTACGCATGTGCGTCGATTATCGGGATTTGAATAGGGCGAGCCCTAAAGATGATTTCTCGTTGCCTCATATCGATGTGTTGGTCGACAACACAACCCAATTCTCCGTGTTTTCGTTCATGGATGGCTTCTCCGGCTACAATCAGATCAAGATGGCGCCGGAGGACATGGAGAAAACGACGTTTATCACCCCCTGGGGAATGTTTTGCTATAAGGTAATGCCCTTCGGTCTGAAGAACGCAGGGGCCACTTACCAACGAGCAATGGTAACTTTGTTTCATGATATGATTCATCATGAGATTGAAGTCTATGTTGATGACATGATTGCGAAGTCCCAAACGGAGGAAGAGCATCTGGTCAACTTATTGAAGCTTTTTGAGAGGCTTAGGAAATTCAGGTTGAGGCTGAATCCTAACAAATGCACTTTCGGAGTGCGGTCCGGAAAGTTACTGGGGTTTATTGTAAGTGAACGAGGCATCGAGGTTGATCCTGCAAAAATAAAAGCCATTCAAGAAATGCCAGTGCTGAAAACAGAAAAAGAAGTTCGTGGTTTCTTGGGCAGAATAAACTACATTGCAAGGTTTATCTCTCAGCTCACGGCCACTTGTGAACCGATGTTCAAGCTTTTAAAGAAAGATCAGGCGATTACTTGGAATGAGGATTGCCAGAAGGCATTCGATAAGATAAAGCAGTACCTTCAAGAACCTCCAATCTTGATACCCCCAGTGGCTGGACGGCCATTAATCATGTACTTGACAGTTCTTGAGAATAGTATGGGGTGTGTTCTCGGTCAGCATGATGAGATGGGCAGAAAAGAGCATGCCATTTATTACTTGAGTAAAAAGTTCACTGACTGTGAATCTCGATACTCGATGCTGGAGAAGACGTGTTGTGCACTAGCTTGGGCTGCCAAACGTCTATGACAGTACATGCTCAATCACACCACTATGCTAATTTCGAAGATGGATCCGATCAAGTATGTCTTCGAGAAGCAGGCTCTTTCGGGCAGGATTGCCAGATGGCAAATGGTGTTAATGGAATATGATATTCAGTACGTGTCCCAGAAGGCTATCAAGGGAAGCGTATTGTCTGATTACCTTGCCGAGCAGCCGATCGAGGATTACCAGCCGATGAAATTTGAATTCCCTGACGAGGATATTATGTTTCTCAAAGCGAAGGATTGCGATGAGCCGTTGCCCGACGAGGGGCCAGATAGGAAATCCCAGTGGAAATTGATATTCGATGGAGCGGTTAATTCCTATGGAAGTGGCATCGGGGCTATCATCACGACTCCCCACGGATCCCACATCCCGTTTACTGCGAGACTGACGTTTCCAGTTACCAATAATGAGGCGGAGTACGAAGCATGCATCATGGGTCTAGAGGAGGCAATTGATTTGAGAATCAAGAACCTAGACGTATATGGTGACTCAGCGCTTGTGATCAACCAAATTAAAGGGGAGTGGGAGACTCGTCAATCGAATTTGGTGTCGTACATGAATTATGCCAGAAGGCTACTTTCGTTCTTCGATCGAGTGGAACTCCATCATGTGCCCAGGGCTGAAAATCAGATGGCTGATGCCTTAGCCATGTTGGCTTCAATGTATAAAGTCAATTTTTGGAATGAGGCTCCAAGAATTGACTTTCGCGTCTTGATAGACCGGCATTTGTCTTTGCAATCGAGGAAGCCGCCGACGGCAAGCCATGGTTCCACGACGTCCAGACTTTCCTTATGACTAAGGAGTATCCTGCGGGTGCGTCAACCCAGGATAAGAAGACTCTGAGGAGGCTGTCTGGAAACTTTTATCTCAATCCTGATGGAGTGTTGTATAAGAGAAACCACGATCTCGTGCTACTCAGATGTGTAGATGAGAAAGAGGCGAGTATGCTCATGGAAGAAGTTCATGAAGGCACATTTGGTACGCACGCCGGCGGACATGCTATGACGAGAAATATCCTGAGAGCAGGATACTACTGGCTGACGATGGAGTCGGATTGCTTCAGATTCGCGAAGAGATGTCATAAATGCCAGATTTATGCTGATAAAGTTCATGTGCCGCCGTGCCCGTTGAATGTCATGTCCTCCCCGTGGCCGTTCTCCATGTGGAGCATCGACATGATAGGCAAGATCGAGCCCACTGCATCTAACGGTCATCGCTTCATTCTAGTAGCTATCGACTACTTCACCAAGTGGGTGGAGGCAGCCTCGTACGCTAATGTGACCAAGCAAGTAGTAGCTAAATTCATAAAGAGGGACATCATTTGTCGCTACGGAATTCCCGAGCGGATCATTACTGATAATGGTTCGAACCTGAATAACAAGATGATGAAGGAGCTGTGCCAGAGTTTCAAGATTGAACACCACAACTCATCTCCTTACCGGCCGAAGATGAATGGCGCCGTTGAAGCAGCCAACAAGAACATAAAGAAGATTGTTCAGAAGATGGTTGTGACATACAAAGATTGGCACGAGATGCTGTCGTTTGCATTGCACGGTTATCGTACGACGGTACGTACGTCGACCGGGGCAACTCCTTTCTCCTTAGTGTACGGTATGGAAGCTGTCCTACCGTTAGAAGTGGAGATCCCTTCTCTGCGAGTTTTGGTTGATGTGAAGCTCGACGAGGCATAATGGATTACGAATCGTCTGAACCAACTCAGCCTGATGGACGAGAAGAGGTTAGCATCGATTGCATTTGGTCGTCTGTACCAAAGCCGAATGAAGAAAGCTTATGATAAGAAGGTGCGTCCTAGAAGCTTTCAGACAGGTGATCTCGTCCTGAAGAAGATTCTTCCGCCACACTCCGATCACCGGGGCAAGTGGAATCCGAATTACGAAGGTCCGTACATCGTCAGCAAGGTCTTCTCGGGAGGAGCTTTGTTGTTATCCACGATGGATGGTGAAGATTTTGCATCCCCGGTGAACGTGGACGCAGTTAAAAAATACTTTGCTTGAAAGCGACCTGCTGGACAAAAAAGGAGAGTTCAGGCAAAAAAGGGGCATCCCGGCGAACCAAAAACAGAATAAAAGGTTCGGGCAAAAATTAGGGATATAAATTGAAAAATGTACACCCGCGAAGTTGAAAACCTACACTGGGCGGCTTCGGCAAAAAAGGGTATCCCGGTGAACTGAAAACCCGCAAAGGGCGATTCACGCAAAAGTTAGGGATTTGAAAAAGCAAATGACTGCGTTCCGCGTGTGGACTTTCATTGTTTAGTGGTTTGGAGGACCTGAGGGCCGTTTATCTGAATCAATCTCTTCCGAAGCTGAAGCGTCGGAGAAGTATCAAAGTCGAGTGGGTCATAGAGGGATCAACTCATGGTGTTCGTCTACGCCTCGTTGCCGACATTTGTATATACTGATGTATATTTATGTTTTATTTTGCGCGGCTTCCTCATTCCAGGAGCTTGCATCTGTTGTAAAATATTTTTACCCATTCGGGGGTTCGTTATCAATAAAATGCATACTATTCAGCAATTCTATTTGCCTGTTTAGCATTTATCTATTTTGTTTGCGAAAAAGAACGCCGATGTTTTTGATAAAATGCGCATACATAAACTTACTGGCCTAGGCAACTGATTGTTGAAACAATTAATTACTTGAATATTGTCATGAGATAATGACCTTGATAGGTCCCTTTGAGAAGGGTGTCTTGTCTGTTTGTTTGCGTTGTTACAGGTGTAGCATATTCCAGACAGTGCGCCGTGCGCATCCTGAAGCAGGATGATTCCTCTTTCTCCAGCAGAGTTCAGTGGCCTCTCCCTGCAGAGTCTGAACGCAAGATCGTGAGCATTGATATGTCTCCCCAGGCAGAGATGATTCTCTCTCCCCAACCAGATGCGTCCTGAAGGAACGTCACCTCCTCAGCTGAGTCGGGCGCCGAAGCTTGAGTTCATCCCCCAACACCGGGTCACAAGTGCAGGTTTCGTAGGAAACTCTTCGTACGCCGAATTATGCAGTAACTGACGGTATCAGACTGAAGTCTCCAGCAGAATTGAAATTCTCCACCAGAGTTGTACTCTCCCCCGAAGTCGGATGATTCCTTCTTCCCCAGCGGAATTGAAATTCCTCATCAGAGTTTTACTCTCCAGGGAAGCAGTTGGGACCATGAGTGGTTTTTCCCAGTAGAGTGTTGAACAACTGATGCTGTATTTCCCCCAGAGTCACTCTCCAGTGAAGCAGAATGATTTCTCCTTCCTCAGCCGAGTTTGCATGATCCCCAAGAGAGCTGAATCCTTGGAAACTCCTCAAGCCATGATTGGTCTTCCCCAGTGGAGTGTTGAGCAGCTGAAGTTGTTTCCCCACAGAGTCTTATCTCCAGAGAAGTAGCCGAGACGGCCACGCAGTTTACCCCCGCGATTGACATCGTTTTCCCTCAGCAGGTCCTGGTTCTCGTAGAGCTTCGTTCCCCTGCAGCAATCAACTGAAGTTGTCCCCCCCCCCCCCCCCCCCCCGCAGCAGTCAACTGAAGTTGTATCCCCTGCGGAGTCCAATTGGGATTGGCGTGACTCTTTTCTCCTCACCAGGATGATTCCTCTATCTGAGTAGTTCGTTCTCCTTGACAGGAGGATTCCCCCCTCGGCATTTATTTTGCTGACGGGATCGCATCATTGTGCAGGATTGCATAGCATTTATCACAAACGCATAGCATTTCCACCGTGTGGAGCATGGCGCCGAAGCATATGCATAATAAACATGATCTAGGTTGCTACCGTTCTTGTTTTGCAGGTGTTCCGCCGAAGGATCAGTTGCTCAGGATGATTCCTGACATTCTCCCCAGCGAAGTCGCTTGCTCAAGATGATTCTTGAGATCCCCAGCGAAGTCTTCGGTTCAAGATGATTCTTGAATTCCTCAGCGAGGCCATTTGCTTAAGATCCTCAGTAGGGTCCCTAGTAAAGGTTGCCCAGGATGATTCCTGGAATCCCCAACAGAGTGTTCGCTCAGGATGATTCCTGAAACCTCCAGAATGGTTATCGGTTCAAGATGATTCTTGAAGTCCCCGGCAGAGTTAGTTGTTCAAGATGATTCTTGAAGTCCTCAGCAGAGTTGACTCATCCAAAATGATTTATGGACCCTCGGAGCAGAGTTACTTGATAGTTCTCCAGAATCCCCAGCGGTGAAGCGTCATCCCCAGCAGGTTTTCTAACGGCAAGTTGAAACCTCCTTTGAAGACTCCATGATTGAAGTCTGACCGTGTTAATGTAGCAGCTCTCTCAGCTGATGCGGAGTTCCTGATGGCAGAGGTTTAGAGGTTCCCAGTTGGCTCATGATTGACCAAGAACTCTATTCCCGACTTGCTGATGAAGTCCGGCTGATGCCCGACAGTAGCGCGGAATGCCTGATGGCATGATCAACCTGATGGTTGAAGTCCGGCTGATGCCCGACAGTTCCTTGAATGCCTGATGACATGATCAATCTGATGGCTAAAGTCCGGCTGATGCCCGACAGTGTTCTTTGAATGCCTGATGGCATGATCGACTACGTACTACCGGTTACCGTGTGACCAATTCCCCAATGGATTTTCTTCACCCTGACGGCGAGGTCAGATTATGTTTGTTTGCCAGCGGCGATGTTGGATGTTTTTGACGGCGAGGTCAGGTCATGTTTGTTTCCAACGGCGAGGTTGGATGTCTGTTTTTGACGGCGAGGTCAGACGATGTTGAGAGTTGACGGTGAGGTCAGATTATTTCGAGTTCTCCGGCGGCGATGTTGGATGTTTGGTTCTGGCGGCGATGTCAGATTGATTTAGTTTCCCGGCGGCGATGTTGGGTGTTTGGTTGACGGCGAGGTCAGATTATGTTTGTTTCCAGCGGCGATGTTGGATGTTTGTTTTTGACGATGAGGTCAGATTATTCTGAGTTCTCCAGCGGCGATGTTGGATGTTTATGTTTGACGGCGAGGTCAGATTATTTTTAGTTGTCTAGCGGCGATGTTGGATATATGTTTGGTTCTGGCGGCGATGTCAGGTGATTTGATTCTCCAGCGGTGATGTTGGATGTTTGTTTCTGGCGGCGATGTCAGGTGATTTGATTCTCCAGCGGCGATGTTGGGTGTTTGTTTCTGGAGGCGATGTCAGATGATGTAGCTCTCCAGCGGCGATGTTGGATATTTGTTTGTTTCTGGCGGCGATGTCAGGTTAATTGAGTTCTCCAGCGGCGATGTTGGATGTTTGATTCTGGCGGCGACGTCAGGTTCCTTTGTAGCTCCAGCGGCAATGTTGGGTATTTTGGTGGTTCGACGGCGATGTCAGATGATTTAGTTGTCCAGCGGCGATGTTGGGTATTTTGGTTGTTCGACAGCGATGTCAGGTGATTTAGTTTTCCAGTGGCGATGTTGGGTATGTTGGATGTTTCTTTCTGACGGTGATGTCAAGTGATTATTTAGTTCTCTAGCGGCGATGTTGGATGTTTGTTTCTGGCGGCGATGTCAGATTGATTTAGTTCTCCAGCGACGATGTTGGGTATTTGGGGGGTTCGACGGCGATGTCAAATTCTTCAGCTCTCCAGCGGCGATGTTGGATGTTTGTTTCTGGCGGCGATGTCAAGTTGATCTAGTTTTCCAGCGGAGATGTTGGGTGTTTTGGTTGTCCGACAACGATGTCAGACGCTTTATTTTCATGAATGCTTGACGGCGAGGTCCGGTGTCTGATGACAATGTCAGAGGAACTTAAAGTGGATAACTGACGACAAGGTTCAGATCAGTATGTCTCCAGATAGTTGTCGTGCAGCTATTATTTCAGTGTTCGAAGATTCGTTCCCGCAAGAGTACCGTGTACTTGTGCAGTTGGCAAATTTTCGGGTTTATCGGTATTCAACCGCCTCGCACCTCGATTGGCTGAGAGTCGTTCGCTCCTCACCCAGTCAGGTTCAAGCCATTTGAATAGGGGCAGCTGTTGCACCCTAAAATTTGACCAACATTTATTTACCCATCAAGAGTTATATGAGGCTTTGAAGCTAGCCAAGAAGGCTATTCAAATGTTCAAAGATTGATATCTTTGTCAGAGAACTTAAGAGATCCCCAGGGGAATTGGTTGAAACCAAAGTTGTGTGTCTCATAACTTGAGAGTTGTGGGAGCTCCTCAGATGATTCTGAGACCTTGAGGATGAACTTGAAACTTTGAGAAAGCTTATGAGATGTCTTGAAAGCCATCATGAAGCCTAGAGAGGTCATTGTACAAGAATTCAGAAGATTCAGCCATGAGTGGTGGAATTAGGGTTTGACTGGGTCAACTCTAAGTCAACTGAAGATTTGGAGAGGGTTGAGACCTAATCCAAGAGCCATGTGATCATGGAATGATGTATTGAGACGTTATAAGGATGATTCCTAGACCAACTCATCATGATTGAGGAGTTTGAGAAGTTTTAAGCTAGGGTTTCTAAGGCTCGACAGTGTAAAATCCCCTAGTTTGATCCCTATCTTCAAGGAAGTTTAGCTCAAGATGTGATTGTCATATCATCTTCCCCATAACATGAATGTTGTAGAGCTTGTGCTTAGCTTTAATTTGAGTACTAGAAGTCCTTGATAGGATTTGTAGAGCTCAAGTTATGGCTTTGACAAATTACAGGTCATCTGAGGTATGTGAATCTGGGTCCTTGAAAGTCACCCAACTTGCATCCAACGTTTTCCCTAGTAGGATGATTCCTATGGATTCTTGGTCAACATGAATGTTGAAGAGAATCTTCTTAGCTTTCTAGAGAGTACTATAAGTCCTTGATAGGATTTGTAGAACTCAACTTATGGCTTTGACAAGTCAAGGGCATTTTGGTCATTTGGAGGTTATAGGTCATTTCAAGCATAAGGCCATATCTCCTACTTCCAAGCTTCAAATGGAAACATCTTCAACATCAAACTTGCTTAGAATGATGTTTTAAGGCTAGTAGGAAGGTCATGAGATGTTGAAAAGGCTCATATCAAAAAGTGATAAAAATGGCCTAAAATGGAGGCATAAGTTAATTAAGTTGAATTTGAAAAATGGAAATCACAAGTTATAAGTCCAAACCATGTCATGTAATAGGTCATTTTGACTCCAAATGACATTCTAAGAACAATGGTTCAGCCACAATTTTGATTTGGGGCTTGGATCATAGGGCTGCCTTGGAATTGGATTACTTGCATATTAAGGTACCAAACCAAAACTCAAAAGAACTCAATACACAAGGTGGTTATGCATTGTAAATCATCCAAAATCTCATGTGGGGATAAATTCAAGTCAGAATTGAAGTGTACAAGGAGCTTGGCATGAGATAGCATGTAAGGAGAATGAGAAATCAAAATACCATGACATGAAAAGTTCAATTTCTCATTGGATTGTCCTAGATGGTTCTAGATGATTCTAAACCACTCTATAAGATGAATGTAACTTACTCAGATGCAAGGTTGGTGTGAATTGGTGTAGAGAAGAGAGAGTGAGATCCAAATTCTTCCATTGCAAGTCAAGTGTCAATTCTTCATTCTTCTTCATTTCCTTTCATTTTTTTCACACAAACACATTCTATACATCACATTGAAGCTGTGCAGATTGAATTGAGAGCATTTCCATGGAGAATTGAAGAGTTAGTGATTGAGATTTCAAGGTTGCATTTCAAAATCGAATTTCAAGAATCAAGCAATTTCAGCCATTCTTTTTGCATACAGAAGCTAGAAGATTACTCAGTGAAGGAATTTGGAAAGATTCAAGGCCTGAATTGAAGGATTACTACCTCTGTTCACTCCATCTTACCAGGTTTGCAATTTCTTTCCTACACCTTAATTTAGGCATGATTAGGTTGAATTATTAGTGTAGAATGGTTAGAGACCAATAGGTGATGGATTTTGGAGAGTTTGAAGGCAATTGGTGATGGTTTTGTTATGGACAAGATTTCTGTTTGGATCAAGAACTCCCTAAATTTTGAGTGATAACCTTAGTTCTTTAGTGGAATTTGATCAGTGATAAGAGGTGAGCATTTTAGTGTAAGCAATTTCAAGAATGGTGAGTTTGGATTCCTGAGCATAATTTGAAGTTTGGATCGTGTTTTATGTTAAAGGAAGATTCAATGGATTTTGAGATTGTAATCGTGTTCAGCATGGAATTCTAGGCATGTTAGGGTTTTAAACTTTGAGAATTGATGAAGTTTTGAGGGATCACGAGTTGAGGAAGATGAAGCTTCATGCTGCATTTCCATGGTGGTTTCATGGAACCCTAGCTCAGGGAAGAAGATGATGTCCCAGCCGTGAGATCATGCGCTGACTTTTTGACTTTGGCCAGATCCAATGCACCACATTCAATTTCATTTTTGGAGGGATTTTAGAGCGCTGAAACGCACCGTTTCATTAAACGGTGGTTCTGGGCTTAGTGAATCATGACTATCCCCACCCCCAATTGAGGCCCAATTGCATTCTGAACTGAAATTCCCTTCTATTTGCACCGTGTTTTTCTTATTTTCTTTAGGTTTTCCTATTTGATTTTCTGATTAAATGATGGGCCCTGGCGCTTTACTTTTGGTACCCCCAGTCTGGGCCCATATGTGAAATGAACTATGTCTGTTTACTTCTTGCACCCCATCCCTTCATTTTCATTTTATGTTTTCTCCATTTTCTTTCATACTTTAGAAAATCATAACAAATTGAAAATCAAAGATGTTTTAATGGGAGTTTTTTCTCCTATCTCATATTTTTGTCTAGAAAAATATAAAATAAAAATATTTTCCTTTCATGCACTTTTAGTATTTTTTGTATATTTTCTTCTTTTATTGCATTTTATTTCTTTTATGTTGATATATGGTTTTGTAGAATTTTGTTTAGGTAGCTCCCTTTGTATTTTTAGGTCAATCTTTTTAGGATAGTTAGATATATGTTTTAGCTTCCCCCTGGATTTATTCCATATTTTTGTGATGATTTTTAGGATAGTTTTGGCTAGATGATTCTAGGTTGTGTAGAATTAGGTTAAACTTCAACATAGGTCCATAATAACTTTAGAATTTTGGGTTTTTAGGACAAGCTAGACTATGGGACATATAGGGCATTAAGGGTAGGTATGTAGGATCCCTTAGAAATTATATTAGGATTTAATATAATAGTATACTATTTTTAGTTGATTTTTGTATTGGTTGATTGTTTGTGTTGCCCTTGTGGGTTTGTATTTTTGTTTGCTTTGCTTTGTGGGCTTGGAGAGCTCGATCTTGTTCTAAGGAGCATTGAGGAGCATAGTAGAAGACTTGAAGATGCATCGAGGAGCTTGAGAGCTTGATCTTGTTTGTTTTTGTTTTTGTTTTAGGGTTAGGATTAGGAAGAGTTTAGACTTAGATAACTTCTTTCTCAAACATGGATGGTATCTGTCACCTCCATTCCTCCCTATGATTCAAAGTCCTTCCATGGTATACACCTCTCTCCTTTGGAGGGATAAGTGATGTACCTAGGAAGTAGAACTTTTGAGGGAACCATTCCTTTGATGTTGAACCCTTATAGGTCACCTTTGGTGGTCAATAAGCAGTTCAATATCCCCAGCTTATCCAGTAAGTGATTTCCTCTGGTTTGATTGTCTTGAGAGATGTTGAGCCTGAGTTTGAAGATGAAGACTTCAATGAAGGGTATAGAAGAGGATGAATCCTTGAGCATTGTCATTCTAGCTGAAGCTTGAAGAGCAGCCAGAGCAAGTTGATACTTGAAGACCCCTGAAGATGAAGTAAAGATTGAAGGATGAAGTTGACACTTCTAAGTGATTGAGATTGATTCTGAAGAGCTGAAGCTTGAAGAACAAAGGAAGTTGATACTTACCTTGATACCTGGAGATCCTGAAGGAGCCAAGTTGGTACTCATGATTGATAGTGAAGCCTGAAGGTGGAGCTGATCAAGAAGCTGAAGCTTAAAGGAGAAGATAAGTTGAAACTTATGTTGAAGGGTTGAAACCTGGAAAAGCAATTGATATTTGTCAAGAGTGATGGAAGTCTGAAGACTGAGTTGCTGTTGGAAGAGCTGAAGCTTGGAGTTGAGAGAGGAGTTGATCTGTTTTCTTCTTTTTCTTTTTTGTATTGATGTGTTTTGTTTGACTTGCTTGATGCATTAGAATAAGTTCATATCTAGAATAGGTAGAATCTAGGAGCATGATTGCACTAGAGGTTGAGTTGCTCCCTCTGCTTGTATTGTTACTGTGTGGCTTTGCTTTCGGGTATTCGGTAGAGCTCAGCTCCCTTGCCTATGTGTTTTGTTTTCCTGGTGGCATTTTGTTTCATTTTATCTGTATGATTGCAGTTTACTGTTTTTGCTTGATAGCATGTTTTATCTTTCAGTATGATTACTGTTATCCATTCTGGCTTGAGGTTGAGATGAGCTTGTGGAGGCTGAAGCCCCGCACACATTTCCTCCCTCACTTGCATTGCATGCATTTTACTGTTAAGCTGATGCTTTGTCTGTTTTCGTGTATCATTGGCATGATCCCTTAGGACTCTCATTTCCTTTGATAAGGAATTGATGATAGAATTTTAGGTTGAAACCTATGCATGACAACTTCTAGGAGTTCCCTGTTCAAACCTCAACCATAGGATGAATCCATGGCATGATAACAGTAGGACTTGATAGTCTCCCTCCTAGTTGGGCCTGTTCTCTTCTCATCTCAAAACAGTTTAAGATACAGTAATCATGAATGATTTCTTTCGTACGTTACGAGCCTTAAGCTATCTGAGAAAGGATTGTGGGAGAGTTTCTTTTCCACAGTCTGGATGTTTAGTATGGTACCCTTTGGGTGACATGCGACGCATTCACTCTCAGGTCATAGTCTCTAGTGCGGTTGAAATCGCAAACACAATAAAAAACACTTCTTCCGTAAAAGACAGGAAATAAACCGTAGTTTCCTGAACTACGTGAGCTCTGATCTCTCATGCCTGTTGAGAGTACGTAGGCACAAGATGGCGATGTCTTGGCGAGCTACCTTCCCCCATAACCCTTCGTAGGCCGAACTACGTTGACTCTGATTTCTCATTCTCTGATGAGAATACGTAGGCATAAAGCGCGACGCTTTGCCGAGTCATTTTCTTTTCTGTTTCAGCCAGCCTTGATAGGTAGATAGAATAAAACCAACCCGTCCAAGTAAACACAACAAGCGAGGATCCCGTCGAGTACGACGGACGTGAGGGGTGCTAATACCTTCCCCTCGCGTAACCGACTCCCGAATCCAGACAATGGTTGCGATGACCTTGTCTTACCCTTTTTCGTCAGGTTTTTCCGATCGTTTCCTTTCCCGCTCCGAGGGATAAATAATGAAAGGTGGTGACTCTTCTGTTTTGCCGACACCTTATTTTCGCGCAAGCGACACCTTCATCCATCATAGCCTGAATGCCCTGCTTCAACTTATTACAACCCTCTGGCTGGGTCCAACAATCCAAGCAAAACTCATCACATTCTGGGAATACCCCCCCCCCCCTCTCTCAGCAACCTGCTTTTAATCTCATCCAACGGTGTCTTCAGCTCGTTGACATCCATCACTAGATTTAAATTCTCTTCTGTCAGGATGGCATTTGCCCCATGATTAGGCATAGGCTATTGTACTATATTTGGACCCACCTGTCCAAAGTTGATAGCTTTGCTGTCCAGCAAATCCTGAACTTTGTGTTTAAATGCCTGACAAGCTTCTACATCATGCCCGGGCACCCCGGAATGGAATTCGCAATGCTTGTTGGCGTCATACCCATAAGGGAGTACCGCCCCTGTAGGCGGTGCCAAAGTCCTCTTTTCAACCAAGTTCAACCCTAGCAGGGTCTAAAGAAGTTCTGCATACGTGGAAGGAGGTGCGTCAAACACTCTTTTCGGCCTCGCGTTTTGTACCCTTCTCTGACCGGGGTTCTACCCTTGCTGCTGTGGTGGTTGTTGTTGCTGTTGTGGCTGCCTCTGTTGAGGAAGCGGGATAGTGACACTAGCTATCTGTTGCGGCTGAACATACTGATTTCTTCCTCTGCCCCTGCCCCTGCCACCGCCACCAAACACGACGCTAGTATCACCCTGTCGTCTACCACCAAATGCTTTTCTGGCACCTCCTGCTAAAGTAGACTCACCTGCTTGGAACCTTCCAACTTTAATCCCATTCTCGATCATCTCCCCCATAAGAACCAAATCTGAGAAACTGCTCAATGACACACTAAACAATTTTTCGTAGAACACCCCCGTAAATGTCCCAATGAACATGTCATTCATCTCCCTTTCAATTAAAGGAGGATGCACCCTCGCTGCCATATCGCGCCACCTTTGCGCATACTCTTTAAAACTTTCACCGTTCTTCTGTGACAAACCCTGTAATTGGACCCTGTTTGGCGCCAGATCATTATTATATTTGTAATGCGTCACGAAAGCATCGGCCAACTGCTTCCAGGTTTTAATCTGCGTGGGCTCCAGCCCCATATACCATTCAAGTGAAGGTCCTGACAAGCTATCCTGAAAGAAATGCATGAGCATCCTTTCATCATCTGAATACGCAGACATCCTTCTATAATAAGAGCGGACATGGACCTTAGGGCAAGTGTCCCCCTTGTATTTGTCAAAAGTGGGAGCCTTGAATTTCAACGGCACCCTCAGCCCTGGTACCAAGCCCATTGTAGTCATATTCAAACCGGTGGAGTTCTAATTCACTACCCCCTTCATATGTTCTTCAAGCATTCTGATCCTCTGCACAGGATCAACAGGTCCTTCAAATCCCACACCTCTTCCAGAAAAGGCGTCCTCCTGGAGGTCTTCACCCCAATTCACATTTTCATTTCCATATCCGTCGTAACCAGTGTTGCGACCAAACCCTTGCTGATTGATCATGGGACCTCGTCCCCCGTTACCGAAACCCTGGTTGACCCTAACAGGTCCAAACCCAGTGTTGACAGGAATCACCCCAGCACCATTCATATTACCAAATCCACCATACCCCTGGTTAGCGTTACCAAAACCGTCGTAACTGAAACCCTGAGTGTTGAAGCCGAATTTCCCGTCCTGATTGACGTAATCAAATCCTTGGTCATTGTAGCCAAAACCATTGTTGCCAAAACCATTACCGCCATTGTTGTTACCACCGCCTTGGTTGGAGTCCCCAAATCCAGCATTGTTAACAACAGTCTCATTTCCATTCCCTGTGTTGCCATTGCCAGCGCCAGCGCCATCGTTTACAACCGCAACAGGTGGGGTCACTACAGGTGGAACCACAGGCGTAGGGGGGCCATCCTTCGGAATAGTTTCAACGTGCGCAGAATTGTGATCATTGTTGCCATTCCCATTAGTCCGCGTTAGCAGCGGCTGTACCAAAGTCTGGAGGCTCTCCTGGCCCTTAGCAATGTTCTCCATTGCTTGCATGAACAGATTCAACTTCTCGCGGATTTCCTGCATCTCCACTTGGACTTGATCCATGATTCTCTTGCAGTTGTTTCGGGTTGAGTAGCGGTGGACTCTTTGTTCGTCAATCCTAAAAAACCTGAAGATGCAGGAAATAAGATACAGATTCCAAAATACCGGTCATGCAATATGAATGCAGAATCAATTGTGTAAATATGCTACAGGTTATATTCCCCCCCCCCCCCAATTCTAGTTTCGGAGAGAAGGCCAACACGACAATGGAGTCCCCATCAAGCAAGCAAGGAATCAGAAAACCCTCATATATAAACAAATGCCAAGAGGCTGAGTACAGGAGTACAACTAAATACAACTGAAGAGACCTCGGCCAACAAGCCTGGCGATGGTCAAAATACAAGTACAGATAACAAAAGCAAGGCAAAAGACAACTCAGGCCAAGTGGCGCTCTCTGACGTCTTCCAATATCCTCAACATCTCTGAATGACCCAGTCTGTAGATTAGCTCTTGTATCAGCAAGGCATGTCGCTCGGCAGTGGATCTCAGCTCTTTGGCGTCGTCCTGGCAGGTTCCTTCGCCAGAACCCTCGTCGAGTCTGCATCTCTTGGAGCCGACCTTCACTTCATAACCTCTCAGCTTCTCGTCAAGGTCACTTACTCTAAGCTCAACAGCGCTCCTGAGTGATGTCTCTTCAGCAATTTTTGCGTCTTGGGCTCTAATATGTGCCTCTAGCGTGGCAATCTGCAGCTTCAGTTCATCTTCACGCTCCTTCCGCTTGGTAAGTGTCGCTACCGCAAAAATAAGGTGCCGGCAGAATAGAAGAGTCGCCACCTTTCATTATTTATCCCTCGGAGCGGGAAAGGAAACAGTCAGAAAAACCTAACGAAAAAGGGTAAGACAAGGTCATCGCAACCGTTGTCTGGGTTCGGGAGTCGGTTACGCGAGGGGAAGGTATTAGCACCCCTCACGTCCGTCGTACTCGACGGGATCCACGCTTGTTGTGTTTACTGGACGAGTTGGTTTATCTATCTACCTATCAAGGATGGCTTAAACATAAAAGAAAAATGACTCGGCAAAGCGTCGCGCTTTATGCCTACGTATTCTCATCAGAGAATGAGAAATCAGAGTCAACGTAGTTCGACCTACTACGGGTTACGGGGAAGGTGGCTCGCCAATATGTCAGTATTGTGCCTACGTACTCTCAACAGGCTTGAGAGATCAGAGCATACGTAGTTCGGGCTACTACGGATTACGGGGATTCAGATTCATCTGTTTTATCGAGTAGGGTTAAAAAACAGTTCCAGCAGTTAGGGACAAAGCCTGTTTGCGTTGGCGCTGAAGTTTAACGACACTCTTTTCTTCAGAAAAGCTTTCCTTTGAATTATGGGCCCACGGGACAAAAAGGTTTGAAGTTTGTTTTCTATCTTTTACGGAAGAAGTGTTTTTTATTTGGTTTTCAATTTCAATCGCACTAAAGACTATGACCTGAGAGTGAATGCGTCGCATGTCACCCAAAAGGTGCCATACTAAACATCCAGACTGTTGAAAACAAGCTCTCCAACAATCCTTTCTCAGATAGCTTAAGGCTCGTAACGTACGAAAGAAATCATTCATGATTACTGTATCTTAAGCTGTTTGAGATGAGAAGAGAACAGGCTCAACTACGGGGAGACTATCAAGTCCTACTGTTGTCATGCCAAGGATTCATCCTATAGTTGAGGTTTGAAACAGGGAACTCCTAGAAGTTATCATGCATAGGTTTCAACCTAAAGTTCTATCATCACTTCCTTATCAAAGGAAATGAGAGTCCTAAGGGATCATGTCAATGATAAACAGAAACAGATAAAGCATCAGCTTAAACAGTAAACAGTAAACGACTATAAAATGCATGCAATGCAAGTGAGGGAGGAAATGTGTATGGGGTGTCAGCCTCCACAAGCTCATCTCAACCTCAAGCCAGAATGAATAACAGTAATCATACTGAGGAAATAACAACATGCTATCAAGCAAAATACAGTAAACTGCAATCATACAGTAAAGTAACATGCTATCAAGCAAAATAAACCACATGGGCAAGGGAGCTGGGCTCTACCGAATACCCGCAAGCAAAGCAATACAGTAACAATACAAGCTGAGGGAGCAACTCAACCTCTAGTGCAATCATGCTCCTAGATTAAAGTCAGTCTAGATATGAACTTATTCTAATGCATCAAGCAAGTCAAACAAGGCACATCAGCACAGCAAAGAAAACAGACAAGAAAGCAGATCAACAACTCTCTCCCAATTCCAAGCTTCAGCTCTTCTACAGCAATTCAGTCTTCATACTTCCATCACCCTTCAAGGCAATCATCTTTCAGGACAAGTATCAATTAGCTTCTCTAGGTTTCAACCCTTCAACATAAGTTTCAACTTAATCTTCACTTCTCCAAGCTTCCAGCTTTACAGTCAGTTCCACCCTCAGGCTTCACTCTTAACCACAAGTATCAACTTGCTTCCTTCATGCCCTCCAAGTATCAACTTATCTTTTATTCCTCCAGTCTCAACTCTACACTCAATCTCAATTGAATCCTTTTCATAAGTATCAACTTAGTCCTCAAGCTTCAGCTCTCTTTGCTTCACCAGTATCAACTTGGTCTTCTTCTCCTACAAGCTTCAGATTCTCAGAGTAGTCTTTAATCACTTAGAAGTGTCAACTTCATCCTTCAATTCTTGCTCAAGCCTCAGCTCTTCATTCAATCTTTACCGGATCCTCAAGTATCAACCTGCTCTTCTTGCTCTTCAAGCTTCAGCTGCAATGGCAATGTTCAAGGAATCATCCTCTTCCACACTCTTCAATGAAGTCTTCATCTTCAAACTCAAGTCCAACATCTTTCAGGATACTCAAACCAGAAGAAATCACTTAACTGGATAAGCTAGGATATTAAACTGCTTATTGACCACCAAAGGAGGCCTATAAGGGTTTAACATCAGAAGAATGGTTCCCTCAAAAGTTCTACTTCCTAGGTACCATCACTTATCCCTCCAAAGGAGGGAGGTGAATACCATGGAAGGACTTTTAATCATTGGGAGGAATGGAAGCACAAGATGCTTTCCATGTTTGTGAAAGAAATCATTCTAACTACAAAGCTCTCCCTATGTCCTATCTCCTAATCTTCATCAGACACCTTCAGGCACCAACAGAATCCAAAGCTTCAAGCACCCTCAAGCAACTTCAAGCATCTTCCTCTTGTCTTCAACTTGTCTTCAATCTCAAACAAAGGCAAACCAAGCACAAACCCTTATCTAAGGGAACTAGATGAGTTAAACTAGTTGAATTAGTAAATTAGGATCACCTAAAACCTAGCACTAAAGTTAGTCCTAACTAAAATACTAAAATCAATTGTAAAATCTTTCAAATATTACTATGGTAACCTAGATCAATCATGACTCTATCACATTAATTCCAGAGATCAAATCATCAAATTGGACCTAGAACTAAAATCTACATTCTAAGGTATCAACCTAAAACCCTAAAAAGGAAGCATCTAAATATCAATCTAGAAGGCATACCTATTTTCATCACAAAAATGTGAGAAAATTACTATAGGATCATACATGTCTAACCTAATCACACACAAAAAATTAGGCCAAGAATCATCACTATAAGATCACACAAAATTCTACAAAAATATGCATCAAACATAAACATTTTAATATCAATTAAAATACAAAATTCCAATTAAATCAGAAATTATATGAAATGAAAATATTTTTTCTCTAAAAAATAGTAGACTCAATCATGAGTAATATGCAAAAAGAATGGGTTGAATTGGATTAATATTCAATTAGTTATGAATTTTACAAAAATCATGAATTAAATGCAAATTAAATGAAAATCAAATGAAAATAATGAAGCGCGCGGTGTAAAAAGCAATCAGATTCAGTTCAAAACATGGGTTGGGCTTGCTGGGGGTGTGGATAACATTTATTTCACTAAGCCCAAACGCCTGAATTAATGAAACGCAGCGTTTCCTTTATAAATCCTTCACAAGTCAGAATTAAAACGTGGCCCTTGGATCTTCTCCCAGTCAATGGTCAATCCATCATCCAATGGTGAGAGCTTCATCTTCTCCATTTCAAAGCTCTGAGCTTCGCGCCCAGCTCCGGCCACCGCTGGTGGAGCTCCGATCGTCCCCTTCAACCCTAGTTCTTCCTAGAGGCCTCCAATCCAAGAGGTCAAAACGTGAAACACACTCCAAATCTTGCCACGAACTCAATCATACCATTAGTTTCTTCTGAAACCTCAAGAATCATCATCTCCCAATCTCAACCGAAAATGGTGATTCACTTAATTTGTCTCTAATTCAGCAATTAACCATCTGAAAACCATCCTAGGCCATTCTACAATTAATCTAGCACCTTAATTCAACCTAATTCTACCTAGATCATGCTATAGGAAGAAGGTTACAAACCTGGAAATTCTTGAATAACATATGCACCAAATCTTCACTTCAAGCTCTCAAATCTTCTGGACACGATCACTGAACCTCCTCCTTGCTTCTGTATGCAAAAGATTCAATGGAAAGTGATTCAATCTTAAAACACGATAAAGAGTTGCAGGTGCTGAAAATCACTTGCTCCCACATGATCTAGCCACCAATTCTTCTTGGAAATGATCTGGAATCAATCCTTGATACTCATGGAAGAAGACTCAATCAGGAAAATGGAAGGAAATGGAGGAATTTGATGAAACCGATTGCACTTGCAAGCTATGAAAACTTAATCTCAAACTATGCTCAAACTTTCAATGATCACCAACCTCTGCCATGGATCCATTCTACTCAATATATAGATGAAGTTTGGATGATCTAGAACCCTCTAGATCCTTCCAATGAGATTTTACACATCTCATGTCATGAGATTTTGAATCACTTATCATGCCATGCTCAATTCTGTTTTCAGTTTAAAATTCATCTCAATCTCCTTCAATTTCTCCCCTAGTGACATTTTGGAAGGGTTTAGCTTGCCAAGTTCCTTGCCCATGCCTCAATTTTAAGTTATGCATATGTTACTTAATATGCAAGCAAGTGCTTCTCAAAGCAAGTCCATGATTTAGACCTCAAATCAAAAATGTGGCTAAACCATTGTCTCTAAAATGTTTTGTAGAGTCAAAATGATATATTACATGCCATGGTTTGGATGTGTAGGTTGAAAATATCAATTTCCAACTTTGACTTATTTAACTTATGCCCTTATTTTAGGTCATTTTTGCAACTTTGAGCTACAAGCCTTTCCATCATCTCATGACCTCCTTACTAGCCTTAAAACATCATTTTGAACAAGTTTGATGTTGAATATTTTTCCATTTGAAGCTTGGAAATAGGAGTCATGGCCTTATGCTTGAAATGACCTGTAATCTCCAAATGACCAAAATGCCCTTGACTTGTCAAAGCCATAACTTGAGTTCTACAAATCCTATCAAGGACTTCTAGTACTCTCTAGAAAGATAAGAAGATAAGAAACAACATTCATGTTTACCAAAAGTTCATAGGAATCATCCTTCTTGAGCAAAAGTTTGATGCAAGTTGGGTGACTTTCCAGGCCCCAAATTCACATACCTCAGATGACCTGTAACTTGTCAAAGTCATAACTTGAGTTCTATAAACCCTATCAAGGACTTCTAATACTCAAATTAAAGCTAAGAACAAGCTCTACAAAATTATTGTTGGGGCAAGATGATATTACAATCACAGCTTGAGCTAAACTGCCTTGAAGATAGGGGTCAAACTAGGGGATTTTACACTGTCAAGCCTTAGAAACCCTAGCTTGAAACTTCTCAAACTCCTCAATCATGATGACTTGACCTTGGAATCATCCTTATAGCATCTCAATTCATCAATACATGATCACATGGCCCTTGAATTAGGTCTCAACCTTATTCAAATCATCAGTTGACCTAGGGTTGACCCAGTCAAACCCTAATTACACCACTCATGGCTGAGTCTTCTTAAACTTGCACCATGACCTATCTAGGCTTCATGATGGCTTTCAAGACATCTCATAAGCTCTCTCAAGGCTTCAAGTCCACATTCTTGGCTCCAGAATCATCTGAGGAGCTCCCACGACTCTCAAGTTAGGAGGCACACACTCTTGGTTTCAACCACTATCTCTGAGGATCTTTTCACTTCTCTGACAAGGAAATCAACCCTTAAACCCTTGAATAACCTTCTTAGCTAGCTTCATAGTCTTGTGTAGCCTTTGATTGGTAATCATACCTCTTGATCTCCTGCATACATGTCAATGAAATGCAAATGATAATGCTAATGTGAATGAAATGAAACACAACCTAGGTAAAGAAATGTTGGTCAAATTTTGGGGTGCAACAGCTGCCCCTATTCAAGCGGCTTGGACCTGGCTGGGTGAGAAGCGAACGACTCTCAACCAATCAAGGTGCGAGACGGTTGAATACCGACAAACCCGTAAATTTGCCAACTGCACAAGTACACGGTACTCTGATGAGAACAAATCTTCGAAAACTGAAATATTAGTTGCGCGACAACTAGCTGGGGAATCGGTCACACGGTACCCGGTAATACGTGGTCGATCATGCCGTCAGGCATCAAGATTCCTCGGGACTTGTTAGAACAACAATCAAGTTGATCATGCCATCGGGCATTCAAAGAAGTTTTTGGGCATCAGCCGGACTTCATCCGTAAGTCGGGAATAGAATTCTTGGTCAATCATGAACCGCTCGGGGATATCCACTTCTACCATCAGGCACTCTGCTTCAGCTGAGAGAACTGCTTCGTCAATACAGTTGGACTTCAATCATCAAGTCTTCCGGGGAAGTTTCAACTTCGCTGTTCAGGAACCTGCTGGGGATGACGCATCTCTGTTGGGGATTCTGGAGAACTATCAAGTAACTCTGCTTCGGGGATCCAGAAATCATTCTGGGTGAATCATCTCTGCTGAGGATATCAAGAATCATCTTGGACAAATAACTCTGTGGGGACTTCAAGAATCATCCTGAGCCAATAACTCTGCTGGAGATTTCAGGAATCGTCCTGAGCAAACACTCTGCCGGGGACTCTAAGCGTCAACTTGAGCAACCAACTCTGGCGAACGCACTGGGGATTTCAAGAATCATCTTGAGCAACGACTTTGCTGGGGAGAATTCGAGAATCATCTTGAGCAAGTGACTCTGCGGAGGACCACCTGCAAAACAAGGACGGTAACGACCTAGCTCATGTTTAGTATGCATATGTTTTGACAACGGCGCAATGCTCCACACGGTGGAAATGCTACGCGTTTATAATAAATGATATGCAATCATGCAAAATGCTGCGATCCCATCAGCAAAATAAATGCCGAAGGGAGAGTCCTCCTGTCAAGGAGAAAGAATACTCTGGTGGAGGAAGGAATCATCCCGCCGAGGAGAAGAAGTCACGCCAATCTCAATCGGACTCCGCATGGGGAAGCAAACTTCAGTCGACTGCTGCAGGGGAACGAAGCTCTACGAGAACCTGGACCTGCTGAGGAAAACGATGTCAATCGCAGAAATAAACTGCACGGCCTTCACGACTAGCCCTCCTGAAGATAACGACTACGGCGGGGAAATACAGCATCAGCTATTCAACACTCTACTGGGGAAAACCAATCATGGCCCGAACAGCTTCCAAGGACTCGGCTCTCTTGGGGATCTGCAAACTCGGCTGGGGAAGAAGAAATCATCATGCTTCGGGGGAGAGCACGACTCTATGGGGAATCTCAATTCCGCTGGAGACTTCAGTCCGAACTATCAATTGCTGCACACTTCAGTGAACGACTCAACTGGGGAGACGACATTCCTCCAGGGTGCATCTGATTGGGGAGAGAATCTTCTCTGCCTGGGGGGACATATGTCAATGCTCACGATCTCACATTCAGACTCTGCGGGGAGAGGCTGCTGAACTTTGCTGGAGAAGGAGGAATCATCCTGCTTGGGGACGCGCACGGCGTACCGTCTGGAATATGCTACACCTGTAACAACACAAACAAACAGACAAGATGCCCTTCTCAAAGGGACCTATCAAGGTTATCGTCTTGTGACAATGTTTAAGTAATTCATTGTTTCAACAATCAGTGGCCTAGGCCAGTAAGTTTATGTATGCGCATTTTGTCAAAAATATCGACGTTCTTTTTCGCAAACAAAACAGATAAATGCTAAACAGACAAACAGAATTGTTGAATAGTATACATTTTATTGATAACGAACCCCTGAATGGTTAAAAATGTTTTACAACAGATGCAAGCTCATGGAATGAGGAAGCTGCGCAAAAAAGTAAAAACATAAATATACATCAGTATATACACAAATGTCGGCAATGAGGCGTAGACGAACACCATGAGTTGATCCCTCTATGACCCACTCGACTTCGATACTTCTCTGACGCTTCAGCTTCAGAAGAGATTCATTCAGATGAACGGCCCTCAGGTCTTCCAAACCACTAAACAATGAAAGTCCATACGCGGAACGCAGTCATTTGCTTTTTCAAATCCCTAACTTTTGCCTGAATCACCCTTTCGGGTTTTCGATTCACCGGGATACCCTTTTCTGCCAAAGTCGCCCTTCCGGGTTTTCGACTTTGCGGGTGTACATTCTTTTCTTTTATATCCCTAATTTTTGCCCGAACCTTTTTCCTTTTTTATGGTTCGCCGGGATGCACCATTTTTGCCTGGATACTCTTTTTCTTTCCAGCGGGTCATTTTTAAGCAAAGTATTTTTTAACTGCGTCCGCGTTCACCGGGGATGCAAAATCTTCACCATCCATTGTGGATAACAACAAAGCTCCTCCCTAGAAGACCTTGCTGACGACGTACGGACCTTCGTAATTGGGAGTCCACTTGCCCCGGTGATCGGAGTGTGGAGGAAGAATCTTCTTCAGGACGAGATCACCCGTCTGAAAGCTTGTAGGACGCACCTTCTTATCATAAGCTTTCTTCATCCGACTTTGGTACAGACGACCATGCGCAATCGATGCTAACCTCTTCTCGTCCATCAGGCTGAGTTGGTTCAGTCGGTTCTTAATCCATTTTGCCTCGTCGAGTTTCACATCAACCAAAACTCGCAAAGAAGGGATCTCCACTTCTAACGGTAGAACAACTTCCATACCGTATACTAAGGAGAAAGGAGTTGCCCCAGTTGACGTACGTACCATCGTACGATAACCGTGTAGTGCGAATGACAACATCTCGTGCCAATCTTTGTAGGTCACAACCATCTTCTGCACAATTTTCTTGATGTTCTTATTGGCCGCTTCAACGGCGCCATTCATCTTCGGCCGATAAGGAGATGAGTTGTGGTGTTCAATCTTGAAACTCTGGCACAGCTCCTTCATCATCTTGTTATTCAGATTCGAACCATTATCGGTAATGATCCGTTCAGGAATTCCGTAACGACAGATGATATCCCTCTTTATGAATTTAGCCACCACCTGCTTGGTCACATTAGCGTATGAGGCTGCCTCCACCCACTTGGTGAAGTAGTCGATAGCTACTAGAATGAAGCGATGACCGTTAGATGCAGTGGGCTCGATCTTGCCTATCATGTCGATGCCCCACATGGAGAACGGCCACAGGGAGGACATGACATTTAACGGGCACGGCGGCACATGAACTTTATCAGCATAAATCTGGCATTTATGACACTTCTTCGCGAATTTAAAGCAATCCAATTCCATCGTCAGCCAGTAATATCCTGCTCTCAGGATCTTTCTCGTCATAGCATGCCCGCCGGCGTGCGTACCAAATGTGCCTTCATGGACTTCTTCCTTGAGCATACTAGCTTCTTTCTCATCTACACATCTGAGTAGCACGAGATCGTGGTTTCTCTTATACAAAACTCCATCAGGATTGAGATAAAAATTTCCAGATAGCCTCCTTAAAGTCTTCTTATCCTGGGTGGACGCACTCGCAGGATACTCCTTAGTCATAAGGAAGGTCTGGATGTCATGGAACCATGGCTTGCCGTCGGCGGCTTCCTCGATCGCAAGACAAATGCAGGTCTATCAAGACGAGAAAGGACAATCCTCGGAGCTTCATTCCAAAAATTGACTTTATACATCGAAGCCAACGTGGCTAAGGCATCAGCCATCTGATTCTTGACTCTGGGCACATGATGGAGTTCCACTCGATCAAAGAACAGAAGTAGCCTTCTGGCGTAGTTCATGTATGGCACCAAATTCGATTGACGAGTCTCCCACTCCCCTTTGATCTGGTTGATCACAAGCGCCGAGTCACCATATACATCTAGGTTCTTGATTCTCAAATCAATTGCTTCATCTAGACCCATGACGCATGCTTCGTACTCCGCTTCATTATTGGTGACTGGAAACGTCAGTCTCACAGTAAACGGGATGTGGGATTCGTGGGGAGTCGTGATGATCGCCCCAATGCCACTTCCGTAAGAATTAACCGCCCCGTCAAATATCAATTTCCACTGGGATTTCCTATCTGGCCCCTCGTCGGGAAACGGTTCATCACAATCCTTCGCTTTGAGAAACATGATATCCTCATCAGGGAATTCAAATTTCATCGGCTGGTAATCCTTGATCGGCTGTTCGGCAAGGTAATCAGACAATACGCTTCCCTTGATGGCCTTCTGGGAAACGTGCTGAATATCATATTCCGTCAACACCATTTGCCATCTGGCAATCCTGCCCGAAAGCGCTTGCTTCTCGAAGACGTACTTGATCGGATCCATCTTCGAAATTAACATGGTTGTGTGATTGAGCATGTACTGTCGTAAACGTTTGGCAGCCCAGGCTAGTGCAGAACACGTTTTCTCCAACATCGAGTAGCGAGATTCACAGTCTGTGAACTTTTTACTCAAATAGTAAATGGCATGCTCCTTTCTGCCTGTCTCGTCGTGCTGACCAAGAACACACCCCATACTATTTTCAAGAATTGTCAAGTACATGATTAGAGGCCTTCCGGCCACTGGGGGTATCATGATTAGAGGCCGTTCGCTTCTCACCCAGTCAGGTTCAAGCCATTTGAATAGGGGCAGCTGTTACATCCCAAAATTTGACCAACATTTATTTATCCATCAAGTGTTTGAAGGTTGATACCTTCATCAGAAAGTTCAGGAGATCCTCAGAGGAATTGATTGAAACCAGGGTTGTGTGCTTCATAGCTTGAGAGTTGTGGGTGCTCCTCAGATGATTCTGAGACTTTGAGAATGAACTTGATGCTTTGAGAAAGTGTATGAGATGTCTTGATAGCCATCATGAAGCCCAGAGAGGTCATTATGCAAGAATTCAGAAGATTCAACCATGAATGGTAGAATTAGGGTTTTGACTGGGTCAACCCTAGGATAACTGAAGATTTTGAGAAGGTTGAGACCTAATCCAAGGGCCATGAGATCATGGAATGATGCATGGAGATGTTATAAAGATGATTCCTAGACCAAATCATCATGAATGAGGAGTTTGAGAAGTTTTGAGTTAGGGTTTTCTGAGGATTGTCAGTGAAAAAACCCTAATTTGATCCCTATCTTCCAGGCAGTTTTAGCTCAAGATTTGATTGATATCTCATCTTCCCCACAACATGAATGTTGTAGATCTTGTTCATAGCTTTAATTTGAGTGGTAGAAGTCCTTGATAGGAGTTACAGAGCTCAAGTTATGGTTTTGACAAATTACAGGTCAGCTGAGGTGTGTGAATCTGGGTCCTTGAAAGTCATCCAACTTGCAGACAACTTTTGCCCTAGTAGGATGATTCCTATGATCTCTTGGTCAACATGAATGTTGAAGGGAATCTTCTTAGCTTTCTAGAGAGTACTAGAAGTCCTTGATAGCATTTGTAGAACTCAACTTATGGTTTGAACAAGACAGGGGTATTTTGGTCATTTGGCAATTATAGGTCATTTTTAAGCAAAGGCCATATCTCCTATTTCCAAGCCTCAAATGGAAAAACTAAAAACATGAAAGTTGTTCAAAATGGCATTTTAGGCCTAGAAAAGTGGTCATGAGTTATTGAAAAGGCCTAGAGCATGGATTTTTAAAAGTGGTTCAAATGGCTTGTAAATGGCTTATAAGTTGAAAAAGTTGAAATGGAATTTTGGTTTGAGAGATCTACAAATCCAAAATGGGTCATCCAATATGTCATTTTGACTCCAAACATCATTTTAAAAACAATGGTTTAGCCACATTTTTGAGTTTAGGCTTAAAAATTGGAGTTGCTTTGTAGTTTTCATTCTTGCATCTTAAGGCACCAAAAGGAAAAAGGAGAAAATGCTACATAAGGGTTTGTAAGGCCCCATTTTCATGTCATAATATCATATGGGGAGAATTTAAGTAAGATTGCATGGTTTATCATGAGATTGCATGAGATTCACTCAAGATGACAAATTCAAATTCTCATTGCGTGATACATTCTAGAAACTTCTTGGAAGGTTCTCAAAGCTTCCACATCTTTCCATTGGCACCTATATATGCCCTAGAGAGGATCCATACCCTGGTTGGTGATTCATTAAGCTTGCAATACCTATTTTGATCTCATCACTCCAAGTTGCATTTTGATTTCAAACTTCATCCAAACCTCATCTACTACCAAATTTCTTGTTACAATCATCTTCCACCATCATCATGGAGTAAGAAGCATGCAAGATTGAGAGGGATTAGTGACTGGTACATGTGATTCGAAGCTTCCATCCAAATTGCATGAAGGATTGGCTAGAGTGAATCAAAGGGTTTGATCAAGAACCACTGCTCCCAGGAGTCTTAGCATCCATTGTAGAGCAAGCTTGGCAAGTGGCAAGAGCTGGATTGGAGTGTAATTACCATTGCCATCATCAAGTGATAGGTATGCAATTTCAATCGAATCTCCTTATTTATGCATCAATAGTTAGAATGGTTAGGATATTTATGATTAGAAGCCATTAATGAACAATGTTGGAAAGTTTAAGAACCATCTGTGAAGATTGAACATTGAGCATCAATTCTTTAATGAGCAAGAACTCGGGTTGTAGTGGATATTAACACAAGATCATTAGCTTAGAATCATCAGCACCACAAGTAGATTAATTTAGTATCAAGAAATATGAGAAATATTGAGTTCGAGGTTGGAGTATCCATGGAGTTGGGGGTATCGGGTTTGATGTTTGGGGAAGCTTTGATGAAAACTGTGACCATGGTTGTATTCTCCTCAAGAAATGGAGCAGGTTTTCCGTTTACAGTTTTGATTTTTATTGAGAAACGAAGGAGTACGATGGGGAAGAAGCTGGCACGTGAGTGTATGTTCATGGAGGTGCTGCAAACCCTAGCAAGCACTCAAGATTGAAGACAAGTCCAGCACCGTTGGATTGGACCAAGATTCGTTGACTGAGAGAGGGATCCGAGGGCCACGATTTAAAGGAAATTGAGAGGGAAAGCTGGGAATTGGAACGCTGCGTTTCATTAAACGCAGCATCTGGGCTTAGTAAATTTTCTTCTATCCGCACCCCCCCTGATTCAGCCCACCTGATAATGAACTGGGCGTGCCTTGCTTTTCTCACCCCCTCCCCTTAATTGATTTCTTTTATTTTTTTAATTCCCTTTATATTTCTTGCATTTAAAAATTCATATAAAATAGAAAAATTGATATTTTTTAATTCTTGTTTTTTCTATAGGTTAATAAATTTGTCTAGAAAAATATAAATAAATAAAATTCCATTTTATTTTTAGTTTAGTATTTTTAGTATATTTTTCATTTTAATAGCTTTTAAATAGGTTTAATATTGTACCTCATTTTGTAGAATTTCTTTTAGGACTTTCCTTTAGGATTTTTAATTCATTCTTTTTTGTGTTATTGGATATTGAATCATAGTTCCCCATAGGATTTAATTCCTGATTTTTAGATTAAAATTTGATTAGTTTAATTAGGTTAGCATTAGGGTACCTAATTAGGGTTTAGGTTGTGCATAGGTGAAACAATTCATTTTCTTTAGAGAGTTTGGTCTTGATTTTTGGGGATGGGCATGTATGGATGTTATGGGTAGATGTTGTGGACCCTTGTGAATAATTGTTAGAATTTTCCCTCTTGTTTTAGTATTTTTTTAGGTATTTTCTGAAGTTGACTGATGATTTTGTCTGTTCTGTGGTTATCTGTTCATCTCTGGGGTTTATTTTGGGGGAATTTGTTGTGGGGCTTAGTTTGTTTTGAAGATCTTGTTGAAGAGCATGATGGAGGAGAAGATTGAAGATCAAGACCCAGAGACCCAGAGCTTGGATTATTCCTTGTCTGTGAGGTTTGAGATCCTGAAGTTTGAAGGAAGTTCATGGTACTTTCCTGAGGAAGGCACTATGAATGACTTTCATGCTTTCTTCTCACCTCTTTCTTAAGTATCCAATGATGTTGGAGCCAACTTGTGAGTTTAATTTCTCCTGAGGAGGAATGTAAACTGATCACAGTTGTTGAGCCACATGGGATACAATTCCTAAGTGGAAGCCTCCTAGTACTTTCCTGAGGAAGGTCCTATGGGTCTATTCACTTAGTTCCATTAGTTCATCTAGGATTTCTTAAGTATCCAATGATGTTGGAGCCAACTTGTGAGTTTAATTTCTCCTGAGGAGGAATGTAAACTGATCACAGTTGTTGAGCCACATAGGATACAACTCCTAAGTGCAAGCCTCCTAGTACTTTCCTGAGGAAGGCACTATGGGTCTATTCACTTAGTTCCACTAGTTCAGATAGGATTTCCTAAGTATCCAGTGATGTTGGAGCCTGCTTGTGAGTTTAGTTTCTCCTGAGGAGGAATGTAAACTGATCACAGTGGTTGAGCCACATAGGATATGATTCCTGAGTATACACCTCCTAGTGTTTTCCTGAGGAAGACACTATGAGTCTGCCTACTTAGCTCCCTTTCTTTGGTAAGATTGTTTTGAAGCTTGAAGACTGGGATTGTTTTCTCTTGTTTAGGGTTTTGCTTTAGGGCTTTGCTTTCTTCAGACTAGAGTTTTGTTTAGGGTTAGGACTAGAGATTAGATGTAGATTCTTTCTTTTCTCAAGCATGTGTTTTGTTTGCCTGATGACACTTCATTTCTTTTACTGTTTATTGCTTGATGGCATGTTGTTATATCTCAGTATGATTACTGTTATTTCACGACTGGCTTGAGGTCGAGACGAGCTTGTGGAGGCTGAAGCCCCACACACATTTCCTCCCTCACTTGCATTGCATGCATTTTACTGTTAAGCTGATGCTTTGTCTGTTTTGGTGTATCATTGACATGATCCCTTAGGACTCTCATTTCCTTTGATAAGGATTTGATGATAGACTTTTAGGTTGAAACCTATGCATGACAACATCTAGGAGTTCCCTGTTCAAACCTCAACCATAGGATGAATCCATGGCATGACAACAGTAGGACTTGATAGCTCCCTCCTAGTTGGGCCTGTTCTCTTCTCATCTCGAAGCAGTTTAAGATACAGTAATCATGAATGATTTCTTTCGTACGTTACGAGCCTTAAGCTATCTGAGGTGGGATGTTTAGTATGGTACCCTTTGGGTGACATGCGACGCATTCACTCTCAGGTCATAGTCTCTAGTGCGGTAGAAATCGCAAACACAATGAAAAACACTTCTTTCAGGAGATAAGCCGTAGTTTCCCGAACTACGTGAGCTCTGATCTTTCATACCAGATGAAAGTACGTAGGCATAGGATGCGACGTCCTAGCGAGCAACCTTTCCCCATTCACCCGTAGTAGGCCGAACTACGTTGACTCTGATTTCTCATTCTCTGATGAGAATACGTAGGCATAAAGTGCGACGCTTTGCCGAGTCATTTTTCTTTTCTTTCTTCAGCCAGCCTTGATAGGTAGATAGAATAAAACCAACCCGTCCAAGTAAACAAACAAGCGAGGATCCCGTCGAGTACGACGGACGTGAGGGGTGTTAATACCTTCCCCTTGCGTAACCGACTCCCGAACCCAGACAATGGTTGCGACGACCTTGTCTTATCCTTATTCGTCAGGTTTTTCCGATCGTTTCCTTTCCCGCTCTGAGGGATAAATAACGAAAGGTGGCGACTCTTCTGTCATGCCGGCACCTTATTTTCGCGCAAGCGACAGCTGGCGACTCTGCTGGGGATCGAACCCAGAATCTCTGGTTCTCCGGTTCCCCATGAGAGTCAATCCTATCGTTTGTGTGTTTGCTTGTTGGGTTGCGTTTATTTATCGCCTTTTTACTTCTCGCACTTTATTTCCCGCATGTTATTTCCAGTTTGATATGATTATCTGTGCTGCTGTGGGAGAGGGATGTTACTATGAGTGAGAAGCCGGACCTGGGCTTGAGTGTACACCTAGATATAGTTGCGGAGAAGTAGTAGACGAACCTGTCTGCTGAGCAGGCACAGTTCCCTACGAAAATCTGCGCTCAGACGAGATTCTTGCAGAGGTGCTCCTTTCCGGTCCTGAGGATCTGAGGGGAGTCCAGACGTGAGGGTTGTCGACTCTGGGGACCGATCATTTGGAAGTCAGCTAAGTGAGGCCTCTTCATGACTTGATGATGCCACTCCTTCTGGGAATCGTATCGTCACTCATGAAAGTCTGTGACGCTGATGACCGCATAGGATGCCGTACCTTTGTCCGTGGATTAGGTCCATACCTGTGAGTGGGGTTGGGATATTGCAGGAAACTTTGACCTCCAGACTACCTGGTTTTCTTGACAGTGAATCAGTTATGTTGGTACCAAAGTTCTCAGTTGCAGATTTTACTGTTCTTGACAGAGCGAGTTTTTGATCAGAGGATTTTATCATCGGGTGTATGTCTGTTCCTGATAGAGCAGATTTCGATCAGAGTATTGTCATCAGAGGTTTGTCCTAGATGGAGCAGATTTTGAGTGGGGTCTGAAGATCTCATCAGCAGTTGTTGTTTGTTCTTGATAGGGCAGATTTTGAGTGGGGTCTGAAGATCTCATCAGCAGCTGTGCATTTGTTCTTAAGAGGGCAGATTTTTGATTTGGGGTCTGAAGACTTCATCAGCGGACGTTTTTCTGATCATACATCCCGGGTCCTTATTATCAGGCACTTACCCTCGACAGAGCAGAATTTTGATCTCGATCCTATCAGATGGTTATTCTCAGCAGATCAGATCAGTGGTTTTACGCCGGGGTTTCCTTCTCGTCAGTGATTGTCGATACCGAATCTCCACAGCAGCCACCTGGATATATTGTTGCATGCCTGCATTTTGCATTAGTTTGCATGATCATTCGCATTCCATTGACGTGTGTCTGTGACAGGTACCGTTTCCCCGATCCAGGATCTCTCGCCTCTTATTGTGTTACTACAGCCTCTCTCAAAAAGACTGTTGCGTACGAGTTCTCGATCCCTGATGTGTCGAAGTTGGCTATCACTGGTACTATGTATATGTGAGATTGTTGTTTCCATGATTGGGCCCAGATTCCCCTCATTATTGTCAGCACTGGTACTACAGCACCAGGATTGGGGGAAATCTCTCAAGCACACAGACACACGCATACATCTGCATAAAGCATTTTGCATGACATACATTTTGTGGCTTTTCCTAACCTTTAATAGTGATAGGTTTTTCAGGTTCACGAGTTCCGAGTTGCTTTCGATCTCCAGGATTGATCAAAGACTCATCCACCGCTACTCAACTCGCGCAAATTAGACAAGGATAATGGACCAGGTGCAGTCAGACGTTCAAGAGCTCCGTGAACGGATGGATCGTTTTATGGAACTGATGCAGGTAGTCGCTAATGGTCAAGACCAGCTTCGCACTTTGGTTCAACCTCTAATCTCCAGGGTTGACAGTAATGGTATACTGCACGGCGGGGCTGTGCCTACTCCTCCTCCAGTGGATGCTCCACAAAATGTTGTTCCTATTGCCGGGGGCAACAGCAGTGCTAACGGAAATCTGATGACTAATCTCGGACTCAACGCGGCAGGCGTCGGCAATGGCAGTCTGGGAGCCAATGTTAACATAGGGCCGGTCAACGGCAATGCTGGTGCAGGAAATCTGTTGGTGCCTCAACCGTGGCTGGAGGACCATCAGGATGACATATTCTCTCAGAGAGGTGTAGAAGCAGAGTTGAATGCTGAGGCTCGACTCCGGTTCAAAGCACTGGAAGACAAGATGAGGGACATTGAATATCAGAACACATTGGGCGTTGACATGTCCAAGCTCGGGTTGATTGCTGACTTCAAGGTACCTCATAAGTTCAAGGTGCCTACCTTTGAGAAGTATAAGGGTACTACTTGCCCCCGCGGTCCACCTCCGATCTTATTATAGAAAGATGTCCGCCTATTCTGACGATGAGAAGTTGCTGATTCCAGGACAGTCTTTCTGGTCCATCACTCGAATGGTATATGGGCCTGGAGCCCGCTAATGTGCGCACCTGGAAAGACCTCGCTGAAGCGTTATTCCTCCACTATCAATACAATAGCGACTTGGCTCCCAACCGAGTTCAGCTTCAGAATCTCTCACAGCGGAACAATGAAAGCTTTAAAGAGTACGCCCAGCGGTGGCGTGAATTGGCTGCTCGGGTTCAACCGCCGATGGTTGAGCGTGAGCTAGTGCAAATGTTCGTGGCTACCCTTCCTTGAATCTACTATGAAAAGCTGGTCAGTGGCATGTATGGAACATTCTCGACTCTCATCACTATGGGCGAGCATGTTGAGAACGGTATAAAGATTGGAAAAATTCAGGGCGAATCATCCTCAGCTGGAGGAGGTAGCAAGAAACCCTACACTGGCAAGCGTCGAGAAGGAGATGCTAGTGCTGTCACTAATGCTCGGAGAAAGGGCAAGGGCCCCCAGCAACAGATTGCTAGCATAAATATCGCAGCAGCCCCACCGCAGCAGCAGCAGCAGCAGCCTCAGCAGCAGAATAACCAGGGGTATAGAAGATATCAGAATCGGGCGCCTCTGACAAATCGTCATTTCGAAACTCCCCCTATGTCGTATGCACAACTCTTACAAACGTTGCTTCAGCTCCAATTAGTTCAAAAGAGGACAATGGCTCCCTTAACAGGGGCACCACCACCGGGGTATGATGCCAGTGCTACTTGTGATTTCCATACTGGGGCACCTGGCCATACGATTGAGAATTGTAAAGCTTTTAAGCACAAAGTCCAGGACTTGGTGGACACCAAGGTTATCAACTTTTCTGACAGTGTGCCCAACGTTACCAAAAACCCTATGCCTCATCATAAGGGAGCCGGAGTAAATGCCGTTATCACTGAGGAGAGTGCGGACTTGTTGACTAACGTTAAAGACTTGAAGACGCCGCTTAGTTTTGTCAAGGCTAAGTTGCTGAAGAAGGGCTTCTTTCCTGGATGTGGAGAGTTATGTATGGCTTGTGCTACACTTCCTGACGGGTGTGAGCAGCTGATCGAAGGTATCCAAAGTCTGATGTCCGAGGGTATTTTGCAGTTCAGCCGGAGCATAGAAAGTGCATCAGGGGAAGTCGTACTGAAGCAGGCAGATGAAGTTGCTACCATTACTATTCCTCGTCACCCTATTACTATTTTTGCGCCCGACCGCCTACTATTACTATCACCAGGGCCGGACCGATCCCATTCGAAAGCACTAACGCCGTCCCATGGCATTACGGTGCCGAAGTTTACTGCAATGGTCAAAAGTTAGAGCTTGAGCCGTTCGGATCGACTGTGCAGAATCTTGTCGGAGTCAGTGGCATTACTAGAAGCGGTAGAGTGTTTGCGCCAGCGGAGGTTGCGGCATAGAAAGTGGTCCGAGCTGACGCTGTGGATAAGGGTAAAGGTAAAGCTGTCGAAGAGGTCCCTTCTGGGGCAGAAAAAGATTTGCTAGTTAAAGATGCTGAAGAGTTCATGCGATTAATCAAGAAGAGCGACTACAAGATTGTAGATCATCTTCATCAGACTCCGTCAAAGATCTCTATTCTTAACTTGTTGTTGTGTTCTGAAGCGCACCGCAACGCGTTACTGAAGGTATTGAACACTGCATACGTGCCGCAGGAGATATCAGTAAATCAGCTGGAAGAGGTGGTAGCCCATGTTAATGCTGGTAATGGGCTGGGATTTACAGATCTAGAGCTGACTCCTAAAGGAAGAGATCACAACAGCGCCTTGCACGTCTCAATAGAGTGCAGAGGCACGATTATGTCACATGTTCTGGTGGATACGGGTTCGTCGCTTAACGTGCTTCCGAAGAAGGCACTGATGAAGTTGGATACCCGTGGGTTGCTTTGCACGCCCAGTGACCTGGTGGTAAAAGCCTTTGATGGGACCAAGCGCCACGTCTTCGGAGAGTTGACCCTGCCAATTCAAGTTGGCCCAGAGACGTTCAATACGGTTTTCTATATCATGGATATCATGCCTGCCTACAGTTGCCTCTTAGGTCGGCCATGGATCCATTCTGCTGGTGCCGTGACGTCCACGCTACATCAGAAGCTCAAATATGCTGTCGGGGGCAGCATAGTAACCGTCTGTGGTGAGGAGGACATTATGGTGAGCCACTTGTCGTCCTTTAAATATGTTGAAATGGATGGCGAGATCCATGAAACGCTCTGCCAAGCATTTGAAACCGTCAAGGTGAGAGAGGTAGCTCCTGTCATCGCAGAGAAGCAAGAGATGAATCTCTCCTCGTTTAAGGAAGCTCGGGCCGTTGTCGAAGCCGGTTCCACCCCAGGCTGGGGGCATGTTTTGGATATACCAATCAAGCAGGATAAGTTTGGATTGGGGTATTCTCCTGAAGCTGAAGCTTCATCTTCTTCTGGCAGTTCATCTCGTGGGAAGGGGCCGATCCTATTCACCAAGGGCGGAGTCATTTTCGAGAGCATCAACGCAGCGTCTGAGGACAGCGGTGATAGCGATTGTGATCTTGATGCCTGGATGCAACCAAGCAAGCCGGGCGAGCGCCTCAACAATTGGACCATCAAGGAGATTATCAAGCTGACAAGTGAAGAGTAATGATTTGCTTTTTACAATCTTTGTACAACCCTATGTCCTGCCCAGGGCATAGTGGTTTTACTGTCAGGGCCTTGTTGGATTATGTACATGCATTTTGTTAATAAATAAAAGGCGCTTTCTTCGTACTCAAATATTGTGTTCTCTGTTATTCCTGTTTTATGTTTATTTCGAAAAACAGCAAAATGGCAACGAGGTTTGTGCTAACCTGCATATTCTTGCTTTAAACTTAACCCTTGTTATTGCAGGATCCACATGACAGACGACATCGACTCTGGACCCTCTACGGCTCACTACGACTTTGATTGCCCGATCTATCAAGCCGAGGATGAGATTGATGAAGACGAGGACCTTCCGGAAGAGTTGGCCCGCTTGTTGCGACAAGAAGAAAAGGTTATTCTGCCTCATGAGGAGGATATTGAGATTGTAAATCTGGGTTCTAAGGAGCTCGTCAGAAATGTCAAGGTGGGGGCTGCGCTGCAGAATGATGTCAAGCATAGACTGGTCGAGATGCTTCGAGAGTATAGTGACGTCTTTGCTTGGTCATATGAAGATATGCCCGGACTTGACACAGATATCGTGGTTCATCGCTTGCCGTTGCGAGAAGATTGCCCTCCAGTCAAGCAGAAGCTCAGGAGGACGAGACCAGACATGGCTGTAAAAATCAAAGAAGAGGTCCAGAAGCAGTTGGACGCAGGATTTCTAGCCGTTAACACTTACCCTCCGTGGGTCGCCAACATAGTGCCTGTACCGAAGAAGGACGGTAAGGTACGCATGTGCGTCGATTATCGGGATTTGAACAGGGCAAGCCCTAAGGATGATTTCCCGTTGCCTCATATCGATGTGTTGGTCGACAATACAGCCCAGTTTTCTGTGTTTTCGTTCATGGATGGCTTCTCCGGTTACAATCAAATTAAGATGGCACCGGAGGACATGGAGAAAACGACGTTTATCACCCCCTGGGGAACATTTTGCTATAAGGTAATTCCCTTCGGTCTGAAGAACGCAGGGGCCACTTACCAGCGAGCAATGGTAACTTTGTTTCATGATATGATTCATCATGAGATCGAGGTCTATGTTGATGACATGATTGCAAAGTCCCAAACAGAGGAAGAGCATCTGGTCAACTTATTGAAGCTGTTTGAGAGGCTTAGGAAGTTCAGGCTGAGGCTGAATCCTAACAAGTGCACTTTCGGAGTGCGGTCCGGAAAGTTATTGGGGTTTATCGTTAGTGAACGAGGGATTGAAGTTGATCCTGCGAAAATAAAAGCTATTCAAGAAATGCCAGCGCCGCAAACAGAAAAAGAAGTTCGTGGTTTCTTGGGCCGAATAAACTACATTGCAAGGTTTATCTCTCAGCTCACGGCCACTTGTGAACCAATGTTCAAGCTTTCAAAGAAAGATCAGGCGATTACTTGGAATGAGGATTGCCAGAAGGCATTCGACAAAATAAAGCAGTATCTTCAAAAACCTCCAATCTTGATACCCCCAGTGGCTGGACGGCCATTAATCATGTACCTGACGGTTCTGGAGAATAGTATGGGGTGTGTTCTCGGTCAGCACGACGAGACGGGCAGAAAAGAGCATGCCATTTATTATTTGAGTAAAAAGTTCACTGAGTGTGAATCTCGATACTCGATGCTGGAGAAGACGTGTTGTGCATTAGCTTGGGCCGCCAAACGTCTACGATAGTATATGCTCAACCACACCACTATGCTAATTTCGAAGATGGATCCGATCAAGTACGTCTTCGAGAAGCAGGCTCTTTCGGGCAGGATTGCCAGATGGCAAATGGTGTTAACGGAATATGATATTCAGTACGTCTCTCAGAAAGCCATTAAGGGAAGCGTATTGTCTGATTACCTTGCCGAACAGCCAATCGAAGACTACCAGCCGATGAAGTTCGAATTCCCTGACGAGGATATTATGTTTCTCAAAGCGAAGGATTGCGATGAGCCATTGCCCGATGAGGGACCAGATAGGAAGTCTCAGTGGAAGTTGATATTCGACGGAGCGGTTAATTCCTATGGAAGTGGTATCGGGGCTATCATCACGACTCCTCACGGATCCCACATCCCGTTTACTGCGAGACTGATGTTTCCAGTTACCAACAATGAAGCAGAGTATGAAGCATGTATCATGGGTCTAGAAGAGGCAATTGATTTGAGAATCAAGAATCTAGACGTATATGGTGACTCAACACTTGTAATCAATCAGATTAAATGGGAGTGGGAAACTCGTCAAGCGAATCTGGTGCCGTACATGAATTATGCTAGGAGGTTGCTTCCGTTCTTCGACCGAGTGGAACTTCATCATGTACCCAGGGATGAAAATCAGATGGCTGATGCCTTAGCCACGTTGGCTTCAATGTATAAAGTCAATTATTGGAATGAGGCTCCAAGAATTGTGCTTTCGCGTCTTGATAGACCAGCATTTGTCTTTACAATCGAGGATGCCACCGACGGCAAGCCATGGTTCCACGACATCCAGACCTTCCTTATGACTAAGGAGTATCCTGAAGGTGCGTCAACCCAGGATAAGAAGACTTTGAGGAGGCTATCTGGAAACTTTTATCTCAATCCTGATGGAGTGCTGTATAAGAGAAACCACGATCTCGTGCTACTCAGATGTGTAGATGAGAAAGAAGCGAGTATGCTCATGGAAGAAGTCCATGAGGGCACATTTGGTACGCACGCCGGCGGGCATGCCATGACGAGAAAGATCCTGAGAGCAGGGTATTACTGGCTGACTATGGAGTCGAATTGCTTCAGATTCGCGAAGAAATGTCATAAATGCCAGATTTATGCTGATAGAGTTCATGTGCCGCCGTGCCCATTGAATGTCATGTCCTCCCCTTGGCCGTTCTCCATGTGGGGCATCGACATGATAGGCAAGATCGAGCCCACTGCATCCAATGGTCATCGTTTCATTCTGGTAGTTATCGACTACTTCACCAAGTGGGTGGAGGCAGCCTCGTACGCTAATGTGACCAAGCAGGTGGTAGCTAAATTCATAAAGAGGGACATCATCTGCCGCTATGGAATTCCCGAGCGGATCATTACTGATAATGGTTCGAATTTGAATAACAAGATGATGAAGGAGTTGTGCCAGAGCTTCAAGATTGAACACCACAACTCATCTCCTTACCGACCGAAGATGAATGGCGCCGTTGAAGCCGCCAACAAGAACATCAAGAAGATTGTTCAGAAGATGGTTGTGACGTACAAAGATTGGCACGAGATGTTGCCGTTTTCCTTGCACGGTTATCGTACGACGGTGCGTACGTCGACCGGGGCAACTCCTTTCTCCTTGGTGTACGGCATGGAAGCTGTCCTACCGTTAGAAGTGGAGATTCCTTCTTTGCGAGTTTTGGTTGATGTGAAGCTCGACGAGGTAGAATGGATTACGAATCGTTTGAACCAGCTCAGCCTGATGGACGAGAAGAGGTTAGCATCGATTGCATTTGGTCGCCTGTACCAAAGCCGAATGAAGAAAGCTTATGATAAGAAGGTGTGTCCTAGAAGCTTTCAGACGGGTGATCTCGTCCTGAAGAAGATTCTTCCGCCACACTCCGATCACCGGGGCAAGTGGACTCCGAATTACGAAGGGCCGTATGTCGTCAGCAAGGTCTTCTCAGGAGGAGCTTTGTTGTTATCCACAATGGATGGTGAAGATTTTGCATCCCCGGTGAACGCGGACGCAGTTAAAAAATACTTTGCTTGAAAGAGACCCGCTGGACAAAAAAGAAAGAGTCCAGGCAAAAAGGGGCATCCTGGCGAACCAAAAACAGAATAAAAGGTTCGGGCAAAAGTTAGGGATATATTGAAAAAATGTACACCCGCGAAGTCGAAAACCTACACTGGGCGGCTTCGGCAAAAAAGGGTATCCCGGTGAACTGAAAACCCGTAAAGGGCGGTTCACGCAAAAGTTAGGGATTTGAATAAGCAAATGACTGCGTTCCGTGTGGGCTTTCATTGTTTAGTGGTTCGGAGGACCTGAGGGCCGTTTATCTGAATCAATCTCTTCCGAAGCTGAAGCGTCGGAGAAGTATCGAAGTCGATTGGGTCTTAGAGGGATCAACTCATGGTGATTCATCTACGCCTCGTTGCCGACATTTGTATATACTGATGTATATTTATGTTTTATGTTTGTGCGGCTTCCTCATTCCAGGAGCTTGCCTCTGTTGTAAAACGTTTTTGCCCATTCAGGGGTTCACCATCAATAAAATGCACATTATTCAGCAATTTTGCTTGTCTGTTTAGCATTTATCTGTTTTGTTTGCGAGTGAAAACGCTAATGTTTTTTGATAAAATACGCATACATAAACTTGCGGGCCTAGGACCATTGATTGTTGAAACAATTAATTACCTGAATATTGTCACGAGATAGTAACCTTGATAGGCCCTTTGAGGAGGGTATCTTGTCTGTTTGTTTGTGTTGTTGCAGGTGTGGCACCTTCCAGAAGAGGTGTCGTGCGCATCCCCGAAGCAGGGCGAGCCCTCCTTCTCCAGCAGAGTTCAGTGGTCTCCTCCGCAGAGTCTGAACGCAGAATAGCGAGCATTGATATGTTTCCCCCAGGCAGAGATGATTCTCTTCCCCAAGCAGACGCATCCTGAAGGAACGTCACCTCATCAGCTGAGTCAAGGGCCGAAGCTCATGTCCCCAGCACCGGGTCACAAGTGCAAGTTTCGCAGAAATGTTCGGGTGCCGAAGCTCGTGGTTTCCCCAGTAAAGTCACTGAAGCAGGTGTCTTCCCCCAGCACCGGGTCACAAGTGCAGGATTCGTAGGAAATGATTCGTACGCCGAAGGATGCAGTAACTGATGGTGCCAGACTGAGGTCTCCAGCGAAATTGAGATTCCCCACCAGAGTTGTACTCTCTCCTGAAGTCGGATGATTCCCTCTTCCCCAGTAGAGTGTTGGAACAACTGATGTCGTAGTCCCCGGCAGAGTCGTATTCTCTCCCGAAGTCGGATGATTCCCTCTTCCCCAGTAGAGTGTTGGAACAGCTGACGTTGTATTCCCCTGCAGAGTTGCATTCTCCCCCGAAGTCAGATGATTCTTTCTCCCCCGGCGAAATTAAAATTCCTCATCAGAGTCGTGCCCTCCCGTTGAAGTAGAATGATTTCTCTCTCCCCGGCTGAGTCCGCAGACCCCAAGAAAAGCAGAATCCTTGGAAGCAGTTGGGACCTTGAGTGGGTGTTCCCTAGCAGAGCGTGGGGCAGCTGATGCTGTATTTCCCCAGAGTCGCACTCTCTCCAGCGAAGCAGAATGATTTCTCCTTCCCCAGCCGGGTTTGCAGATATCCACGAGAGCCGAATCCTTGGAAGGTGATCAGACCATGTTTAGTTGTTTCCCCAGTGGGGTGTTGAGCAGCTGAAGTTGTTTCCCCACAGGGTTGTTATCCCCAGAAAAGTAGCCATGACGGCCACGCAGTTTATTCTCGCGATTGATATCAACAAGTCTGGTTTCTCGTAGAGCTTCGTCCCCTGCAGTAATCAACTGAAGTTGTTTTCCATGCAGCAGTCCGCAGAAGATCAATTCCCCAGACAGAGTCCGATTGATGTTGGCATGTCCACGTTCTCCTCAGCAGGATGATTCCTCTACCTGAGTGGTTTTTCTCCTTGACAGGAGAATTCCCCTTCGGCATTTATTTTGCTGACGGGATTGCATAGCATTGTGCATGATTGCATAGCATTGTGCATGATTGCATAGCATTGTGCATAAACGCATAGCATTTCCACCGTGTGGGGCATAAGCGCCGAAGCATATGCATCATAAGCATGATCTAGGTCATTATTATTCTTGCCTTACAGGTGTTCGGCCGAAGGATCGGTTGCTCAGGATGATTCCTGATATCCTCCCCAACGAGGTCGCTTTCTTAAGATGATTCTTGAAGACCCCGGTGTAACCCCCACAGTCGCTCGCTCAAGATGATTTTTGAGATCCCCAGCGAAGTCTGCAGTTCAAAATGACCCTTGAATTCCTCAGTAGGGCCGTTTGCTTAAGATGATTCTTAAGACCTCAACGCAGGTTCCCGAATGGTTTGCTTAGGATGATTCTTGAGCTCCCCAATAGTGTCCCCAGCAAGAGTTGTCCAGGAAGATTCCTGGAATACCCAGCAGAATGAAGTCTCCAGAAAGGTTATCAGTTCAGGATGATTCTTGAAGGTGCCCGACGGAGTTGTTTGATTCAAGATGATTCTTGAAGTCCTTAGCAGCGTGATGTGTCTGCTCCAACAGCGATGTCTAATCTGAAGATTGACTTCGTGAACGCCTGAAGGCGATATCAGAAGGTTCCTGTAAGTTCAGATGTCCTTGTTGATGAATCAACGTGTGGCTGAGGAAAAGGTTCTAAAGTTTGTAGATATAACAAGGTGATCTGTGTTGGCCTGAAGACCAAGTCGGTTGTCCTGAGGTGATGATTGATCGCGATCAAGTGAATAGTGTTTCTTCTGACTGAAGTCGAAGATGTTTCTCCGGCTGAAGCGGAGTTTTGCCTGAAGGCAAAGTGTTTGAATCCCCGTAGAGTCATGAATGGCTCAGGATACCATTTCTCTGACTGAAGTCACAGATCTCCCAAGCTGAAGCGAAGGTGCCTGAAGGCAAGGTTATCCCCAAGGTCATGAATGATCTAGGATTCATTTTTTGGACTGAAGGCCGAAGTATATCCCTGACTGAGGTCACGGATATTCTATAGCAGGGGCAGAGTCGCCTGAAGGCAGATCCATGTATCCTTGAAGGCCAAGGACCATTTCTTCAGACTGAAGTCGAAGATACCTCCTGCAGAGTTGCCGACAGGCAAAAGTTTACATCCTTGAAGGCCAAGGATGCTTATCTTCAGAAGTACTTGAAGATTTTTCTAGCTGAAGCTGGAAGTGGCCAGGGGCCAGGGTTTCAAATATCTTTAATGTTGAAGTTCTACGGTGGGCAGTGTGCAGTAGTATTCCGATGTTCGTTATGGTTCTGAGGGTGAACCCCAGATCAGAGTGTGCTCGGTTAGGTTTCTCATTCTCAGCGGAGTAGTTTCAAATACGCAAGTGTACTTTACCAGGGGTGAACCCCAGGTCAGATTTGTTCATATCATGTTTGTGTTCGACGGAGAGGTTGAATATTTGTTTGACGGCGAGGTCAGATTATGATTGGTTCGACGGCGAGGTTGAATATTTGTTTTGACGGCGAGGTCAGATTACGATTTATTCGACGGCGATGTTGAATGTGTTCGACGGCGAGGTTGGATGTTTGTTCGACGGCGAGGTTGAATGTTCGTTTTCAGATTATGAATGTGTTCGACGGCGAGGTTGGATGTTTGTTTTGACGGCGAGGTCAGATTACGATTGGATCGACGGCGATGTTGAATGTGTTCGACGGCGAGGTTGGATGTTTGTTTTGACGGCGAGGTCAGATTACGATTTATTCGACGGCGATGTTGAATGTGTTCGACGGCGAGGTTGGATGTTTGTTTTGACGGCGAGGTCAGATTACGATTGGTTCGATGGCGATGTTGAATGTGTTCGACGGCGAGGTTGGATGTTTGTTTTGATGACGAGGTCAGATTAGGTTTATGTTCGACGGAGATGTCAGACTCTTCAAATCCCCAGCAGAGATGATGTTTGTATGACGGCGATGTCGAGTGTCTCTCAGAGCGGTGTTTGTTTCCGACGGCGATGTCAGATTCAGTTTTCCAGCGGTGATGTTGGGAATGTCAAGTCACTCCAGTCTTCTGACGGCGATGTTAGGTGATGCAGATCCTTTAGTTCTCCAGCGGCGATGCGGGGTATTTTGTCAGATGTAGTTCTCCAGCGGCGATGCGGGGTATTTTGTTCAGTGTTGTATTTTCTCCAGCGGCGAGGCGGGGTATTTCGATTATTCGACGGCGATATCAGATTCGTTCTCCAGCGGCGATGTTGGGTATTTTGGTGATTCAGGTTCTTTAGTTCTCCATCGGCGATGTTGGATGTATTGTTTGTTTCCGACGGCGATGTCAGATCAGTATTTCTCCAGATAGTTGCCGTGCAGCTATTACTCCAGTGTTCGACAAGTTGAGCAGTTGGCAAATTTTCGGGTTTACCGGTATTCAATCGTCTCGCACCTTGATTGGTTGAGAGCCGTTCGCTTCTCACCCAGTCAGGTTCAAGCCGTTTGAATAGGGGCAGCTGTTGCATCCCAAAATTTGACCAACATTTATTTATCCATCAAGTGTTTGAAGGTTGATACCTTCATCAGAAAGTTCAGGAGATCCTCAGAGGAATTGATTGAAACCAGGGTTGTGTGCTTCATAGCTTGAGAGTTGTGGGTGCTCCTCAGATGATTCTGAGACTTTGAGAATGAACTTGATGCTTTGAGAAAGTGTATGAGATGTCTTGATAGCCATCATGAAGCCCAGAGAGGTCATTATGCAAGAATTCAGAAGATTCAACCATGAATGGTAGAATTAGGGTTTTGACTGGGTCAACCCTAGGATAACTGAAGATTTTGAGAAGGTTGAGACCTAATCCAAGGGCCATGAGATCATGGAATGATGCATGGAGATGTTATAAATATGATTCCTAGACCAACTCATCATGAATGAGGAGTTTGAGAAGTTTTGAGTTAGGGTTTTCTGAGGATTGTCAGTGAAAAAACCCTAATTTGATCCCTATCTTCCAGGCAGTTTTAGCTCAATATGTGATTGATATCTCATCTTCCCCACAACATGAATGTTGTAGAGATTGTTCATAGCTTTAATTTGAGTGGTATAAGTCCTTGATAGGAGTTACAGAGCTCAAGTTATGGTTTTGACAAATTACAGGTCAGCTGAGGTGTGTGAATCTGGGTCCTTGAAAGTCACCCAACTTGCAGACAACTTTTGCCCTAGTAGGATGATTCCTATGATCTCTTGGTCAACATGAATGTTCAAGGGCATCTTCTTAGCTTTCTAGAGAGTACTATAAGTCCTTGATAGGATTTGTAGAACTCAACTTATGGTTTGAACAAGACAGGGGTATTTTGGTCATTTGGCAGTTATAGGTCATTTTTAAGCAAAGGCCATATCTCCTATTTCCAAGCCTCAAATGGAAAAACTCAAAACATGAAAGTTGTTCAAAATGGCATTTTAAGCCTATAAAAGTGGTCATGAGTTATTGAAAAGGCTTAGAGCATGGATTTTTAAAAGTGGTTCAAATGGCTTGTAAATGGCTTATAAGTTGAAAAAGTTGAAATGGAATTTTGGTTTGAGAGATCTACAAATCCAAAATGGGTCATCCAATATGTCATTTTGACTCCAAACATCATTTTAAAAACAATGGTTTATCCACATTTTTGAGTTTAGGCTTAAAAATTGGAGTTGCTTTGTAGTTTTCATTCTTGCATCTTAAGGCACCAAAAGGAAAAAGGAGAAAATGCTACATAAGGGTTTGTAAGGCCCCATTTTCATGTCATAATATCATATGGGGAGAATTTAAGTAAGATTGCATGGTTTATCATGAGATTGCATGAGATTCACTCAAGATGACAAATTCAAATTCTCATTGCGTGATACATTCTAGAAACTTCTTGGAAGGTTCTCAAAGCTTCCACATCTTTCCATTGGCACCTATATATGCCCTAGAGAGGATCCATACCCTGATTGGTGATTCATTAAGCTTGCAATACCTATTTTGATCTCATCACTCCAAGTTGCATTTTGATTTCAAACTTCATCCAAACCTCATCTACTACCAAATTTCTTGTTACAATCATCTTCCACCATCATCATGGAGTAAGAAGCATGCAAGATTGAGAGGGATTAGTGACTGGTACATGTGATTCGAAGCTTCCATCCAAATTGCATGAAGGATTGGCTAGAGTGAATCAAAGGGTTTGATCAAGAACCACTGCTCCCAGGAGTCTTAGCATCCATTGTAGAGCAAGCTTGGCAAGTGGCAAGAGCTGGATTGGAGTGTAATTACCATTGCCATCATCAAGTGATAGGTATGCAATTTCAATCGAATCTCCTTATTTATGCATCAATAGTTAGAATGGTTAGGATATTTATGATTAGAAGCCATTAATGAACAATGTTGGAAAGTTTAAGAACCATCTGTGAAGATTGAACATTGAGCATCAATTCTTTAATGAGCAAGAACTCGGGTTGTAGTGGATATTAACACAAGATCATTAGCTTAGAATCATCAGCACCACAAGTAGATTAATTTAGTATCAAGAAATATGAGAAATATTGAGTTCGAGGTTGGAGTATCCATGGAGTTGGGGGTATCGGGTTTGATGTTTGGGGAAGCTTTGATGAAAACTGTGACCATGGTTGTATTCTCCTCAAGAAATGGAGCAGGTTTGCCGTTTACAGTTTTGATTTTTATTGAGAAACGAAGGAGTACGATGGGGAAGAAGCTGGCACGTGAGTGTATGTTCATGGAGGTGCTGCAAACCCTAGCAAGCACTCAAGGTTGAAGACAAGTCCAGCACCGTTGGATTGGACCAAGACTCGTTGACTGAGAGAGGGATCCGAGGGCCACGATTTAAAGGAAATTGAGAGGGAAAGCTGGGAATTGGAACGTTGCGTTTCATTAAACGCAGCATCTGGGCTTAGTAAATTTTCTTCTATCCGCACCCCCCCTGATTCAGCCCACCTGATAATGAACTGGGCGTGCCTTGCTTTTCTCACCCCCTCCCCTTAATTGATTTCTTTTATTTTTTTAATTCCCTTTATATTTCTTGCATTTAAAAATTCATATAAAATAGAAAAATTGATATTTTTGAATTCTTGTTTTTTCTATAGGTTAATAAATTTGTCTAGAAAAATATAAATAAATAAAATTCCATTTTATTTTTAGTTTAGTATTTTTAGTATATTTTTCATTTTAATAGCTTTTAAATAGGTTTAATATTGTACCTCATTTTGTAGAATTTCTTTTAGGACTTTCCTTTAGGATTTTTAATTCATTCTTTTTTGTGTGATTGGATATTGAATCATAGTTCCCCATAGGATTTAATTCCTGATTTTTAGATTAAAATTTGATTAGTTTAATTAGGTTAGCATTAGGGTACCTAATTAGGGTTTAGGTTGTGCATAGGTGAAACAATTCATTTTCTTTAGAGAGTTTGGTCTTGATTTTTGGGGATGGGCATGTAAGGATGTTATGGGTAGATGTTGTGGACCCTTGTGAATAATTGTTAGAATTTTCCCTCTTGTTTTAGTATTTTTTAGGTATTTTCTGAAGTTGACTGATGATTTTGTCTGTTCTGTGGTTATCTGTTCATCTCTGGGGTTTATTTTGGGGGAATTTGTTGTGGGGCTTAGTTTGTTTTGAAGATCTTGTTGAAGAGCATGATGGAGGAGAAGATTGAAGATCAAGACCCAGAGACCCAGAGCTTGGATTATTCCTTGTCTGTGAGGTTTGAGATCCTGAAGTTTGAAGGAAGTTCATGGTACTTTCCTGAGGAAGGCACTATGAATGACTTTCATGCTTTCTTCTCACCTCTTTCTTAAGTATCCAATGATGTTGGAGCCAACTTGTGAGTTTAATTTCTCCTGAGGAGGAATGTAAACTGATCACAGTTGTTGAGCCACATGGGATACAATTCCTAAGTGGAAGCCTCCTAGTACTTTCCTGAGGAAGGTCCTATGGGTCTATTCACTTAGTTCCATTAGTTCATCTAGGATTTCTTAAGTATCCAATGATGTTGGAGCCAACTTGTGAGTTTAATTTCTCCTGAGGAGGAATGTAAACTGATCACAGTTGTTGAGCCACATAGGATACAACTCCTAAGTGCAAGCCTCCTAGTACTTTCCTGAGGAAGGCACTATGGGTCTATTCACTTAGTTCCACTAGTTCAGATAGGATTTCCTAAGTATCCAGTGATGTTGGAGCCTGCTTGTGAGTTTAGTTTCTCCTGAGGAGGAATGTAAACTGATCACAGTGGTTGAGCCACATAGGATATGATTCCTGAGTATACACCTCCTAGTGTTTTCCTGAGGAAGACACTATGAGTCTGCCTACTTAGCTCCCTTTCTTTGGTAAGATTGTTTTGAAGCTTGAAGACTGGGATTGTTTTCTCTTGTTTAGGGTTTTGCTTTAGGGCTTTGCTTTCTTCAGACTAGAGTTTTGTTTAGGGTTAGGACTAGAGATTAGATGTAGATTCTTTCTTTTCTCAAGCATGTGTTTTGTTTGCCTGATGACACTTCATTTCTTTTACTGTTTATTGCTTGATGGCATGTTGTTATATCTCAGTATGATTACTGTTATTTCACGACTGGCTTGAGGTCGAGACGAGCTTGTGGAGGCTGAAGCCCCACACACATTTCCTCCCTCACTTGCATTGCATGCATTTTACTGTTAAGCTGATGCTTTGTCTGTTTTGGTGTATCATTGACATGATCCCTTAGGACTCTCATTTCCTTTGATAAGGATTTGATGATAGACTTTTAGGTTGAAACCTATGCATGACAACATCTAGGAGTTCCCTGTTCAAACCTCAACCATAGGATGAATCCATGGCATGACAACAGTAGGACTTGATAGCTCCCTCCTAGTTGGGCCTGTTCTCTTCTCATCTCGAAGCAGTTTAAGATACAGTAATCATGAATGATTTCTTTCGTACGTTACGAGCCTTAAGCTATCTGAGGTGGGATGTTTAGTATGGTACCCTTTGGGTGACATGCGACTCATTCACTCTCAGGTCATAGTCTCTAGTGCGGTAGAAATCGCAAACACAATGAAAAACACTTCTTTCAGGAGATAAGCCGTAGTTTCCCGAACTACGTGAGCTCTGATCTTTCATACCAGATGAAAGTACGTAGGCATAGGATGCGACGTCCTAGCGAGCAACCTTTCCCCATTCACCCGTAGTAGGCCGAACTACGTTGACTCTGATTTCTCATTCTCTGATGAGAATACGTAGGCATAAAGTGCGACGCTTTGCCGAGTCATTTTTCTTTTCTTTCTTCAGCCAGCCTTGATAGGTAGATAGAATAAAACCAACCCGTCCAAGTAAACAAACAAGCGAGGATCCCGTCGAGTACGACGGACGTGAGGGGTGTTAATACCTTCCCCTTGCGTAACCGACTCCCGAACCCAGACAATGGTTGCGACGACCTTGTCTTATCCTTATTCGTCAGGTTTTTCCGATCGTTTCCTTTCCCGCTCTGAGGGATAAATAACGAAAGGTGGCGACTCTTCTGTCATGCCGGCACCTTATTTTCGCGCAAGCGACAGCTGGCGACTCTGCTGGGGATCGAACCCAGAATCTCTGGTTCTCCGGTTCCCCATGAGAGTCAATCCTATCGTTTGTGTGTTTGCTTGTTGGGTTGCGTTTATTTATCGCCTTTTTACTTCTCGCACTTTATTTCCCGCATGTTATTTCCAGTTTGATATGATTATCTGTGCTGCTGTGGGAGAGGGATGTTACTATGAGTGAGAAGCCGGACCTGGGCTTGAGTGTACACCTAGATATAGTTGCGGAGAAGTAGTAGACGAACCTGTCTGCTGAGCAGGCACAGTTCCCTACGAAAATCTGCGCTCAGACGAGATTCTTGCAGAGGTGCTCCTTTCCGGTCCTGAGGATCTGAGGGGAGTCCAGACGTGAGGGTTGTCGACTCTGGGGACCGATCATTTGGAAGTCAGCTAAGTGAGGCCTCTTCATGACTTGATGATGCCACTCCTTCTGGGAATCGTATCGTCACTCATGAAAGTCTGTGACGCTGATGACCGCATAGGATGCCGTACCTTTGTCCGTGGATTAGGTCCATACCTGTGAGTGGGGTTGGGATATTGCAGGAAACTTTGACCTCCAGACTACCTGGTTTTCTTGACAGTGAATCAGTTATGTTGGTACCAAAGTTCTCAGTTGCAGATTTTACTGTTCTTGACAGAGCGAGTTTTTGATCAGAGGATTTTATCATCGGGTGTATGTCTGTTCCTGATAGAGCAGATTTCGATCAGAGTATTGTCATCAGAGGTTTGTCCTAGATGGAGCAGATTTTGAGTGGGGTCTGAAGATCTCATCAGCAGTTGTTGTTTGTTCTTGATAGGGCAGATTTTGAGTGGGGTCTGAAGATCTCATCAGCAGCTGTGCATTTGTTCTTAAGAGGGCAGATTTTTGATTTGGGGTCTGAAGACTTCATCAGCGGACGTTTTTCTGATCATACATCCCGGGTCCTTATTATCAGGCACTTACCCTCGACAGAGCAGAATTTTGATCTCGATCCTATCAGATGGTTATTCTCAGCAGATCAGATCAGTGGTTTTACGCCGGGGTTTCCTTCTCGTCAGTGATTGTCGATACCGAATCTCCACAGCAGCCACCTGGATATATTGTTGCATGCCTGCATTTTGCATTAGTTTGCATGATCATTCGCATTCCATTGACGTGTGTCTGTGACAGGTACCGTTTCCCCGATCCAGGATCTCTCGCCTCTTATTGTGTTACTACAGCCTCTCTCAGAAAGACTGTTGCGTACGAGTTCTCGATCCCTGATGTGTCGAAGTTGGCTATCACTGGTACTATGTATATGTGAGATTGCTGTTTCCATGATTGGGCCCAGATTCCCCTCCTTATTATTGTCAGCACTGGTACTACGGCGCCAGGATTGGGGGAAATCTCTCAAGCACACAGACACACGCATACATCTGCATAAAGCATTTTGCATGACATACATTTTGTGGCTTTTCCTAACCTTTAATAGTGATAGGTTTTTCAGGTTCACGAGTTCCGAGTTGCTTTCGATCTCCAGGATTGATCAAAGACTCATCCACCGCTACTCAACTCGCGCAAATCAGACAAGGATAATGGACCAGGTGCAGTCAGACGTTCAAGAGCTCCGTGAACGGATGGATCGTTTTATGGAACTGATGCAGGTAGTCGCTAATGGTCAAGACCAGCTTCGCACTTTGGTTCAACCTCTAATCTCCAGGGTTGACAATAATGGTATACTGCACGGCGGGGCTGTGCCTACTCCTCCTCCAGTGGATGCTCCACAAAATGTTGTTCCTATTGCCGGGGGCAACGGCAGTGCTAACGGCAATCTAATGACTAATCTCGGACTCAACGCGGCAGGCGTCGGCAATGGCAGTCTGGGAGCCAATGTTAACATAGGGCCGGTCAACGGCAATGCTGGTGCAGGATGTGCAGGTTAGCACAAACCCCATTGCCATTGTATTTTTTTTCAAAACAAATATAAAACAGGAATAACAGAGATCAAAATATTTGAATACGAAGAAAACGCCTTTGATTTATTAACAAAATGCATGTACATAATCCAACAAGGCCCTGACAATAAAACCACTATTCCCCGGGTAGGACATAGGGTTGTACAATGATTGGAAAAAGTAAATCATTACTCTTCGCTTGTCATCTGGATGATATCCTTGACGGACCAGTTAGCAAGGCCCTCGCCTGGCTTGCTTGGCTGGATCCAAGAGTCGAGGTCACAGTCGTTATCTCCGTTGTCTTCAGACACTGCGTTGATGCTTTCGAAAATCACTCTGCCACTGGTAAACTAGATCGGCCCCTTACCTCGTAACGCACTGCTAGAAGAAGAAGCTTCAGCTCCAGGAGAATATCCCAACCCAAACTTATCTTGCTTGTTAGGTATCTCCAAAATTCGCCCCCAGCCCGGGGTAGATCCAGCTTGGACAACGGCCCGGGCTTCCTTGAAGGAAGAGAGAGTCATCTCTGGCTTTTCGGTGACTACAGGATCTACGTCCTTCACTTTAACGGCTTCGAACGCTTGGCATAGAGTTTCGTGGATTTCCCCATCCATCTCGACATACTTAAAGGACGACAAATGGCTCACCATTATGTCTTCCTCGCCACAAACAGTTACGATGCTACCCCCGACAGCATATTTGAGTTTCTGGTGCAACGTGGAGGTCACGGCTCCAGCAGCATGGATCCACGGCCGGCCTAAGAGACAGTTGTAGGCAGGCATGATATCCATAATATAAAATACCGCATCGAATGTTTCCGGACCGACTTGGATTGGCAGGGTCACCTCCTCGAAAACATGGCGTTTGGTTCCATCGAACGCCTTCACAACCAGATCACTGGGTGTGCAAATCACTCCGCGAGTATCTAACTTCATTAATGCCTTCTTCGGAAGAACATTAAGGGACGAACCCGTGTCTACCAGCACGTGCGACATAATCGTTCCCCTACACTCTATCGAGATGTGCAGGGCGCTATTATGGTTCCTCCCCTTCGGCGCCAGCTCCATGTCTGTGAACCCTAGCCCATTTCCAGCATTCACATGGGCTACGACTTCTTCCAATTGATTTACCGATATTTCATGCGGTACATATGCGGCGTTCAATACCTTCAGCAGTGCGTTGCGGTGTGCTTCAGAACACAACAACAAGTTTAGGATGGAAATCTTCGAGGGCGTCTGATGGAGATGATCCACAATCTTGTAGTCACTCTTTTAATCAACTGCATAAACTCCTCGGCGTCTTTAATAAGTAAGTTTTTTTCTACCCCACGAGGGATCTCTTCGACGACTTTACTTTTACCTTTATCAGCTGCATCAGCTCTGACCGCTTTATCCGCCACGACCTATGGTGGTGCAAACACTCTTCCGCTGCGAGTAATACCACTGATTCCCGCAAGGTTCTCCACAGACGACCCAAATGGTTCTAGCTCCAACTTCTGTCCGTTGCAGTAGACTTCAGCCCCATAATGCCATGGGACAGCATTAGTGCTTTCGAAGGGTATCGGCCCAGCTTTGGTGATAGTAATTGTGGGCGGTCTGGGCGCAGAAATAGTTGTCGTCTGGCGAGGGATGGTGATGGTGGTGACCTCATCATCTTTCTTCAGCACTACCTCCCCTGATCCACATTCGGCCCTCCGGCTAAACTGTAAAATCCCTTCAGTCATCAGACTTTGAATTCCTTCTACCAACTGTTCACATCCATCAGAACGTGTCGCACAGCCCATACACAGCTCTCCGCAACCTGGAAAGAAACCTCTTTTCATCAACTTGGCTTTAACGAAGCTAAGCGGCGTCTTCAGATCTCTGACGTCAGTCAACAAATCCGAACTCTCGTCTTCGATAATGGCGTTCACTCCACCTCCCCTATGATTCGGCATAGGGTTTTTCGTGACATTTGGCACATTATCCGAGAATTTGATGATCTTGGCGTCCACCATGTCCTGCACCTTGTGCTTGAAGGCTTTGCAATTCTCTATTGTGTGGCCTGGTGCCCCTGAGTGAAACTCACAAGTTGCATTCGCGTCGTACCCTGGCGGAGGTGCCCCTGTCAAGGGAGCCAAGGTCCTCTTCTGGATCAACTGTAGCTGAAGCAAAGTCTGTAATAGTTGCGCGTAGGACATGGGCGGTGTCTCGAGGTGACGGCTCGACAGAGGTGCCCGATTCTGATACTTTCTGTACCCTTGTTGATTCGGTTGCTGCTGCTGTTGTAGCTGTTGAACTGCCGGGATAGTTATGCTGGCCACCTGCTGGTGAGGGCCTTTACCCTTCCTTCGAGCGTTGGTCACAGCGCTCGTTTCTCCTTCCCGTCTTTTGCCAGCATAAGGTTTCTTTCCGCCTCCTCCAGCTGAGGACGCCTCACCTTGAATTTTCCCGAGTTTGATCCCATTTTCGATGTGCTCACCCGCGATAATGAGATCTGAGAAGGTTCCAGACATACCGCTGAACAACTTCTCATAGTAAACCCCTGGGAGGGTGGCTACGAACATCTGCACAAGCTCACGTTCAACCATCGGCCGCTGAACCCTGGCTGCCAACTCACGCCACCGCTGGGCGTATTCCTTGAACCCTTCGTTGTTCCTTTGCGACAGATTCTGCAGCTGGACTCGGTTCGGAGCCAAGTCGCTATTGTATTGGTAGTGGTGCACAAATGCTTCAGCAAGGTCCTTCCATGTGCGCACACTGGTAGGCTCCAGACTCATGTACCATTCGAGGGAGGGCCCGGATAGATTGTCTTAAAAGAAGTGCATCAGCAACTTCTCGTCATCAGAATAAGCTGACATTTTTCTGTAATATGATCTCAGGTGGACGCGAGGGCAAGTGGTGCCCTTATACTTTTCAAAGTCAGGTACCCTGAACTTGGGAGGCACCTTGAAATCAGCAATCAGTCCCAACTTGGACATATCAACACCCAAGGTGTTCTGATTCTTGATGTTTCTCATCTTATCCTCGAGTGCCTTGAACCTTAGCCGTGCTTCAGCAGTCAGCTCTCCTTCAGCACCTCTCTGAGAGAACACATCGTCTTGACGATCTTCTAACCACGGCTGAGGCCCAAACAGATTCCCGACACCTGCATTGCCGTTGCCCAGCCCAACATTGACATTAGCTTCAAGACTCCCATTACCGACGCCCGTCGTATTACCATTGAGTCCCATGTTAGCTATCACATTGCCGTTGGCACTGCCGTTCCCCCCGGTCACGGGGACGCCATTTTGCAGAGTTTCAACTGGTGGAGGGGTAGGTACAGTCCCACCATGGAGTACGCCATTGCTATCAACCCTTGAAATCAGAGGCTGGACCAAGGTTCTGAGCTGATCCTGGCCATTGGCAACCGCTTGCATGAGCTCCATGAAGCGATCCATTCTTTCGCGGAGTTCCTGAACATCAGTTTGCACTTGCTCCATGATTCTGGTTTGATTTGCTCTAGTCGGATAGCGGTGAATAGGTCTCTGATCAATCCTGGAACAACCTGAAACAACCTCAAAACACAAAAAGGGTTAGGAAAAACGACAAAGTGCTCGTTATGCAAATGCTTCATGCGAATGCAAACATGTGTCTGTGCGTTAGGGGGATTTCCCCCGATCCTAGTGCCTGAGTGCCAGTGCTGATAATAAGAAGTCCGAGTCATGTCATGGAAATAACAATCTCATATATAAAGAAAGAAGCCCATCAAGGCAGTACACGACATCAGTGAGTACTAGCAGAACCAATAGCATGACCTCGACCAACAAGCCTGGTGATGGTCAGCATACAACAACGATCAAAACAAAAGGAATACAAATAGTTAAGTACGGCCACGGGCGCGAAACTCTTCTAACAACCCCTTCGTTTCTGGATGATCAGGCCGAGTGAGCAACCCTTCGACGAGTAGCTCCTTCTGCATAATGGTATACTGAAGACCTTCGACCGAATATTCCCATGCTCCTTCGCCGAAACAGTCTTCTAGCTTCCGCTTCTTGGATTCAAACGTCAGTTTGCACTCCTTCAGGTTAGCAAGAGCCCTGTTGAGCTGGCCTTCAGCGGCGTATCTGCGAGCGGTTTCTTCATCAAACCTTTTCTCACTAGCCCTCACCTGGGCTTTCAGCTTGGAGATATGTAGCATCGGCTTATCCTCCCGCTCTTTCCTGGTGGCTAGGGAAGCCTTCCAGTGCTGGTTGAACTTGGATATCCTCCGATACGCTTCGTCCAAGTGCTGCTTCTTTGTAGTCAGTACGTCGTTGACAGCTTTGAAGTCTTGACCCATGCGTTCACGCTCGGCTATCTGCTTAGTCAAATATGTCCCTAGCTAGTTCACCAGCTCCGTCTGCCTCTTGAAGGAATGAACGGCTTCGTTTCTCTCGCTTCGAAGCTGAGCCAATTCTTTCTCCAGTTCCTCATTTGCCCGCTTCAATTCATCTCGCTCAGCTAACACCTGATTATGCTGCTGAATAGGCACGGTAGTAGGCTCTTCAATCATTGGAGGGCTTTCTGGCTTGGCCTGAGGAAACAACATCCCTATAGCATCTGCTCTGGCTCCGATCCAAGTTACATACGGAGGGTAGGCTTGATTATTGCTTCTCCCTAGCAATGGTTTTCCCCTCTTACTGACGCCATTCCAGGCGCGCTGAAGCTTAGATAACAAATCCCCCTCTAGAAGACCAGTGAGGTACAGAGATTTCTGCACCTCTTCATCCTTTGGCGGAGCTCTCAAAGCATACGCGAACTGTCGGACCAGCAAAGACGGATTATAGTTTATACAGCCATTCCTGCCTATCAAAGGCACGTTCGGAAACCCGCTGCAGCTGAAGATAATCTCGGTACCCAACCTATCTCTGTCAAACCAGTCAATATCCTCTGCAGATAGACTCATCAAACGCTCGGACCACTCAGTTGTGGCTGCAGATGAAACAAAGGGGCCCCTCTTGGGCAGATGACTATCAAGCCATTTATAAAGCAAGGGTACACAGCATGAGACATTCTTGCCCCTTCTGTTCTCGTTTTTGTAGTGGATAGAATGGTAGACAAATCCTATCAAGGTAGGGACTGGATTCCCTGAGGCAAAGATGTGAAATGCGTCGAAGTCTACGAAGTCAGGCATATTGGGGAATAGAATGATGCCATATATGCACAGGGCGAGAATGGCGTTGAACACGACCCAACATCCGTCTTTGGCGCACTGCTGAGCCTTACCCACTAAGAACTGCAAGGATAAACCGGGAACCTTGTTCCAACTAGATAATACCAACTCAGAGGCATCCAGATGAAGTGAAGGAGCTAGACTAGCCAGATCAGGCTCAACATCCATATGAACAAAAGGCATCTGCCTTTTGATAGGCACACCTAACAAATCAGCATATTCCTCTAACGTAGGTGCGAGAACGAAATCCTGGAGAGTAAAGCATCTCAACGGAGGATCGTAGAACTGCAGCAGAGCGTGCAACCCATTCAACTCAAACGCAGAGGGTTTACGAACCAAACTGAGCAATTTACCGTAAGACTTTCTGAACTCATCTCTCACAGAATCATCTGCTAAAGCAATCAAACCAGTCAGCCGAACCACATCAGGGGCAGGGAGTTTGTAAGCCACGGTCTTCCTCAGAGAACCCATAACAATACAATAGGAGGCAAGAAATCCTGAATCGGGGAAAACAGTACCTGCAACACAGACACACGTTAATGAAATGCAAATGGGTATGCAAAGCAATGTAAAATGCAATCATGCAGCAGGAGATCAAGGCAACTGTGCTGTGGAGATTCTGCATCAACAAAACCATAATCTCTTATAAGAAGAAAACCCTGGTATCGGACCAAAAATCTGCTCTGTCAAGAACAAACATATCTGATAATAAGGACCTCTGATACAGGACCCTAACTCTGCTCTGTGAAGAACAAATACACATCGGATGATAAGATCCTCTGATCCCAATCAAAAACCTGCTCTGTCAAGAACAAATACACATCTGATGACAAGATCCTCTGATCCCAATCAAAAACCTGCTCTGTCAAGAACAAATACACGTCTCTGAATATAAGGTCCTCTGATACAGGACCAAAGCTCTGCTTTGTCAAGAACAATCATATATCTGATGACGAGAAACTCCGGTACCAACAAAACTGATTCACTATCAAGAAAACCAGGTAGTCTGAAGGTCAAAGTTTCCTGCAATAAACCCAACCCTGCTCACAGGTATGGACCTAAACTGACTCAAGTTCGGCATCATATGCGTTCATCAGTGTCACAGACATTCAAGAGGGGTGATACGATACCCAGAAGGTGTGGCATCACCAGCTCATGAAGCGGCCTCACTCGGCTGAATCACAAATGATCGGTCCCCAGAGTCGACAATCCTCCAAACCAACAACCCCCTCAACCCAAAGGGTTGAAAAGGAAGTCAACCGGGAGAACCTCGTTTGAGCATGGATTTCATGAGACACTAGTGCCTGCCAAGCAAGCACGCGCCCACTAATTTCCACAACTAATGCTATGCTCACTCAAGCCTGGGTCTGGCTTCTCACTCATCAAAATGCCCCTCCCACAACAGCACAGATAATCATATCATACTGAAAATAAAGTGCGGGAAATAAAAATGCGATAAATAAACACAACCCAACAAGTAATCATACAAGCGCTAGGATTGACTCTCGCAGGGACGTCGGATCCCCAAACTGACTCGCATACGGGACGTTGGATCCCAGGAAACTACCAGAATCCCCAGCAGAGTCGCCAGCTGTCGCTACCGCGAAAATAAGGTGCCGGCAAAACATAAGAGTCGCCACCTTTCGTTATTTATCCCTCGGAGCGGGAAAGGAAACGATCAGAAAAACCTGACGAAAAAGGGTAAGACAAGGTCATCACAACCGTTGTCTGGGTTCGGGAGTCGGTTACGCAAGGGGAAGGTATTAGCACCCCTCACGTCCGTTGTACTCGACGGGATCCACGCTTGTTGTGTTTACTGGACGAGTTGGTTTATCTATCTACCTATCAAGGCTGGCTTAAACAGAAAAGAAAAATGACTCGGCAAAGCGTCGCGCTTTATGCCTACATATTCTCATCAGAGAATGAGAAATCAGAGTCAACGTAGTTCGACCTACTACGGGTTACGAGGAAGGTGGCTCGCCAATACGTCAGTATTGTGCCTACGTACTCTCAACATGCTTGAGAGATCAGAGCTTACGTAGTTCAGGCTACTACGGATTATGGGGATTCAGATTCATCTGTTTTATCGAGTAGGGTTAAACAACAGTTCCAGCAGTTAGGGACAAAGCCTGTTTGCGTTGGCGCTGAAGTTTAACGAGACTCTTTTCTTCAGAAAAGCTTTCCTTTGAATTATGGGCCCACGGGGCAAAAAGGTTTGAAGTTTGTTTTCTGTCTTTTACGGAAGAAGTGTTTTTTATTGGGTTTTCAATTTCAATCGCACTAAAGACTATGACCTGAGAGTGAATGCGTCGCATGTCACCCAAAGGGTGCCATACTAAACATCCAGACTGTTGAAAAGAAGCTCTCCAACAATCCTTTCTCAGATAGCTTAAGGCTCGTAACGTACGAAAGAAATCATTCATGATTACTGTATCTTAAGCTGTTTGAGATGAGAAGAGAACAGGCTCAACTACAGGGAGACTATCAAGTCCTACTGTTGTCATACGAAGGATTCATCCTATAGTTGAGGTTTGAAATAGGGAACTCCTAGAAGTTATCATGCATAGGTTTCAACCTAAAATTCTATCATCACTTCCTTATCAAAGGAAATGAGAGTCCTAAGGGATCATGTCAATGATAAACAGAAACAGATAAAGCATCAGCTTAAACAGTAAACAGTAAACGACTGTAAAATGCATGCAATGCAAGTGAGGGAGGAAATGTGTGTGGGGTGTCAGCCTCCACAAGCTCATCTCAACGTCAAGCCAGAATGAATAACAGTAATCATACTGAGGAAATAATAACATGCTATCAAGCAAAATACAGTAAACTGCAATCATACAGTAAAGTAACATGCTATCAAGCAAAATAAACCACATGGGCAAGGGAGCTGGGCTCTACCGAATACCCGCAAGCAAAGCCATACAGTAACAATACAAGCAGAGGGAGCAACTCAACCTCTAGTGCAATCATGCTCCTAGATTAAAGTCAGTCTAGATATGAACTTATTCTAATGCATCAAGCAAGTCAAACAAGGCACATCAGCACAACAAAGAAAACATACAAGAAAGCAGATCAACAACTTTCTCCCAATTCCATGCTTCAGCTCTTCTGACAGCAATTCAGTCTTCAGACTTCCATCACCCTTCAAGGCTATCATCTTTCAGGACAAGTATCAATTAGCTTCTCCAGGTTTCAACCCTTCAACATAAGTTTCAACTTAATCTTCACTTCTCCAAGCTTCCAGCTTTACAGTCAGTTCCACCCTCAGGCTTCACTCTTAACCACAAGTATCAACTTGCTTCCTTCATGCCCTCCAAGTATCAACTTATCTTTTATTCCTCCAGTCTCAACTCTACACTCAATCTCAATTGAATCCTTTTCATAAGTATCAACTTAGTCCTCAAGCTTCAGCTCTCTTTGCTTCACCAGTATCAACTTGGTCTTCTTCTCCTACAAGCTTCAAATTCTCAGAGTAGTCTTTAATCACTTAGAAGTGTCAACTTCATCCTTCAATTCTTGCTCAAGCCTCAGCTCTTCATTCAATCTTTACTGGATCCTCAAGTATCAACCTGCTCTTCTTGCTCTTCAAGCTTCAGTTGCAATGGCAATGTTCAAGGAATCATCCTCTTCCACACTCTTCAATGAAGTCTTCATCTTCAAACTCAAGTCCAACATCTTTCAGGATACTCAAACCAGAAGAAATCACTTAACTGGATAAGCTAGGACATTAAACTGCTTATTGACCACCAATGGAGGCCTATAAGGGTTTAACATCAGAAGAATGGTTCCCTCAAAAGTTCTACTTCCTAGGTACCATCACTTATCCCTCCAAAGGAGGGAGGTGAATACCATGGAAGGACTTTTAATCATTGGGAGGAATGGAAGCACAAGATGCTTTCCATGTTTGTGAAAGAAATCATTCTAACTACAAAGCTCTCCCTATGTCCTATCTCCTAATCTTCATCAGACACCTTCAGGCACCAACAGAATCCAAAGCTTCAAGCACCCTCAAGCAACTTCAAGCATCTTCCTCTTTTCTTCAACTTGTCTTCAATCTCAACCAAAGGCAAACCAAGCACAAACCCTTATCTAAGGGAACTAGATGAGTTAAACTAGTTGAATTAGTAAATTAGGATCACCTAAAACCTTGCACTAAAGTTAGTCCTAACTAAAATACTAAAATCAATTGTAAAATCTTTCAAAAATTACTATGGTAACCTAGATCAATCATGACTCTATCACATTAATTCCAGAGATCAAATCATCAAATTGGACCTAGAACTAAAATCTACATTCTAAGGTATCAACCTAAAACCCTAAAAAGGAAGCATCTAAATATCAATCTAGAAGGCATACCTATTGTCATCACAAAAATTTGAGAAAATTACTATGGGATCATACATGTCTAACCTAATCACACACAAAAAATTAGGCCAAGAATCATCACTATGAGATCACACAAAATTCTACAAAAATATGCATCAAACATAAACATTTTAATATCAATTAAAATACAAAATTCCAATTAAATCAGAAATTATATGAAATGAAAATATTTTTTCTCTAAAAAATAGTAGACTCACTCATGAGTAATATTCAAAAAGAATGGGTTGAATTGGGTTAATATTCAATTAGTTATGAATTTTACAAAAATCATGAATTAAATGGAAATTAAATGAAAATCAAATGAAAATAATGAAGCGCGCGGTGTAAAAAGCAATCAGATTCAGTTCAAAACATGGGTTGGGCTTGCTGGGGGGTGTGGATAACATTTATTTCACTAAGCCCAAACGCCTGAATTAATGAAACGCAGCGTTTCCTTTAGAAATCCTTCACAAGTCAGAATTAAAACGTGGCCCTTGGATCTTCTCCCAGTCAATGGTCAATCCATCATCCAATGGTGAGAGCTTCATCTTCTCCATTTCAAAACTCTGAGCTTCGCGCCCATCTCTGGCCACCGCCGGTGGAGCTCCGATCGTCCCCTTCAACCCTAGTTCTTCCTAGAGGCCTCCAATCCAAGAGCTCAAAACATGAAACACACTCCAAATCTTGCCACGAACTCAATCATACCATTAGTTTCTTCTGAAACCTCAAGAATCATCATCTCCCAATCTCAACCGAAAATGGTGATTCACTTAATTTGTCTCTAATTCAGCAATTAACCATCTGAAAACCATCCTAGGCCATTCTACAACTAATCTAGCACCTTAATTCAACCTAATTCTACCTAGATCATGCTATAGGAAGAAGGTTACAAACCTGGAAATTCTTGAATAACAGATGCACCAAATCTTCACTTCAAGCTCTCAAATCTTCTGGACACGATCATTGAACCTCCTCCTTGCTTCTGTATGCAAAAGATTCAATGGAAAGTGCTTCAATCTTGAAACACGATGAAGAGTTGCAGGTGCTGAAAATCACTTGCTCCCACACGATCTAGCCACCAATTCTTCTTGGAAATGATCTGGAATCAATCCTTGATACTCATGGAATAAGACTCAATCAAGAAAATGGAAGGAAATGGAGGAATTTGATGAAACCGATTGCACTTGCAAGCTATGAAAACTCAATCTCAAATTATGCTCAAACCTTCAATGATCACCAACCTCTGCCATGGATCCATTCTACTCAATATATAGATGAAGTTTGGATGATCTAGAACCCTCTAGATCCTTCCAATGAGATTTTACACATCTCATGTCATGAGATTTTGAATCACTTATCATCCATGCTCAATTCTGTTTTCAGTTTGAAATTCATCTCAATCTCCTTCAATTTCTCCCCTAGTGACATTTTGGAAGGGTTTAGCTTGCCAAGTTCCTTGCCCATGCCTCAATTTTAAGTTATGCATATGTTACTTAATATGCAAGCAAGTGCTTTTCAAAGCAAGTCCATGATTTAGACCTCAAATCAAAAATGTGGCTAAACCATTGTCTCTAAAATGTTTTCTAGAGTCAAAATAATATATTACATGCCATGGTTTGGATGTGTAGGTTGAAAATATCAATTTCCAACTTTGACTTATTTAACTTATGCCCTTATATTAGGTCATTTTTGCAACTTTGAGCTACAAGCCTTTCCATCATCTCATGACCTCCTTAATAGCCTTAAACATCATTTTGAACAAGTTTGATGTTAAAGATTTTTCCATTTGAAGTTTGGAAATAGGAGTTATGGCCTTATGCTTGAAATGACCTGTAATCTCCAAATGACCAAAATGCCCTTGACTTGTCAAAGCCATAACTTGAGTTCTACAAATCCTATCAAGGACTTCTAGTACTCTCTAGAAAGCTAAGAAGATAAGGAACAACATTCATGTTGACCAAAAGTTCATAGAAATCATCCTTCTTGAGAAAAAGTGTGATGCAAGCTGGGTGACTTTCCAGGCCCCAGATTCACATACCTCAGATGACCTGTAACTTGTCAAAGTCATAACTTGAGTTCTATAAACCCTATCAAGGACTTCTAATACTAAAATTAAAGCTAAGAACAAGCTCTACAACATTCATGTTGGGGGCAAGATGAGATGACAATCACATCTTGAGCTAAACTGCCTTGAAGATAGGCGTCAAACAAGGGGATTTTACACTATCAAGCCTTAGAAACCCTAGCTTGAAACTTCTCAAACTCCTTAATCATGATGAGTTGACCTTTGAATCATCCTTATAGCATCTCAATGCATCAATCCATGATCACATGGCCCTTGAATTAGGTCTCAACCTTGTTCAAATCATCAGTTGACCTAGGGTTGACCCAGTCAAACCCTAATTACACCACTCATGGCTGGGTCTTCTTAAACTTGCACCATGACCTATCTAGGCTTCATGATGGCTTTCAAGACATCTCATAAGCTCTCTCAAGGCTTCAAGTCCACATTCTTGGCTCCAGAATCATCTGAGGAGCTCCCACGACTCTCAAGTTAGGAGGCACACACTCTTGGTTTCAACCACTATCTCTGAGGATCTTTTCACTTCTCTGACAAGGACATCAACCCTTGAACCCTTGAATAACCTTCTTAGCTAGCTTCATAGTCTTGTGTAGCCTTTGATTGGTGATCATACCTCTTGATCTCCTGCATACATGTCAATGAAATGCAAATGATAATGCTAATGTGAATGAAATGAAACACAAGCTAGGTAAAGAAATGTTGGTCAAATTTTGGGGTGCAACAGTAAGCGTGGTATTCCATAGTGCTTCCCACTTGCTGAGGCGGGAATAAGCTTTGCTTAAAAGTTCCTTTTTGGAAGTAAGCACCTTGCTAACACCGTTCAAGGCTATTCCCACTTTTTCTTTCTTGTTGGTCTCTTCCGTCAACTCCAAACCCAACCTATTAATCAATTCAGTTTGTTCCCTCACCGTGAAGGTAGCTTCATTCTTCTCATGACGCAACTGGAAGATCTCTTTCTCTAACTCATCATTGGCTTTCTTCAATTCTTCTTTTTCGGCCAACAATTTGTTATACTTTTCAAGCTCTATCGAAGTAGGTGCCTCAATCACTGGAAGATACAGAGGTTCCACAGCAGGATAAGGCATCAAGGAAATACTAGCTCTCTCGCGGATCCAAGCCAAATAAAGATCATAAGCTTTGTTGTTGCTCTTACCAAGCAAAGCTTTCCCTCTCCTATGGACGTTAGCCCATGCATGTCTCAATCTGATCAAAACAGCCGCGTCTAATAATCCCGTGAGATACAGAGATTCCTGTATCTCCTTCTCAATAGGGGCGTCCCTCAAAGCATAACCGAACTGTCTTACCAGCAGTGAAAGGTTATAGTTAATACAGCCTTTCCGTCCAATCAAGGGGACATTCAGAAAGCCACTGCAACTATATATAATATCAGTTCCAAGCATGCTCCGATCAAACCAAATGATGTTCTCAGCATACAGTCCCATTAACCGGGAAGACCAATCCAAAGTATCAACAACATCAACAAAAGGCCCTGTCTTCGGAAGATGTCCCTGGGACCACCTGTACAAAAGGGGAAGACAGCAGGAAACATTCTTGCCACGATGTTTCTCATTCTTGTAGTGAATGGAATGATAAACATCGCCCAATAGAGTAGGAACAGGATTCTTCGAGGCGAGAATCAAGAAGGCATCTGAGTCGACAAAATCTGGCACATTAGGAAACAAGACAGTCCCATAGATGCAGACAGCTAGAATGGCACTGAAGGAAACCCAGCATTCACTCTTCGTGCACTGTATAGCCTTCTCAACCAGGACAGACAAGTGAAAACCATAAGCTCCGTTCAGCTTGACCAACCCTCCAGGGAACTCAGAAGCGTCTAAGCTGACAATCTCAGCAAGTGTAACCAAATCAAGCTCAGCATCAACATGTATAAAGGGCATCTGGTCTAACACGGGAACTCCCAACATAGCAGAATACTCCTCCAAAGTGGGTGCCAGAATATAGTCGGGAAATAAGAAACATCTCAACTGCGGCTCATAAAACTGCATCAAAGTATACACTCTATTCGTCTCAAATGCGGAAGGGCTGTATAACAAACTAAACAATCTCCCATAGGATACTCTGGAATCAGACCTCACTCTCTCATCTACTAGAGCAACCAATCCTAGCAAGGAACTGATATCAGGCGAATGCAACCGGTAAGCAACTGTCCTTTTCGTGGACTCCATGTCTGGCCAGAAGATACACTAGAATCAGAGGGGAATGAACACACCTGCAACATAAATACACGTTAATGATATGCACAATGAGTATGCAACAAATGCAATATGCAAAATAATGAACAGGGATCAAGTGATATATTGCTGAGGAGATCCATCCATAATATCTGTCTTTATAGGCCCACGATACTGCTCGAACCTGGTCTCGACAGACCCATAACAATGCTCCAGCCTAGTCTCAACAGACCCATAACAAAGCTCTGATGAAGAAACCTAGGTAACCACACATACTGATCCAATATCAAGAAAAACCAGGTGATCTGAAGGTCAAGTTTCCTGCATGCCCCAATCCCTCTCACAGGTAGGTGTCCTATCAATTGACACAAGGTACGACATCCTATGCGGTCGTCGGCGTCACAGACTTTCAAGACTGATGATACGATACCCAGAAGGTGTGGCATCATCATGTCCTGAAGAGGCCCTCCTCAGCCAACTTCCAATTGATCGGTCCCCAGAGTCGACAATCCTCGGGTCAGACAACTTGTCGAGCCCTAAGGGGCAGGCAAGAAGCATCAAAGAGAATCTCATCCGAGCCCAGATTTCGCGGCTAGCTGGTGCGAGCTAAGCAAGCAGGCTAACCACTACTCTCTACTTCTAAGTCTAGGTGTATCCTCAAGCCCAGGTCCGACTTTTCTCTCAACAGATCACCCCCTCCCCACAACAGCCATAACAATATAAAGCTGACAATAAAATGCGGAAAGTAAAGACAGAAATTTAAATCCATATAACACTCACGATGGGAAAACAAGCGCTAGGATTGACTCTCATAGGGAACCACTGGAGTCCCCAGCAGAGTCGCCAGCTGTCGCTACTGCAAAAATCGGCGCCGACTATGACAGAAGAGTTGCCACCGTGCGTTATTTATCCCAAAGGAGGGAAATGGAACGCTCATAGTAAACCTAACGCAAAACGGGAAAGGAATGGTCATCGCAACCAAGTCCTGGATTCAGGAGTCGGTTACGCAAGGGGAAGGTATTAGCACCCCTCACGTCCGTCGTACTCGACGGGATCCACGCTTGTTTTCTAGTACGGATTGTTATTCTATCTATGCTAAGGGTATGGGTTAAAAAGAAAAGAAAATGACTCGGAAAAGTATCGCACTTTATGCCTACATATTCCCGTCTGGAACGAGAAATCAGATTCAACGTAGTTCGCCTACCTACGGGAAAGGAGGGGAAGGTTGCTCGCTAGGATACGACATCCTATGCCTACGTACTTTCATACAGCATGAAAGATTAGAGCAAACGTAGTTTGGGCTACGGAAGACACAGATTTGTCTGACTGTTTTTTATATCCTTCTGAAAAGGTTTTCTTCTGATTAGGAGTCCAAGCGGACAAAAATGACACTTTGATATTTGTTTTGAATCTTTTACGAAAGAAGTGTTTTTTTAGTGTGTTTGCAATCTCTGACGCACTAGAGACTATGTTTTGAGAGTGACTACGTCGTATGTCACCCTAAGGGTAACACACTAAGCTGCCAGATTACTGAAGAGTGACCCTCCAGCAACCCTTTCTCAATTAGCTTAAGGCTCGTAATGTACGACATCGATGTTTTGAATTGTTTTGAGATAGAAGAGAAAGAAGCTCTAAAAAACCTAGGGTTGAAAGGGGAATCAAAACTACCCTAAAGTTGTCATGCATGGATAAAAACCTATTGTCTGTCATATTTCTCTCTTGCACAGAGGGAAACAGAGATCCTAGGGGATAACCAGCAAAAAGAAACAGATATATACAGTAAGCAGTAAACATGTATGCAATGCAGCAGTACAAGCGAGGCAAGGGAGTCCCACTCGACCTCGAACCTGGGAAAACAATAGGAAAATTGAACGGTATTCACTTCAAACCTTTGGGGCAAGATGAACAAGCCAACAAACCATTCACCCTAAGAAAACAACACCAGCACCAGCACTGACAGCAACAATCCAGCTCCTACAGTAAGCAACACAAGCAGCAACAGCTCTGACAGCTACAGTTGATTAACAACAACGGGTTGACAGTAACAACTTCTCCAAGCAAGAACCCCTCATCCATCTTTAACAATCTTCAAGCTTTAGATAAGATCCTATCTTCAATAAGCCCCATCTTTAGCAAACATGAACCTCAACCAGTAAACAGCTTCAACAAAAAGCAGCAAAACCCTAGCTTCAACAGACAACCAGTTTTGACAGGCACAAGCTTCATCTTCACCAATCTTCAATGAACTTCATCTTTAATGCAATCACTCTAGAAGAGATTCAATTAATAATAGATGAATTTGAAATGTTAAGAGGCTCAGACACAACCCAAGGATATCATTAAGATCTTAACATAGTGTCGCACCTCGAAAAATCATTCGAACATACGACCCTCGCGCGAAAGGCGCGGAAATGCGGTTCGACAGAGTCGCCACCGAACTTTATTTTTCCCGAATAAACGGGAGAGGAAAATATCGAGAAAACCTCTTGAAACAAAAGGATAGGAACAGGGCTGTCGCAACCAAGTTTCGGGTTCGGGAGTCGGTTACGTGAGGGGAAGGTATTAGCACCCCTCACGTCCGTCATACTCGACGGGAACCTCTTAAGGTAATTGTGGGAAGTGTTGTTTAGGTTTACTTGTTTTCTTCTCGTTTGTTAAAGGTAGAATTGGTAGGTTAAAAGGTTAAAGACGCTAAGGAGAGATGGGTGGTTAGAAGATAGGGTGCTCACCAAGGATTGGGGCCCTTGTGCCTACGTATGCTCATTCGGACGAGAATGAGAAATCAGAGCGTCGTAGTTCGACTACGGGAAAGGTTGAGAGACAGAGTAATGGAGAAATATAGAAGTGTGCTCGCCAAGATCATCGCAATCTTGTGCCTACGTATCTTACATTCATATGAGAATGAAGAATCAGAGCGTCCGTAGTTCGTGGTAACAACCACGAAATGGGTGAAGTTCAAAACGGGTTTGAAGTTTGAGAAAAGAGGCGAAAGAGTGACTGACAAGCAACCCAAAAGTGCGCCTCAAGAGCTTATCACTCAAGAATTCAAGGAATGCGAGATTCCAAGAACTCAATTCTTTCGGGAATTGACTGAATAAGTTGAAGATAAAGAGCTGGATATTTTGAAATCGAAAGAATAAATTAATAACGACTCGAGGGCGCGCCTCGAGAGTTACTTATTCGAATATCCAAAGAATGCTAGACTCTAAGAATATCCCTCTTTCATAAGTTTTGGAAATGTTTGTGAAAAGATTGAATCGAAAAATGGCATGCGAGGCCAAAGGAAGTTAGTTTGAAAAAGTCTCAACGATGTGTCGAGGATTTGACCGAAGATGGAACCGACTTGACGACGTGTCAAGGGTTAGATTGTGAGAAATGATATTGGTCCCTAAGGGTGCTTCCAATATCAAAACCACGAGGAGTTGTGAAGTGTGTGCAAAATGTGGATTGCGAATGCGTACGAGCATTCGACTTAGGAGAATGTTTGAAAAATGATTGAGTTTGGCAAAGTCGAAAGGTTGAGTGAATAACAACTCAAAGGCGTGCATCGAGAATTATTCACTCGAAGACACAAGGAATGCTAGATTCCAAGTAACTTCTTCTTTCGGAGTTTTGATCGAAAGAAAAGACGTTGAGAATATGTTCGAGAAAATCAAAAGATTGAATGAATAACAACTCAAGAGCGTGCCTCGAGAATTACTCATTCGAAAATTCAAGGAATGCTAGATTCCAAGAACCTTCTTCTTTCGATCGAGTAAGATATTTTGGAGACTTGAATATAAAATTATAATTTTGAAAATGATTTGAAGTGAAATGAGGTATGAAAAGGGTTTGCGGTACGAGAGAAAAAAATGAGAGATTGGATTTGAAAATAAGAGAAATGACAATTATTTGATAAATGAGGCGTAAGCCTCACAACCAATTAACTGGGGTGTTTATCGAAATGCTAGATCTCGACAACGCCTTTTTCATTTGGAAAATGTTTGAACGAACGACAGAAATATCCCACAGAATGCTGGATTCCTATGATATTTCTTTGTTCAAAAAGAGTGTGCTTTTAAAAAACGAAAAGGTTGGATAAGACATTATTTAAGGTGTACACCTTGCTAATGATCATCAGAAAATCCAAAAAGTGCTAGACTTTAAAGATTTAATTTGTTTCGTGATTTGATAAAAAATAAGTTGGATAAAGATTAGAAAAATTATTGATTTTGAGGACGGTTTTGATTTAGTTTAGGAAATATTGTTTGAATAATTAATGAAAATATCACACGGAGTGCTAGACCCCTATGATATATTTTTGTTCAAATAATTAAGAGTATAACGAAAAACGAACAATATTATCCAAGGCGTACGCCCCCAATAATAATTACTCAAAAACCCAAGAGGTGCTAGACCTTAAGAGTTTAATTTTCGTGATTTTTTTTAAAAAAAAAATGATTTGATTAAACATACTAAGAAAATATTATTGTTTCAAAGTTTTTTTTTCTCTTTAAAATAAAACTTATTTTGAAATTGTTTTTATTAAGTAAAATGCTTTAATAAAATAGAATAAAAAAAGTGACTTTGAAAAACATAAATTATGAACTAAAAAAAAAGGTAATCGTTTGAGACTTTGAAATACTGTTGAAACATTAAAAGCATCTGGTTCAAGGGGATTTCGAGCGACCACCCTACTGTTGAAACATTAAAAAGCATTTGGTTCAACGTTAAAAAACTAATGCCAAAGATACAATCACGCCCTTTCATTTTCCCAATGGTGGAAATCATAATTACTCACAGACAAATCAAATTAGATGCTGGCTTTATATATATTTTCTCTAAAAATAAAACCAATATTTTCTTGAGAAAGATAAATGATAAGAAAAAAAAATCTAACCAAACACATGATCAAACATTGCAAAGTCCTACTTTAACCATGAACTTGAACAAACACTTAAAAAACTTGGAAGTAAAAAGAACAATCACCAATCCAGTGCCCAGACGTGCGAGATCTGGCATTAAGTCATCAAATGAAAAACCCAAAAAAACGCAGGGCACCACAGTATCATCATCTATGAACAATATTGTCGATACCTCATAACCTTGACGCGACAAGTCGAAAACATTGTTTTGCTTGAAAACCTTGGATTGAGCTGTGAGTCCTTCCTGAAAACGAATGAAATGTCCAGCTCACTTTGTTATTGACATCTCGAACACTTGTCGGCAACTTCTAAACATCAATTTCGTCTCGATTTCGACAAGCCATGGCGACGGATCTTTGAACGAGCTTGGAATCAGACGATTTGTTGGATTAAAGAGAAACCTGTAGGGAACCTTGCAACGGACACGTGATACCTTATGACACAGGGATATTCAAAATAGACCAAATTCAAACAGGTTTATAATTTTCAATGTTGATTTGACCTGATACAAAATTCAAAAGTGTCTCAAACTATAGCAGGAAGATGCAACCAAGAAGAAGGAAAACATAACAGCTCACGAATGTTCTAAGCATTGAAACACGACTCTTACTTCAACAAATACCCGACATCAGTAAAACTACTTAAATCATCACAACCTTATCACTCAAATTTTATCAACAAAAGATGGTATTCTACCCAATATTTCCTAGCAATCCAAAGTAACCAGACGTATCAAATTAATCCAAGCCATACAACATAATCAGAATAATAACTTTGAACTTACCCTGGGCAATCACAAAAGTAAACGAGTATTTAAAACGTAATTTACCGACAAGTGAGTTGCTGCTGCTACTGGAACCCATGGTTGTGTAGTCGAAGTTCGAAGTCGCAACCTGTTTTTTTTCGACAAAGCAAAACGAAATTAGCAGCATTCATTGAAACTTGTTAGAATAACAAGGTAAGACGGCAGCTACATATATTCTTCTAAGTTTAACTTTTCATAATCAGAAACAAAACTGAAAATGAATAATTAAACCCAACCGTATAAGCACAATCAGTACAGCAACATGTTTTGCTAACAGCAAAATAACAGCAATGAACGTATTCAAAATAGAACAGAACATCTTAATCACAACAGTAGAAAATTGTTTTTGAGTTGTTACTGCGACAAGGCGGCGATGTGGTCGGAGCTAGCTCAATGACGAACTCGCAGCGAAACTGGCCGGCATACCTCAGTTTGTTTGACCAACTCGAGACTGGAACTTGGCCATGTCAATGATAGTCTGAAAACAGAGACATTAAATACCAACAATGGTCATATGAAAAACAAACAAAATGTGCGTATTTCCGCTCGTGCGTGATTGCTGTCATTGTTGATGGAATAGATGGGCACATCCTCAACATGAAAGTGCCACAATAGAAGCCAACTTGAATCGAATCTCGTTTTAAAACTCACACCTACATACAGAATAAGCCACAGACAACAACACAAAACACAAGCTTTAGGGAAACAATAACAGATAAAACAAGATTATATTGAAACACAAACGACATCACCATCTTGTCGCTGCTACGCCGTTCAATTTTACCATCGCACCGTTTGAAACTTGGTGATATTGTAACACCTAGATTACCAACAACTTATTCTCTCAGTATAAGCCATTTTTATTAATGCACATCAAACAAACACAGCGAACCTTCAGGCGGTGTTAGAATCATTCTAATCAACAAATAGTTAAACCAAAACAAGCGAGGGTTAGTGGAACAAAAAGACCCAATGAGAAAATTCACAAATCGTATCCAAACCGTATCAAAGTTGGTGAATAACATGAACTGCTAGTAATTATAACAATTCCTAATATGCACATGATACATGAATAAGCATCTTAATTCAATCAAAGCTAAAGTGAATACTGAATAAGAACGCAATAATTGATAGTCAAGAAAGTCGAAACCAATACCGAATACGCGCTTACTGCAGCTTTGTTGGCCACCGCGAGTCGATTACGCTTCGGAACGAAACCTAATGCACGGTTGTGATAAGCTTGACGGCGACACTTAGAGTCGCTGAGTGTGAGAAGCCCAAGATGTTGCTGTAAGACCGAATCGTGTTGTTGACGAAGATCTCGTAAATGGTGGAGTTAGATAAGGATTTTGTGAGAGGAAAAGGGTGGCGGTGGATTTTGAGGGAGAAACGAAGGTAATGGTGATGGTGCGTGACATCTTCGAAGGTGAAGACGAAATCGGAGGGAAAGAGTGTTGGTGATGAAGATTAGTGAAGGATAAGGTCGTGATTTGGTGGAGAAGAGAGGTAGGATTAGGGAGGGCGGCGCCGAATTTGCTTTTTCTAGGGTTCTGAGAGCAAGTTGGGACGAAGGTTTTTTCGTGATGAACAATGAATTAGGTTTTTTATTTTACAATCAATTCCTCCCCCTTTTATCGTGTGACCATCTGACCCCCCTCTTCCTTCTTCTCCAATGGGCCTAGCCCACTCCGTTTCTTCCCTTCCGTCTTTTTTTTTAATTAATTTTTTTTGTGAACAAACATTAACAAATGTAAAAATTAATTTAAACTAAAATTGGTAACTATTTAAAAAATATAAATATTAAATATAAATATAAAAATAAAAGATATTAATAAATATATATGTAAAACAAACTAAAAAAAACAAAAAAAAATAATATTTACAAATAAAAGAGTTATATATGTGCATAAAATATTGGTATTAATAATACTTTTAAAAAAAAAAAATAAAAAGAGAAAAAAAAAGGTTCAGGAAATTAAGAAAAGAATTAAAATTCACAAAAATTCCCTTTTAGGCCACATGTCGCGCTTTGATTGGTCAAAAAGATAAAATTTGAAAAACGCCCAATTTCGGGTGGACACGTGTCTAAACGGCATGAAACAAAAAAAACGAAAATATTTATAAAAAAAGTAGGACAAATTTAGGGTATGACAGATGCCCCTATCTAATCGACTTAAACATAGGGAGATGAACTGCATTAGCATCCAGACCCCCGAGGTAGAAGTCAATTAGATATGAAGAAGACCCTGAATTTGTCCGAAAGAAAAAGAGATGTTGGAGAATTGAAAATACTTGATAAATGTGAACCTCGACGTAAACTGTAAATAATAGGAGAAAGGTCGTCATCACCAAAAGGATGATGGAATAAAACACACACGGCCGCTACCACCAAAAGGATGATAGGGCACACACCAGTCACTACCACCAAAAGGATGATAGGACGAACACAATCACACAATCTGACATTGATGAAATGTCAGACCCACCACCAAAAGGATGACGGAGCGAAACTCAAACAAAATATCGCACAATCTATCATTAATGACTATGATAGACCCCTCACCAAAAGGACGACGGAGCGAAACACAAAACACACTATCGCACAATCTATCATTAATGACCATGATAGACCCCCCACCAAAAGGATGACGGAGCGAAACACAAAACACACTATCGCACAATCTATCATTAATGACCATGATAGACCCCCCACCAAAAGGATGACGGAGCGAAACACAAACCAAACACATCGCACAATCTATCATTAATGACCATGATAGACCCCCCACCAAAAGGATGACGGAGCGAACCCAAACAAACTATCGCACAATCTATCATTAATGACCATGATAGACCCCCCACCAAAAGGATGACGGAGCGAAACACAAACCAAACACATCGCACAATCTATCATTAAAGACCATGATAGACCCCCCACCAAAAGGATGACGGAGCGAACCCAAACAAACTATCGCACAATCTATCATTAACGACCATGATAGACCCCCCACCAAAAGGATGACGGAGCGAAACACAAACAAGATATCGCGCAACCTGACATCGACGAAATGCCAGACCTACCACCAAAAGGATGGTAGAGCGAAACACAAATAAAATATCGCACAATCTGACATCGACAAAATGCCAGACCTACCACCAAAAGGATGGTAGAGCGAAACACAAACAAAATATCGCACAATCTGACATCGACGAAATGCCAGACCTACCACCAAAAGGATGGTAGAGCAAAACACAAACAAAATATCGCACAATCTGACATCGACGAAATGCCAGACCTACCACCAAAAGGATGGTAGAGCGAAACACAATACACAGGTCGCTATCACCAAAAGTATGATAGGACAACACAGATTTGAAGTTTACCAACACCAAAAGGATGCAGGCTAGGTTGAACTGACGAGGTTCGACTATCACCAAAAGGATGATAGTAAGGCAATTGACAATGGTCACGCTTACTGGATACAACTCATTAGGGAACACCCAAGAGGAATATTGAATTGAAATGAGTCAACGGGGTACGCCCACCGTCTTTGTTTGGAGATCACTGTTTTGCCAAAATGATTCCATGGTTACGCCCATGAACTCTGAAGAGGATGCCCCTGACTGGGTTGAGTTTGTCTTGATGTCTTGTCTTGCTCAACAAAAGGCTGAACAACTTCGTGAGGAACGCTTACGATTCTGCTGAAGGTGCCCCTGCTCGGGCTGGATCTTGCACTGAACTTCTTGGATTCGCCCAACAAAAGTTTGAACAACTTCGTGGGGAACGCCCACGGTCTTGAATGGTATGCCCCTGACTGGGCTGAATGTTGATTTGCATATTTGATCAACCACGCGGTTGAAATACGTCGTGGGAGACGCCCATGGTCTTTGGAAAAAAATGCCCCTGACTGGGCTGAATCTTGCTTCGAATAACTTCGAATTTTGTGGGAGAAACCCACAATTGCAGAAGATTGCCCCTGACTGGGCTGATGATTGTTTTGAAGCCTGAAATTCCTGGGAGAAATCCACGACCTCTGTGGGAGATTCCCCTGATTGGGCTGCCGATGGTCTTGGAAATCTTCGGGATTGATCCTGGACCTTGACTTGCATATGTGAATGCTTGATGATATGATATTCCATATGAGTGGAAGTGTAAATGCAAATGCTGACGCGCGGAGATGCAAGAACTGGGGAAGTATGATATGGTTGGAGTATGCATATGATGCAGGATACTTATGAGGTCAAATGCGATACGTATGATGCATATGATTGCAGACAGGTAATTGGGAATGCAGGGAGACGTCAGCGCGGTGGACTCTGGTAACTGCCAATGCGAATTGGACTTTGGGGGTGGGAGGGATTGACTTCCTCGACACGCAGTTGGTTGAAGACGTCTTGATTGAAGCAGACGATGATGCTCTAGATGCCCCAAGTCTGGGTACTTGGTGATTTGTTGTGAATTTTCTTCAGAGAAGGTTGCAACTCTGCTTGATGGTCAGGGCGACCTGGTCTTGCCCCAGTCGGAACTTGTTAATGGTTTGCCCTGGATTAGCCAGTTCTGACATATGGAAGTTGAACTTGGATGACTTGCCCCTGCTCGAGCCATTGAAACGATTTGCCCCAGCCTGTGGGTTCTGAGGTAGTCTTGCTTTGTGTCAGCCACTGAAAGTCAAGTTCCTCCTTAATTGCCCCCTCGTTGAGATGTCTTTGAATACCTAGCACTGATTTGCAATTAAAATTGTACATTCACAAATGGTAATATTAATGCAAAGTTCGATGCAAGTTTGAAGAAGTGTTATTTATTGAGAGTGTCGTGGTAGTAAGACGAAATATCTCAAACGTTGTGCTGATTTTGATTGGTGTGAAAGATATATTAAGAGAAATGACACCAATGCTGATGGTTAGAAATCATGTGAGGAGTCAGGTTATGCCACCTTGCGATAGTATGCTTTTAGAACAAACCCCGCCTCAATTAGGTCTTTCGAGGGCTGTAACATGGTCTGGTTCACGGTTATGAAACAAAGGATATTAGGCTCAAAGTATGATTTGTACCCACCCCTTCTTCTTAATGATCTCCAGTCCTACGCTCAGTTAATTCTACACTTGTCTGGACGGTGTAAGCTTGAAGGTTCAAGGTTTGTTCGACATGGCAGTCACCTTATTTTGCATTGAAGGATGTTAGTGAACTTTTTGATTTGGGTGGCCACTAAATCTTATTTTGTTTTTGTTGAGGGTTTCGGGGTCCGCTTTTGTTTTTGTTTTTGATCCCTAACTTTTGCATGGATTGATTTTGCTTGTCAAATCCATCGGGATTGCTTTGATTTTGCCTAAGTCCCCTCTAAGGTGTTTGACTTAGGAGGCTTTTGATTTTTCTTTTTTTTTTGGATTTTGTTATGACCGCCCTGTTGTGAGTCACTGGTGAACAACCGTCTTTTGGATTTCGCTTGTTGATTCAAGTGCGGGGTTGAATTAATTGAACACTACCCTGCCCCAGGTTGAGTGTAAAGGTTTGAATATCCGAAGAAAACTGCTACTTCTAAGCTCGAAGTGGTTCACTAGGGATTAACTCCTTATATCTCCAGTGTTTGGGGAATTGAAGCAATGCCTGTACATCATTGACGAGATTTTATCTGAAAGCATACGAGTTTGCAATTATGGGTATCTCGTTTTCATCATTCTCCCTCAAATCAAGCTAAACAACAGTGAATAGAGTGGAGTGAATAAATGTGTCGGTGATAAGTGAAAAATGAGTGAATACGACATAACTAATTCAAAACATGCATAAACGATACATTAATGAAAACCAAATACGAATGGCAATTGTTCAAAGCATACAATACTTAAATAAACAAAGACAAAACATAAGAAATTGCGAATAATGAAATGGCAACATGACTGCCTTCTTCGGGGAATAAACTTGACTGGAATCAGTCTGACGTTGGCACTAGTTGACTGGTGGCATCGAATTGTTGATGATATTTGGAGACTTCCCATTGAAGTTGATAGCATCCCTATCGATCATGTCTTGAATTATGTGCTTGAAAGCCCTGCAGTCCTCAATGGTGTGACCTGGAGCGCCCTTATGAAACTCACAATGAGCATTTGCATCGTAATCGGCAGGAATGATGGTTGGAGGAGCCAAATCTCTCGGAACAACAACTTTCTTCTCTATCAACTGAGCGAAGATTTTAGCATATGTCATTGGTAGACGATCAAAGACTCTATCTGGTCTCCATGTTCTCTGCGGACGCTGTGGGCGAGTACCTTGTCGTTGCTGAGTAGCTTACATCTGCTGTTGCTGAGGAGGATACTGATATCCTTGCTGGTTGTAGACTTGTTACTGAGGAGCCTGTTGCCGTGGCATCTGAGCTTACACTGCTTGAACAGCTGGCTGATAAGGCATTGGAGCATATTGCGCAGCAGCAACATACGGATACTGATAATAGGGAACTTGACAAGGCATAGGAGCAGGAGCTTGTTGAGAAGCTTGCCCTTTCTGCAAAAAGATGGCATTTTTCTCGCCCTCTTTCTTCTTGTATCCGTTAAAAGGCTTCTTGGCATTAGCCTGGCTGTTAGAACCTCCTGGGATCTTCCCACTCTTCAGCCCTTCTTCAATTCTCTCACCGACGATCACCAAGTCAGAGAATCCAGCGGAGACACTACCGATCAGCTTTTCGTAGTACTGGCCTTGCAAAGTACCCATGAAGATGTCAATAAGTTCACGGTCAACAAGAGGTGGATGCACCCTTGCGGCTAGCTCTCTTCATCGTTGCGCGTATTCTTTGAAGGATTCGCTGTCCTTCTGAGTCATACTCTGAAGCTGAGTACGATTTGGAGCAAGATATGTGTTGTATTTGTACTGTTTGACAAATGTATCGGCTAGCTCGGCCCAAGTGCGCACGTTGCTACGTTCCAACTGCATATACCATTCGAGTGATTCCCCAGACAAGTTGTCTTGGAAGCAATGGATCATGAGCTTTTCATCTCTGGCATAGGCATCCATCTTGCGACAGTACATCTTCAGATGAATATTCGGGCAACTGAGACCTTTGTACTTCAAAAATTCGGGCACCTTGAACTTGGGAGGAATGAGAACATCAGGCACCAAGCACAATTCCAGAGCACTGAAAGAATTTGAGTTATGCCCCTCCATGGCTCGGAGTTTCTTGGCTAGATCTCGGCACATCTTCATGGCCTCAGAATCCTGAGCAGCAACAGGACTGGCAATGGGAATAGCAGCATGATAGTTCTGAACGTCGTCATACTGATCCATCAGAGTATCTTCGACATGAGGAACCGGGATTTGCACAGCAGCAGGCTGGGCGTGCGGGACAACTCCAACGGTAACTCCATGCGCTGGGATTGGCTGAGAAGTGTTTCCTTCGGCTGCGTTGTTGAAGTTCAATGGCATCCCATGAGAAATCGGAATTGGAACCAAAGGGATGGCAGTAGACCCTTGTCCTTGACCATTGTTGTTGACGACAGCGGCGGCTTCACGCTGTTCTTCCTCTCTCCTGGCTGCGAGGATGGCTTCGAGGATCTGGTCGATCTTTCCTTTCATAGAATCCAGCTCTTCCCTGAAGGCGACTTGCTCCTATTGAATCTGCTCCATCATTCGTCTGGTATTGGCTCTAGTTGCATATTGGTGTCGAGGAATCAGCTTGATTTACTGGAGAGGAAGGAACGAAGACATAAGATTCTGTTGAAGGACTGGAAATGCAAAATGCACAATATATGAAATGCAATGCGAATGATATGCAAGATGCAATGCAAGATACAAGATCCAGGATCCCAAGATCATAGTTCGAACAGCTCCTGAAGCTGGTAACTGTGATAGATAAGTAACCATAATTCCTGCTCAAAGAAAATTGACAGTTACAACCTATACAGGAAGATCTAAACATTCTACCCATAAACCCACTTACGGGATGGTTTCTACGTTTGGCTCCCAAGATCACGGACACTAATCGTATTAGCGTCACGCAACAGGCTGGCTGTATTATGACGATAATGACGATAAGGTCTCTCCTTAGCGGGGTCCTCGTGCTAGGCGCACAAGGAGCGAGTCCTTGGAGACTAACACTACACGACCACCAATATCAGAACTGGTGCTAACAAAAGGTTCCCAGAATCACGAACCCTTCATTAATCAAGTCGTGCAATAGGCTAGCTGCGTTACGACGAGATCTACGAATAGGTCTCCTCCGGAGGAGCTTTCATGCCAGGCACACAAGGAGCGAATCTTTGGTGACTAACACTACTCGACTACCAATTCTAAACTATGTGTTCTCTCTGCTTTTACCAAAGCTCGGGCGTAGAGCTTTACTCATGATGTCATCCCAAAAACCAACAAGCTCAGATAACAAGCACAAATAAAATCTACAAGAGAACAAATACAAAAAGAAAACAAATAAAAAACAAACACTCCTCACAAACCAAAAGATAGGCTCGACTCTCTCTTTGCATGGAGCAAAAATGTCCCCAGCAGAGTCGCCAGCTGTCGCACCTCGAAAAATCATTCGAACATACGACCCTCGCGCGGAAATGCGGTTCGACAGAGTCGCCACCGAACTTTATTTTTCCCGAATAAACGGGAGAGGAAAATATCGAGAAAACCTCTTGAAACGAAAGGATAGAAACAGGGTTGTCGCAACCAAGTTCCGGGTTCGGGAGTCGGTTACGTGAGGGGAAGGTATTAGCACCCCTCACGTCCGTCGTACTCGACGGGAACCTCTTAAGGTAATTGTGGGGAGTGTTGTTTAGGTTTACTTGTTTTTTTCTCGTTTGTTAAAGTTAGAATTGGTAGGTTAAAAGGTTAAAGACGCTAAAGAGAGATGGGTGGTTAGAAGATAGGGTGCTCGCCAAGGATTGGGGCCCTTGTGCCTACGTATGCTCATTCGGACGAGAATGAGAAATCAGAGTGTCGTAGTTCGACTACGGGAAAGGTTGAGAGACAAAGTAATGGAGAAAGATAGAAGTGTGCTCGCCAAGATCATCGCAATCTTGTGCCTACGTATCTTACATTCATATGAGAATGAAGAATCAGAGCGTTCGTAGTTCGTGGTAACAACCACGAAATGGGTGAAGTTCAAAACGGGTTTGAAGTTTGAGAAAAGAGGCAAAAGAGTGACTGACAAGCAACCCAAAATTGCGCCTCAAGAGCTTATCACTCAAGAATTTAAGGAATGTGAGATTCCAAGAACTCAATTCTTTCGGGAATTGACTGAATAAGTTGAAGATAAAGAGCTGGATATTTTGAAATTGAAAGAATAAATTAATAACGACTCGAGGGCGCGCCTCGAGAGTTACTTATTCGAATATCCAAAGAATGCTAGATTCTAAGAATATCCATCTTTCATAAGTTTTGGAAATGTTTGTGAAAAGATTGAATCGAAAAATGGCATGCGAGGCCAAAGGAAGTTAGTTTGAAAAAGTCTCAACGACGTGTCGAGGATTTGACCGAAGATGGAACCGACTTGACGACGTGTCAAGGGTTAGATTGTGAGAAATGATATTGGTCCCTAAGGGTGCTTCCAATATCAAAACCACGAGGAGTTGTGAAGTGTGTGCGAAATGTGGATTGCGAATGCGTACGAGCATTCGACTTAGGAGAATGTTTGAAAAATGATTGAGTTTGGAAAAGTCGAAAGGTTGAGTGAATAACAACTCAAAGGCGTGCATCAAGAATTATTCACTCGAAGACACAAGGAATGCTAGATTCCAAGTACCTTCTTCTTTTGGAGTTTTGATCGAAAGAAAAGACGTTGAGAATATGTTCGAGAAAATCAAAAGATTGAATGAATAACAACTCAAGAGCGTGCCTCGAGAATTACTCATTCGAAAATTCAAGGAATGCTAGATTCCAAGAACCTTCTTCTTTCGATCGAGTAAGATATTTTGGAGAATTGAATCGAAAAGTATAATTTTGAAAATGATTTGAAGTGAAATAAGGTATGAAAAGGGTTTGCGGTACGAGAGAAAAAAAATGAGAGATTGGATTTGAAAATAAGAGAAATGAAAATAAGAGAAAATAAGAGAAATGACTTATTTTGAAATTGTTTTTATTAAGTAAAATGCTTTAATAAAATAGAATAAAAAAAGTGACTTTGAAAAACATAAATTATGAACTAAAAAAAAAGGTAATCGTTTGAGACTTTGAAATACTGTTGAAACATTAAAAGCATCTGGTTCAAGGGGATTTCGAGCGACCACCCTATTGTTGAAACATTAAAAAGCATTTGGTTCAACGTTAAAAAACTAATGCCAAAGATACAATCACGCCCTTTCATTTTCCCAATGGTGGAAATCATAATTACTCACAGACAAATCAAATTAGATGCTGGCTTTATATATTTTTTCTCTAAAAATAAAACCAATATTTTCTTGAGAAAGATAAATGATAAGAAAAAAAAATCTAACCAAACACATGATCAAACATTGCAAAGTCCTACTTTAACCATGAACTTGAACAAACACTTAAAAAACTTGGAAGTAAAAAGAACAATCACCAATCCAATGCCCAGACGTGCGAGATCTGGCATTAAGTCATCAAATGAAAACCCCAAAAAAACGCAGGGCACCACAGTATCATCATCTATGAACAATATTGTCGATACCTCATAACCTTGACGCGACAAGTCGAAAACATTGTTTTGCTTGAAAACCTTGGATTGAGCTGCGAGTCCTTCTTGAAAACGAATGAAATGTCTAGCTCACTTTTTTATTGACATCTCGAACACTTGTCGGCAACTTCTAAACATCGATTTTGTCTCGATTTCGACAAGCCATGGCGACGGATCTTTGAACGAGCTTGGAATCGGACGATTTGTTGGATTAAAGAGAAACCTGCAGGGAACCTTGCAACGGACACGTGATACCTTATGACACAGGGATATTCAAAATAGACCAAATTCAAACAGGTTTATAATTTTCAATGTTGATTTGACCTGATACAGAATTCAAAAGTGTCTCAAACTATAGCAGGAAGATACAACCAAGAAGAAGGAAAACATAACAGCTCACGAATGTTCTAAGCATTGAAACACGACTCTTACTTCAACAAATACCCGACATCAGTAAAACTACTTAAATCATCACAACCTTATCACTCAAATTTTATCAACAAAAGATGGTATTCTACCCAATATTTCCTAGCAATCCAAAGTAACCAGACATATCAATTTAATCCAAGCCATGCAACATAATCAGAATAATAACTTTTAACTTACTCTGGGCAATCACAAAAGTAAACGAGTATTTAAAACGCAATTTACCGACAAGTGAGTTGCTGCTGCTACTGGAACCCATGGTTGTGTAGTCGAAGTTCGAAGTCGCAACCTGTTTTTTTCGACAAAGCAAAACGAAATTAGCAGCATTCATTGAAACTTGTTAGAATAACAAGGTAAGACGGCAGCTACATATATTCTTCTAAGTTTAACTTTTCATAATCAGAAACAAAACTGAAAATGAATTATTAAACCCAACCGTATAAGTACAATCAGTACAGCAACATGTTTTGCTAACAACAAAATAACAACAATGAACGAATTCAAATTAGAACAGAACATCTTAATCACAACAGTAGAAAATTGTTTTTGAGTTGTTACTGCGACGAGGCGGCGATGTGGTCGGAGCTAGCTCAATGACGAACTCGCAGCGAAACTTGCCGGCATACCTCAGTTTGTTTGACCAACTCGAGATTGGAACTTGGCCATGTCAATGATAGTCTGAAAACAGAGACATTAAATACCAACAATGGTCATATGAAAAACAAACAAAATGTGCGTATTTCCGCTCGTGTGTGATTGCTGTCATTGTTGATGGAATAGATGGGCACATCCTCAACATGAGAGTGCCACAACAGAAGCCAACTTGAATCGAATCTCGTTTTAAAACTCACACCTGCATACAGAATAAGCCACAGACAACAGCACAAAACACAAGCTTTAGGGAAACAATAACAGATAAAACAGGATTATATTGAAACACAAACGACATCACCATCTTGCCGCTGCTACGCCGTTCAATTTTACCATCGCACCGTTTGAAACTTGGTGATATTGTAACACCTAGATTACCAATAACTTATTCTCTCAGTATAAGCCATTTTTATTAATGCGCATCAAACAAACACAGCGAACCTTCAGGCGGTGTCAGAATCATTCTAATCAGCAAATAGTTAAACCAAAACAAGCGAGGGTTAGTGGAACAAAAAGACCCAATGAGAAAATTCACAAATCGTATCCAAACCGTATCAAAGTTGGTGAATAACATGAACTGCTAGTAATTATAACAATTCCTAATATGCACATGAGACATGAATAAGCATCTTAATTCAATCAAAGCTAAAGTGAATACTGAACAAGAACGCAATAATTGATAGTCAAGAAAGTCGAAACCAATACCGAATACGCGCTTACTGCAGCTTTGTTGGCCACCGCGAGTCGATTACGCTTCGGAACGAAACCTAATGCACGGTTGTGATAAGCTTGACGACGACACTTAGAGTCGCTGAGTGTGAGAAGCCCAAGATGTTGCTGTAAGACCGAATCGTGTTGTTGACGAAGATCTCGTAAATGGTGGAGTTAGATAAGGATTTCGTGAGAGGAAAAGGGTGACGGTGGATTTTGAGGGCGAAAATGAAGGTAATGGTGGTGGTGCGTGATATCTTCGAAGGTGAAGACGAAATCGGAGGGAAAGAGTGTTGGTGATGAAGATTAGTGAAGGATAAGGTCGTGATTTGGTGGAGAAGAGAGGTAGGATTAGGGAGGGCGGCGCCGAATTTGCTTTTTCTAGGGTTCTGAGAGCAAGTTGGGACGACGGTTTTTTCGTGATGAACGGTGAATTAGGTTTTTTATTTTACAATCAATTCCTCCCCCTTTTATCGTGTGACCATCTGACCCCCCTCTTCCTTCTTCTCCAATGGGCCTAGCCCACTCCGTTTCTTCCCTTCCCTCTTTTTTTTTAATTAATTTTTTTTGTGAACAAAAATTAACAAATGTAAAAATTAATTTAAACTAAAATTGGTAACTATTTAAAAAATATAAATATTAAATATAAATATAAAAATAAAAGATATTAATAAATATATATGTAAAACAAACTAAAAAAAACAAAAAAATAATATTTACAAATAAAAGAGTTATATATGTGCATAAAATATTGGTATTAATAATAATTTTTAAAAAAAAAAAGAAAAAGAGAAAAAAAAAGGTTCAGGAAATTAAGAAAAGAATTAAAATTCACAAAAATCCCCTTTTAGGCCACATGTCGCGCTTTGATTGGTCAAAAAGATAAAATTTGAAAAACGCCCAATTTCGGGTGGACACGTGTCTAAACGGCATGAAACAAAAAAAACGAAAATATTTATAAAAAAGGTAGGACAAATTTAGGGTATGACACATAGCAAGTGAAAGGTATCCTCAAGGTTCTACCTAACCAAAGTATGCTCTACATCCCTCCTAAGGAGAGACAGAACTTCTTTGGGGGACTTTGTGTCATGGGATGGAATAGAGGCACAAGAAGCTCTCTATGTTTGAAAGAAGAAACAAGACTACTCTAATGCTCTTCCTATGTATCCTAATCCCTAAGCCTATGACCAGCCCTCTAACAAAAGAGAAGTCTTCAACTCCAAGCTTCTTCAAGCTATCCCAAAGCAACTTCATTTGATCTTCAAGTCATCCAAGCAAAGCCCAAGCCAAAAGCACTCCAAAATAGCCCCACACAAGCATAACCAAACCCAATATCCAAAGGAGAAACACACCATCATCACACAAGTTGCAAAAATAAGATAAAATGCTAAATCTTATCAAAAAATCCTAGGTAAATTTCTAAGGGAACCTAACCCTATACCCAATACCCCATAGGAGCCCCAAACCCTAGATCAACCATCTAATCCTCAAACTATGCATAAAACTACAACTATTTGTCTTGAAACTCTAATTCTAACACCTCTCCTATTCACCTCTCAAAATAACCTAAATTTATTCACAAAAATGTGATAAAATTTCTAAGGGTACATGCTTCCCTAATCTAATCGATCCAGCAAGAATCAACTTAAAATCATTCACCAATTGATCACAAGAAAATCAGCAAGAATATGAAGCAAATATGCAAAATTAAAGAAAAGAATAAAATGGAAAAAATCAAATTAAATTGAAAAATGGATAAAAATGGGATTTATTAATTTCATAAAATCACAAATAAATCCAAGATCATGGAGGTATTTTTAAAATATTTTTTGGATCAATATTGGATTTATTATGGATTTTAGAATCAAAATGCAATTAAAATAAAACTAAAATGAATTTAAAATGAAAAAAGAAAATAAAAAGCTGAATTAAATGAGAGCCATCAGATCTATTGACTTGGTAAGCTGATCCAAGCACAAAGCGTGCGTCCACATAGGTTGCTGACTGGGAATGACATGGACTGCTACCTTAATTATTGAAACGGAGCATTTTGGCAATTGGAGGCAACTTCTGAATTTGAATAGTGGCCCTTGGATACGTGAGAGAGTCAATAAGTCAATGTGATCTGAGGGTTGGGACCTCATTTTCCCCAAATGAGCTCAGGTGAAGGTATAATGTCCAGACGGTGGTCCGGTGGTGCAACCACCGTCTTCTCCGACGAGCAAGAATCACAGGCCACCAAACAAGACAAGTCTTATACCAATTCTGACCAGAATTTCACATAGATTCCAAATATAATCTCTAAATCCCCTAGATCCTCATGGATTCTCAAAACCGATTCATTCTCTAAAATGTTTCAAGACTTCAAACAGCTCCATTTGCAAAATTAAAACCACAGGATTGTTCCTCATTCTTCACTGATCATGATGAACTATCCAACTCAACTTGAAACCTCAAGATCATCCATAACCGTCTCTTAACAGAAATTGTGCATCACACTTAATTGTCTCTAAATGGTTCAAAATCAATCCAGAAACGACCTAGCCATCATCTATAATGAATCTAACCATCTAAAACCTAGCAATTATACCTATATTAAGTTGCACGATGAGATTTACATACCTGCGAAATTCTGATGAACAGAGTGATGAATCCTTCAAGCCACACTCCAAAACCTTCCAGATATGATCAATGATGCTTGATAGAGCTTCTGTATGCAATCAATTATGTTGAATCCTCTTGAATCACCAAATACGATTTTCAAATGCAAGCTTGAAACTCAAAGTGCTCTTTCTTGATTCTTCAGCAATCTTGGCCAAAAATCCCTCTGAATTCACTCAACAACTCAAGATAAAGCTACTGAATGCATGAATTTGCTTTGATAATGCTCCAATTGGTATAACCGATTTGGATTTGCAAAGTGAAAACTCAAAGTTCTATCTCTCACTTCTCTCTCAATCTTCACCAACCAACTAACTGAATCAGTTATAATCCTTATATAGAACATGTAGGAATCATCTAGAAGGCCCTGTAATGATCTATGTGAGATATTGAAATTCTCATGCACTTGAAATTACCATGATAAGTTCATCCATGACAGTCATGATTCAGCTTGCTTCAACACCTGATTTTGATCCAAATTCTCCTCTAATGACATATTGAATGGATTGGTAAGGGTTAAGGCCTTGGTTATGATCTAAAAAATGGTTTTGCATATGTTACTTATGATGTAAGAAAGCATTTTCCAAAGCAAATCATAAAACCATGGCTCATCTCAAAATTGTGACATTGCCAATGTGTTTGAAATCCCATTTCCATTCAAAATGACTACCCATATGCCATGTGTATGCCTCATATCTCAAAATCCCAATTTTCCTCCTTTGAATCATTTGAAAAAATCTCCCTTTTTAGGCCATTTTGGGCAACTTTGTGATACAAGCCCATTCAAATCCTCATAACTTCTAACCTGGCCTAAAAACATCATTCTAAACACATCTCATGTTGAACATTTCTTCATTTGAGGAGTGGAAGATAGAGATTTTGACCTATGTTGAAAAATGACCTATAATTTAACTTCCCCAAAATACCCCTGGATTGCCAAGATCATAACATGAGTTCCACAAATCTTCTTGAGGACTTCTAGTACTCAAATTAAAGGTAAGATCAATCCCTACAATTCTTATGTTGGCCAAGAATCCATTTGAAAACTCCTTGATGGGAAAAAGTTGCTTGGAAGTCAAGTAACTTTCACAGATAAATTTCAATGTCCTCTGGTGACCCATAACTTGCAAGAACCATAACTTGAGTTCTACATATCTTCTTGAAGACTTATAGTACCCAAATTAAAGCTATTGATAAGACCTACAAGTTTCATGTTGGCCAAGAATTCATTTGAAACTTGTATTTTGACTTATGTGGCTTGGAAGTCCAGTGCTATACATGGGATTTTACCCTAGGAACCCTGTCTCAAACCTCTCCAACCACTCTTGATTCTCTTGAACTTGATATTTACTCATCCATACACATGCTTCAACATATCAATCCATGACTTCCATGACTGAGAGCTAGGTCTGGATGCCCTTTTTTTGCTCTCCTTGACCTAGGGTTACCCAGATGAAACCCTACTTGTACACACCTCAACTGTGATTCTTGAACTTGATACCATGACTTGTCTAAACTTCAATAGGGCTCTTTAGGCCTCCCATGGGATCCATACACACCTCAAATTCATAATTTCATGTTGATGATCTTCAATACACCTCAAGTTAGGAGAGAAATCCACCTGTGGGCACTCAAACTTCTCAAGACTTCAAATCACTCCTTGATGACTTGGATGGCCTCTTAGGCTCATATAACACCTCTAGATAGGCTTCTTCTTTTGACAGAAACCTTGATCCCTTGTTAGAGGCATGCTATGATATGATGTGCAAATGATTAGACTATGTATATGATGTAACTATGTAAATGATAATGCAATTAAAACATAAACCAGGTGAAATAGGTTGAGCAAATTTTGGGGTGCAACAGTAGCCTCCAGAAGGATATGAAGCAGAAGCTCCAGAAGGATCTGAAGCAGACGCTCCAGAAGGATCTAAAGCAGAAGCTCCAGAAGAATCTGAAGAAAGTCAGAAGCATCTGAACCAAAGAAGAATTCTGTATGAAGAGTTTTCAAAGCATAGTTACTACAGAAGATTCTGAAAGTACTAAAGCTGTCAGTACTGAGGATCTAACTCAAATATGCTCTGAACTTATACACGCTAAAAGCACACCTGCTGCAAAGACTCTGATTCAGCAAAACTCTGATCAACATCAGAAGGCTCTGATCAAATTAGACTCTAATGATTCTTGCTGAAAATTGATGAAGAAGAATTCAAAGATTATGTCCGTTGGAATAATCCAAACGACTCTTTCCTTATTTATGCTAGACACAAGAACACAGACAAAAAGGATTTCTCTGTGCTTTCTTCTTCTAGGAAAGGTCACTTGATGTGAAGACAAAAAGGCTCAGACCTTTTGGTACACTCTTCTCAACATGAAGTTCTCTTGGATCAAGCTGCCTATAAAAGCAAGTCTTCACCCATCTTCTTCAGTTGACGTTTTACCTAAAAAGAAATCAATATTCAAAGCTCTCATACTATTCACATTCTTTCTAGAATTAATTTCTTTGTTCTTAATATTAAGTGAAAAATGACAGTTGTGATAAAGCTTTATTAGAAGCAATTTAAACACTTGTATTTGTTATTACGTTTGATTGTAAGAAAACCTTAAGAAGATCCAGTTAGGATCAGTAGTTCTTGAGAAGACTTTGAACAGTTGTTCTTAGTGCTTACTATTGTAATCAGTTGATTAAATAGTGGATTAAGTCCTTGTTTGAGAAAGGCAAATCACTCTAGGAAGGGTGGACTGGAGTAGTTGAGTTCAACGAACCAGGATAAAAATTCTTGAGTATTTATTTCTAAGTTTTTATCTACATACTTATTCAACCCCCCTTCTAAGTATTTTCTCACCTTCAGTTGGCATCAGAGCTCCGGTTCTGTATGTGCTACCACTTCATAGTGACAGTAAAGATCCAGTGAGAAAAACTTTGATATATAGTTGGTTGTTACTATGGCTGATAATACAATATCTAACATTAACAACAAATATGAAGAAAGGGACAGAATCAGCACTAAACCCCCTATGTTTGATGGGGAGAAATTTGATTGTTGGAAAGACAGGATTGAAAGTTTTTTCCTTGGTTATGATGCTGATTTATGGGATTTGGTCATAGATGGATATGTTCATCCCATTGATGGGAATGGCAAGAAAGTAGATAGAAAATCTATGACAGAAGCCCAGAAGAAGGAATTTAGAAATCACCACAAGGCTAGAAAAATATTGTTAAATGCAATATCTCACACTGACTATGAAAAGATTACAAATAGAGAAACTGCATTTGACATGTTTGAGTCCTTAAAGATGACTCATGAGGGAAACTCTCAAGTCAAGAAAACAAAGGCTCTGGCTCTAATCCAGAAGTATGAAGCCTTCAAGATGGAAGGCTCTGAATCTGTTGAAGCTATGTTCTCCAGATTTCAAATACTTACAGCTGGACTAAAGGTTCTGGATAAAGGATACTCTACTACTGATCATGTGAAAAAGATCATCAGAAGTTTACCCACCAAATGGAGACCTATGGTGACTGCGCTGAAAATGGCCAAAGATCTGAACAAGATCTCCTTGGAGGAACTAATCAGTTCACTAAGAAGTCATGAAATTGAACTTTAGGAAGATGAACCTCAAAAGAAAGGTAAATCAGTTGCTTTAAAATCTATAAATCAGCTAAAGCATTGCAGGTAATAGAGGAAAGCTCTGAAGAATCCTCATCTGAAGATGAAGATGAACTATCCATGTTGTCTAGAAGAATAAACAAACTCTGGAAGCATAAAGGAAAGAAGTTCAGAAACTTCAGGAAGCCTGACCAAAGAAAAGAATCTTCTAGACACAGAAGATCTGGCAAAAAGGAGGTTGTCTGTTATGAATGTAAAGAACCTGGACATTACAAAAATGAATGTCCAAAGGTGTTGAAAGACAAGCCTAAAAGAAAATCTAATAAGAAGAAAAAGGTTCTAATGGCCACCTGGAATGATTCAGATACATCTAAATCTGAATCTGAGTCAGAAGAGGAATGTGCCAATGTAGCCTTGATGGCAGACATAGAAGATCAGGAGGAAGGAACTTCAGGATCTGAATCTGACTCTGAATCTGACTCTGACGCTGAAGAGGTAATGACTAAACATACTAAAGAAGAACTTATCAAAGTCTTATCAGAAGTTCTGAAGAGCTATACCAATATTAAGCTCAAATACAAGAAGCGTCAAAGCAATCTTGTATCTGAGAATAATATTCTCAAATCAGAAGTAGCTGAGCTAAATGAAAAGAACTTAAAACTGAAAAATGATTCTGAATTAGCTCAACAAAACTCTGATTCTGAAACTGAATCTGAATGCAAAAATATTTTGGAAAAATATGATTATAGCTTTCAGAAGTTTCTTGCTAAAAGCATAGACAGAAGCAAAATGGCTTCCATGATCTATCGAGTTAGCAGAAATAACAGAAAAGGAATTGGATATGTATCTTCCTCTAGAAAGGATTTAAATCCAAAACCTGTTGATAAAATTATCATTAAGAAGATTCCTTTATATTCCCACTTTAAATTTGGTCACTTGAATGATATTGAACAAACACGTTCTGAAAAGAATATTCATGTGTTTAAATCTAAGGCTAGTCAGAATAAACCTTATGTTGAAAAACAGAAGTTTAGACAAACCTTCAGAACAACTAACCCTAAAGGACCCAAGAACATCTGGGTACCTAAAAGTAAAATAATTCCTGTTACAGATGTTCTTAGCAGCAAGGTCAGGACGCCAAACATGGTACCTGGACTCTGGATGCTCGCGACACATGACAGGAGAAATGTCTATGTTCCAAAGTCTGGAGCTTAGATATGGAGGTGATGTGAAATTTGGAGAGAATCAGAAGGGCAAGATCATTGGATCTGGCACCATTGGAAATGGTAAACTTCCCTCTATTACTAATGTTTTACTTGTAGAAGGGTTAAAGCATAACTTATTGTCCATAAGTCAATTAAGTGACAATGGTTATGATATAACCTTTAATCAAAAATGTTGTAAAGCTATTAGTCAAAAGGATGGCTCTATCCTATTTAGTGGAAAGAGGAAAAACAACATTTATAAAATAAATCTTTCAGAACTTAATGTTCAAAATGTTAAATGTCTCTTGTCTGTTAATGAAGAGTAATGGGTCTGGCACAGAAGATTGAGGCATATTAATATGAGACGTTTGTCTCAGATTAATAAACTTAATCTTGTCAGAGGACTTCCTAATCTGAAGTTCACCTCAGATGCTCTTTGTGAAGCATGCCAAAAAGGGAAGTTTTCAAAATCATCTTTTAAATCAAAAAATGTTGTTTCTACTTCCAGACCACTAGAATTACTTCATATTGATCTGTTTGGACCAGTGAAAACTGCATCCATCAGAGGCAAGAAGTATGGATTAGTCATTGTTGATGACTATAGTAGATGGACATGGGTAAAGTTCTTAAAACACAAGGACAAGTCACATTCTGTGTTCTTTGACTTCTGTAAACAAGTCCAGAATGAAAAAGATTTCAAAATTATAAAAGTCAGAAGTGATCATGGTGGTGAATTTGAAAATAAATATTTTGAAAAATATTTTAATGAAAATGGCATTGCTCATGATTTTTCCTGTCCTAGAACTCCACAACAAAATGGAGTTGTAGAGAGGAAAAATAGAACTCTGCAAGAAATGGCCAGAACCATGATCAATGAGACTAATCTGGCAAAACACTTTTGGGCAGAAGCAATCAACACAGCCTGTTACATTCAGAACAGAGTGTCTGTAAGACCTCTTCTAGAGAAGACTCCATATGAACTGTGGAAGAACGAAAAGTCCAACATTTCATATTTTAATCCTTTTGGATGTATTTGCTATATGTTAAATACTAAAGAAAATCTGAACAAGTTTGATTCCAAAGTACATAAGTGTTTCATGCTTGGATATTCTGAATGCTCTAAAGGCTACAGAGTATACAACACTGAGACACAGATTGTGGAAGAATATATTCATGTTAGATTTGATGATAAGCTTGGCAGTAAAAAGTCAAAGCAGTCTGAAAACTTTGCAGATAGAGAAGTAGTCTTCACAGACTCTGAAGGTTCAGAAGTAGACAAAGCTCAAGTGAAGGAACCAGAAGCAACGCCAGATGCAATTCCTTTAACTTCTCAGATGAACAATTTAAACATTTCTGAAGAATCAACTGTTAGTGGATCATCTTCCAGAATCAATGCTTCTCATCCAGAGAATGTTATTATTGGAAAGAAGGATGATCCTATCAGAACAAGATCCTTTCTTAGATCATCTGAAGCATCATTATTTGGACTGGTGTCAGTAATTGAACCAATTTCTGTAGATGAAGCTCTGCAAGACAATGATTGGATTATTGCCATGCAAGAAGAGTTAAATCAATTCACCAGAAATGATGTGTGGGATTTAGTTCAAAGACCAAAAGGATTCAATATAATTGCAACTAAATGGGTCTTCAGAAATAAGCTTAATGAGAAAGGAGAAGTTGAAAGAAACAAGGCAAGGCTTGTTGCTCAAGGGTACAGTCAACAAGAAGGTATTGATTATACTGAAACTTATGCTCCAGTGGCAAGGTTAGAATCTATACGCCTTCTTATTTCATTTGCTGCACAAAATAACATCACTCTGTATCAGATATATGTTAAAAGTGCCTTTCTAAATGGTATTATAGAAGAAGAAGTTTATGTCCACTAGCCTCCTGGTTTTGAGAGTGAAAAATTTCCAGATCATGTTTTCAAACTAAAGAAATCTCTGTATGGTTTAAAACAAGCTCCCAGAGCTTGGTATGAGAGATTGAGCAATTTTCTTCTGGAGAAAAATTTCATCAGAGGCAAAGTGGACACAACACTCTTTTGTAAATCATTTAAGAAAGATCTTCTAATTTGTCAAATATATGTGGGTGGTATCATATTTGGATCTACCAATACTATGTTGGGAAAGGAGTTTGCTCAATGTATGCAGGCAGAATTTGAAATGAGCATGATGGGAGAATTGAGATTCTTTCTGGGAATTCAAGTCAACCAAACTCCAGAGTGCACTTACATACATCAGACCAAATATGTTAAAGAACTTCTGAAGAAATTTAACATGACTGATAGTAAGCTGGCAAAGACTCTCATGCATCCAACTAGTTCACTAGGCAAGGAAGAGGTAAGTAAGAAAGTAGATCAGAAACTCTACAGAGGTATGATAGGATCTCTTCTTTACTTAATTGCTTCTAGACCTGACATATTGTTCAGTGTATGCTTGTGTGCTAGATTCCAATCAGATCCTAGAGAATCACATTTGACAGCTGTCAAGAGGATTCTAAGGTATCTGAAAGGTACTTCTAATGTGGGTTTGTGTTACAGAAAAATCTGATGATTTCAAATTAGTTGGATTCTGTGATGCTGACTACACTAGAGACAGAGTGGAATGAAAAAGTACTTCTGAAAGTGGTCAATTTCTAGGAAGAAATCTAATCTCTTGGTACAGCAAGAAGCAACCCACAATTGCACTATCAACCACAGAGGCAGAATATATTGTTGCTGCTGGATGTAGCACGCAGATGCTCTGGATGAAAAGTCAGCTAGAAGATTATCAGATATTTGAAAGTAACATTTCTATATTCTGTGATAATACTTCAGCTATATGTCTATCTAAAAATCCCATTTTACATTCTAAGGCAAAACATATAGAAATTAAGCATCACTTCATCAGAGACTATGCTTAGAAGGGAATTATAAATTTAGCCTTTGTTGATACAGATCATCAATGGGCAGATATTTTCACAAAACCCCTTGTTAAAGATAGATTCAAATTTATTCTGAAAAATATTGGTATGGATTTTTGTCCAGAATAATATTTGTCAGAAGCAAATTTTACAGATGCAAAAATGTTTAATGCTCTGAAGTATTTCTTCTAATTACTTATTCATTTCCTTAAAAAAAAATTTGTGTGAAACTCTGAACTAACTATACTCAGAGGATCTGAACGTTGGTTAACGTTTCATTTCTCAAGAGAATTCAGAAGCACATGCAAGCAAACACGTGTCACTCTGAATCTGCAAAGGTGGCGTGTACACTACTGAAGAGACGTTTGAGGTGAAGTTTGAATAGTGAAAATCTTGATTTTCCCCCCAATTTGTCAGAATCAATAAATGCTTGAAATGATTTTTATTATTTTTCATTAAATGCTATGTGTGAACGTGCTATTATCTGACTGTTTATTTGCCTAAGTGTTTACTATATATATCACACTTCTTACCACTTTCACACTTTTCACATCTCAATCGTTTATGCATTTCTGTCTTCTTTTCTCTCTTCACAAAAACCCTAAGCGTTTGACAAACTCATCTTCAATGGCAACTTCATTATCCACTGCTGCACAGTTTCAATCAACCATGGCTGCAGTTACTTCTGCAAATATGGGTGTGACTCCATATACGACACCAAAGAGAACTTTGTTAACACCTGTTGACAAACTGGAAGTTCTCTGTGAATCAATGGTGGAATTTGATTCACTGGCTGAAAATAGATTTGAGTTTCGCTCCATAATTGATGCTCAAGGATGGGTCAAATACTTTGACAGACTTTTTGGACCAATCTACCCCCTTCTGGTGAAAGAATTTTGGATCCATGCTGCTGTTTACCCTAAGTTTATCTTGTCTTCTATTCTGGGTAAAGAGAAAATCATCATAGAAGATCTGATCAGAAAACTCATTGGATATGAGGAGACAGATGGAGTATCTCATCTGCCAGCTGGGCGTGTAGATATGGATGAAGTATATGAGGAAGTGATGACTGCTGGACAGGCCTCTAATAAATTTAAAGATCTGAAGCCTGACTACAAGATCTGGGCTAAGATTTTCATGGGATGCATTCATCACAGAAAGTCTACAAACTCTCCAGACTATGTAAACAATGAACAACTCTACTTTATGTACTGCTTAAGTCAGAGCACCAAGGTAGATCTTCCCTACATTCTGTTTATGCACTTATGGAATCATATAAATGCCTCCAGAGAATCTGTGAAAGAAAAAGGTCAGAAGATCAGAACTTGGATTCCCTTTGGAAGGTTAATCTCAGATTTTCTGACAGAAAATGGATTGGTGACTGCTCTATATGCTGCTGGAGTCACAGATGAACTTGAATTCATTCTTGGAAAACCTCTGAATGCAAAGAGTCTTCAGAGACTAAAAATTGTAGAAGAACTCACAACAGCACCCAAGAAGCTGAATATCACTGAACTCAGTCAGAAAAGAATCCCAGTAGATGACTACCCTCTGTTCTTTGCTGAAGAGCCAAGAGAAATTATAGTGAGTTATATTGATGCTTGTAAGGCAGATGGAACGCCCATTCCTGCAGATATTCTGAAGAGAGCAAGGGAACCATTGCCTGCTGTAGGAGAAGAGATTCCAAGAAAAAGAAGTCAATCAGAAGCAGAAGTTGCACCTGTTCAGAAGAAGCCCAAGGTTGCTGAGAAGCCTCAGAAGCTGATCAAGAGGAAAGCATCTGGAGACACGCCTTCTGTTCCTGCAAAACGTATCAAGATTAAAGGTATCAAATCTTCTGTATCTTCTGTAAATAATACTATAGTAAATGATTCAACATTTAAATCTATTCCAAAACCACCCTCTACCCAAAAACAATCTGTTACTGCTCCACCTCATACATCTGTTCCATCCCCACAAAAATCATCTAATCCTGCTTCCATTTCACCTATAAAACCTTCTGCTACACAATCATCTATACCAAAACCAACAACAACAAAACCACAAAATTTGACTCCACAACCAGAAATACCAACAAAACAATTTGCACCACAACAACCACAATCAGAACAACAACCACAACAACCAGAAAAACCATCTGAACAACAACAAAAACCACAAGAAAAACAATCTGTATCACAACAAACACAACAACCAGAAAAACAATCTGAACCACAAACACAACAACAAGAAAAACAACCACAACCAGAAAAACCACCATCAAACACATCTGAACCCATTGCATCTGTTCCAATTACCTCTGAACCAATAAAAGTTACATCTGATCCACCTGCATCAGAACCACCTACATCAGAAACAGCGAACCCATCTGAAACTCCTGAGACAGAGGTTCTAAATGTTACACCTCTCAAAACTATTTTTGAAGTGTCATCTACCTCTTACACTCCAACCTCATCATCCAAATCCTCAGAATCTGATATTCACCCAGATTTTCTGGTATCCCCCTCTCACAGAAATTCTAAAGTAAACCAACCAGAACCCCCTGTTTCTTCTGAAGTTATTATTCCATATCCCATTCCAACACCTAAACCATCTTCTGAAATTATCATTCCAAATCCTACCCCTGCACCCAAGCCAAGAACATCTGAGAATGTACCTTCTGCTTCGTGCAAACTATCCACTTCTAAGAAACTTCCTTCTGGTTTCACTTTGAAAAATTTCTACACCAGAATTAAACCCTCTGAAACCATCACTCCTCTCAAACCCAAACTTACCATCATTCTACCATCTGTGCTTCAATCCTACATTAAAACAATGTCAGCAGTACCTTCATCAGATCCAAAACCATACTCTGCTATATCTGCTAAATCTGATATACCTGTTTCATCTGATAAACCTGCTATTTTTGATAAACCTGCTAAACCTGCTTTCAAACCTTACTCTGATAAACCCTTTGATGTGGTTTCCTATAAAACAAAAGCAAAACCAACTCTGATGAATGCTTTAAACAGATCCAAACCTGGCAAATCATCTGAAATTCCATTCATACCCTACTATCCTCCTCCTCTGATCTCCATTCATAAATCCATATTTCCACCCACTCCCCAACCCAAGCCAATAACCTTGGAAACTCTGTTACACCCCAGACCTAGACTGAATGCTGAACATTTATTTACATGTTTTTTGCAAGAAATACAGATGTATTTAGGTTCTGTACAGAGGAAATGTTCAGCAACAATGGATGCAAAGGCATCTGATGTCATTTGGAATGGCTTCATAAACAGATTCAACACTGTAGCATCAAATCTGAAGAACGTATGTTCTGATGATGCGAAGCTCAGATTTGCTGAAGCTGCTAGAAGTCTGTTCTAGACTGTTAAGAGATCTGGACCACTGCTTCTTACAGATGCTCCTTCATCATCAGAAGAGAATACTGAATCTGCATCTGAAGACAACCCCCTGGCCATGACTCTGATAGAACATCCTTCTGGCTCTACTGCTCCTTGTTCCAAAGCCCCTATGGAAATTGACTCTGTTCAAGCTTTAGAAACTGTTCCACCTTCTTCATCTGAGATCAAGAAAGAACATCCAGATCTTGAAGATAAGATTGCAGTTCTGGAAGCTGGTCAATCAGAAATCAAGTCATGGATGGCTAAACAAGATAAGAAGTCTGAAGACATGACTCAATGGATGTCTCAACAGGATCAGAAGAATGAAACAATGGCTAAGTGGATGTCAAAACAAGAACAGTCCTCTTCTGAGATCACGGATCTGTTGAAGATGCTTTTGTCAAAACACTCTTAATTTATTCATTTTTTTTCTTCTGATGTTTGCTTTTAATGTTTGCACATGTATTTTGAATATCTTCTGATGTGTGTACTTTTGCTATGAAATGAATGAATGAATGAATGTTTCAAAGTTTTCTCCACATGATTTATCTCATTTAATGTTTCCTTTTATTTGTCTTTTCAACGTTCTTACTTTTTGCTTATGACAAAAAAGGGGGAGAAAATATAGATCTGAACTGTTTAATTAAACTTCACCAGAATGAAACTTCAGACATATCAACTTTATCTAACATAAAATCTGAGTATTTCAGAATATTTGTTAAGTACACTCTGTAAAAGAAACTCTGAGTCTCTCAGATCATTTGACAATTATCAGACTCTGACTCTGAAATATGCAAGAAACTCTAACTCTCAAATGTTAAAGAACAATCAAGCTCTAACTCTGAAAAATACTCAAGACAAAAGGGAAGTTTCTATTCCTTACTTATATTTAATTCAGGGGGAGATTCATCATCTCAGGGGGAGTTATAATTATTCTATTTTCAATTAAACAAAATTTCTGATGTTTTTGTCATCATCAAAAAGGGGGAGATTGTTAGAACACAGATTGGTTCTTAATAATATCTCTATGTTTTGATGATAACTATTATGAAATTTTGTAATTAAGAATTATATACTCTAAAATTTGCTTGAGAGTGTTTGCTGCAGATACTAAAGTAATTATCACTCCAGAAGCAAATCAGAACTGAACATAAGAAATATGCTAGACTCTGAAGCACCAGATGCATCCATTAGAAGATTCTGAATGCTGTCAACAGAAGATCCTGAGCGTAGCCTCCAGAAGGATCTGAAGCAGAAGCTCCAGAAGGATCTGAAGCAGAAGCTCCAGAAGAATCTGAAGCAAGTCAGAAGCATTTGAACCAAAGAAGAATTTTGTATGAAGAGTTTTCAAAGCATAGTTACTACAGAAGATTCTGAAAGTACTAAAGCTGCCAATATTAAGGATCTGACTCAAATATGCTCTGAACTTATACACGCTAAAAGCACACCTGCTGCAAAGACTCTGATTCATCAAAACTCTGATCAACATCAGAAGGCTCTGATCAAATTAGACTCTGATGATTCTTGCTGAAAATTGATGAAGAAGAATTCAAAGATTATGTCCGTTGGAATAATCCAAACGACTCTTTCCTTATTTATGCTAGACACAAGAACACAGACAAAAAGGATTTCTCTGTGCTTTCTTCTTCTAGGAAAGGTCACTTTATGTGAAGACAAAAAGGCTTAGACCTTTTGGTACACTCTTCTCAACGTGAAGTTCTCTTGGATCAAGCTGCCTATAAAAGCAAGTCTTCACCCATCTTCTTCAGTTGACGTTTTACCTAAAAAGAAATCAATATTCAAAGCTCTCATACTATTCACATTCTTTCTAGAATTAATTTCTTTGTTCTTAATATTAAGTGAAAAATGACAGTTGTGATAAAGCTTTATTAGAAGCAATTTAAACACTTGTATTTGTTATTACATTTGATTGTAAGAAAACCTTAAGAAGATCCAGTTAGGATCAGTAGTTCTTGAGAAGACTTTGAACAGTTGTTCTTAGTGCTTACTATTGTAATCAGTTGATTAAATAGTGGATTAAGTCCTTGTTTGAGAAAGACAAATCACTCTAGGAAGGGTGGACTGGAGTAGTTGAGTTCAACGAACCAGGATAAAAATTCTTGAGTATTTATTTCTAAGTTTTTATCTACATACTTATTCAATCCCCCTTCTAAGTATTTTCTCACCTTCACTTTTGTCCTTAAAATGTCACTTTCTCTCATGTTTCGTATGAACCTTGATATGTATATATGTGTGGATAATACCATGTTTAGGTGTCTTTAAACCATTGACTTTTGTCATAAATGTGACTTTGTATACATGATTGTGTGTCTAAACTTTTTGATATCTTTACCTTGTTTAAGACCATGTTTGAGTTCATAACATGTATGTTTGGTTGTTACCTACTTATCCTAAACATGTTCAATTTGTATCCATGATTTAATATTCAAGTAATGTCTTAACTTGTTCATATGATGTTTAAATTATGGGTTATCATCTATGTATTTGCTAACATGTCATCCTTTATGTGTTTTCATCCTCCATCCACATGTTATTCTTATGAACACGTCTCTTTGCTCAAGTATGTTTTGGTTGTTACCTTTACTTGTCTTGAATATCCTAAATTGTATTCATGATTAAATGGTGTTTAACTTAAACCATGTTTCAATATGCTTCCTTAGCTTGTATATGTCATGTTTGAACCTTGTCTTAATCCACTCACGTTGATTGACCTTAATCATGTTTGATATCCATACCCATGGTTTGTTAAACTTTTGAACCTCCATACATGTTAAGTAATGTTTTGACTTATACATGTTTGTTTTTAATCGTGAATGTTAACTAATGTCTTGACTTATACATATTAACTTTGAACTTTGTCCTCATCTATATTTAAGTGTTGTTATAACCTATACATGTCATACTTGAACTTTGAATTGAATCCTTGTGGAAGTGTTGTCACACATGTTCTAATAAATCTTTGAACCTTGTCATGATTAAGTGTTGTGATGATTTATCCATGTCAATGTTTAAATTGTATTCATGATTAAGTGTTGTTACAACTTATTCATGATTATCTTGTATTCATGATTAAGTGGTGTTAGTAAACTCTATCCATGTCCATCTTAAGTTGTGTATTTAAACTTGTCATCCATGATACTTTAGTCTTTATAGAACTATACCTCGTGCAGGATTAAGTGTTGTAACATCTTTTCTTGTATGCACTCACCTTGGTTGTCACCATGTTAATTTGTAACTTCATCAAACTTTGAATGTGTTCATGGTTGTTACCTTGATCTTTTGTGACTTTTTCAAGTCTTTGCTTTAGATGTTATCACATCTACTTTTATGCTTTGGTTGTAGCCATGTACTTTAAATTTGTCATACCTCATATGACTACTCACAATTAACATCACGTTTGAATGTTACCTTTGATTAATTACCATTGATATCATGTTTAAATATCATACTTGTTCATCTCATCTATTTGCTCATACTTATTTTCAACTTTGTCAAGTTATTCCTCAAGTGATGTTAGCTTGTTAGCTTCCGTCCTTCTTTGTTGCCTTTTGTTTCCAAAATCCAAGGGAAAGAGTGTTTCATTGACTTAATGTCATAAGTAGTTTAGCAATACCCAAATTCCATTTGAAATTGTTAGAGTCATTAATTCTTACAACTTAGACTTAAGGTAGGATTTACAACTCTTTTGACTTTGTTAAAGTCATGTAAGTGTTAAGGCTATAACTCCTACCTCCTCCTTTGAACCTTGATCATAATCAAGTGTTCTTTCATCTTTAGTGAGGTGAACTACAAATGCTCTGATTTCATCCTTGTAAGGATATGTAGGCACAAGACCGTGAAGTTTTGGCGAACATACTTAGTAATAAACCCTTAGGTTCATATCCTCACCAATAAAACCCAAACACAAAACAAATAGAAAACAACAACACAAATATATTCAAGAGGTTCCTATAGAGTACTATAGATGCTTAGGATGTTAACATCTTCCCTAAGTATAACCAACCCCCGAACCTTACAATCTCTTAGCATTGTTGTTACATTGCAACTTAGGGTTTTATACGATCTTTTCCCTTTCCCTTGGATAAAATAACATTTGGTGATGAATTTTAAAACAATTTGTGATTCAAGTTAATCAATAGCTTGATATCTGATTCTCACCGCAACACTTTGTAACACCCCACTCTAAACTATCACGGAAAAATAAGATAAACAACAAAAACAATTCAGAGTGCAGCAAATAAGGTTTCATGATGACCGTCATGTATGTCACGACCGTCACGGTCATGACGAGCGTCATGGAGCTGTGACGACCGTCACACTCCCAAATTCTCAGATGCATCAGGGTGTCACATTCTACACTTAACCAAAACACATATACCTGCAAAAGATCATTTACTAACATACATAGCACAAAATTCGGATGAGCAAACAACGATAAATTTTTTAACATTTTAATCATAAAATGACATGTTATAATACACTTCCAACGATTCGTAATAATTAAATTCCATTAAAATTCAGCAAGTAATTATCTTGCATCAATTCACTAAAACAACTATGCATCCAAGCAACATTTGACATCATCAGAAACAATCAATCTATTTGCCATAGTACTTAATAAAATTCAGCAACAAGGAATTCAATTAAAACAATAACATTAATCGTTCATCCCCCCCAGAGTGCTACGTATCAGAGCGACCAACGACCTTAAACATGAAGTGACACTTTATTCCGAGTTACCTGCAAATTACCACCAACGGAGGTAACATACAACGTAAAGGGGTGAGATATCAACAATATAACATAAGGCATGATAAAAGTCATGTCAGAATATTATCACAGCATTATAATTCCAGCAGTTCGCATAAATATTAGTAATAATTAAACTGCAACAATTCATTATTCCTATCCACAACAATTATCATCATAACTCAGCAACTCATCAAATCAACTCAATAATGCGACTCAACAATGTGACTCAACTGTGCATATGCATGTGGTACCATTTTAGGAGACAACACTCCATAATTATTCGGGAGACTCACTCCACAATTATTCGGGAGACTCACTCCACAATTATCTGGGATACTCACTCCACAATTATCCGGGAGACTCACTCCACAATTATTTTATTTTGTCTTTAAAGACACAACCGTCGCCAATCCAGGCCAAATGATATGCTATGAGATGCAACTATTATGGACTATAACCCAACAACAACAACTGTGCAACAACCGGGCAACAAGGCATCAAGCCTACAACCAATTATCCATAACAGAACATCACATTTCGCATATATTATTGACTCACCATTACAACCTGTTCATATCAGAGAACTACCAACAATATCGTTCCTACAAATAAGACTCTAACACATTTTCGCAGAAAACAATTAAAAATAACATCGTCTCTACAATTGAGAATTCAACAGCATTTTCATGTCAGAGAACAACTAACAACATCATTACTACAAATAAGAACTCAACACATTTTCATATACTTTCATATGGGTAATATAACTACAACTGCTAATTTAATTAAATAGGGACATAATAACAACACCTTCTTAATAAATGGGAAAATAGCGTGTGTCGACACCATTTCCCAATTTCTCCCAAAACTAATGACATAACACACTCATTCATACACAGACAGACATTAACCCTTAGTATTTCTCAGGCACAGGTAAACATTAACCCTTAATATTTCTTCAACCTACGGGAACTAACCCCATGACTCAATTCCCTACATGATATTGATCATACCCACGGTTATAGAATTGAACCTCACCCTTACCTTTGGAATTGAGGTCAACTCTACGCTTCCGGTTCCTGTTAGCTCTCCGACAACTCTTCTGCAACTACCGTGAATTCTCTCTGGTGGTTAATTCTCCTCTTCTCAACTTTTCTTGGTCACAATCTCTTTTCCTTTGATTTTGGTTCGAAGCAGTTTAACGTGTTTCCTCTTTCTCCCAAAATCCCTCTTTTATATTTACTCTAATAATAATAATAATAATAATAATAGTAATAATAATAATAATAATAATAATAATAATAATAATAATAATAATAATAATAATAATAATAATAATAATAATAACAACAATATTACTATTTGATCTGACCTGATCAGAAAGGGATCACGGGCTGACCACAAGCTGTTGGACTGCTACCTGTTCACCGTTGATGAGGAGGAGAAGGGAGGTGTACCTGCAAAACACTCTGATGCCAAAGTAAGGAGTTGGGCAGAGTGAGAGCAAAGCACAGAAAGTGGGTACGAAGTGAATTACCTGACCCTCTTGTGAAAGAGGGTATTTATAGAGAGACCTCAGCGCTGGGCCAACGGTCATTTGAGATGGGCTGGATGCCCAGGCCCAACCCTAATGACTGCTAGGGCTTACGTGGCATGATGAAGACCGGAACGTGGTCTTCGCCCTAGTTCAACTGCTCCGCGAACTCTGGAAAGTGGGTTGACCTGCTCTTTCGGAGGTGGGCGGTTGATGGATGACGTGTCCCCGCGGAGGGGAGCACGTAGAGGACGTGCGCCAGGCACGTTGTTCTCCCTGCGGAGGGGAGTTCGCGAGGTTCCCCGGAGGTGTGCTGTTCTCCTCGCGGAGGGGAGCGTACGAGAGCGAGGGAGATACATCGTCCTGCTCGTTGACGGGGGATTCTGCCCGTGGAGGGCTGTTCTGTCCGGCTAGGGGGAACGCCGAGGACTCTTAGAAGCGCGTCATCTTGCTTGACGGGGAGCATGCCCCGCCCGTCCTGTGGGAGGGCGTGTGCCCGACCAGGCTACTCCACTCATTGGGCCTTGCGCGCTATTGGGTTAGGCCGCGAGGCTGGGCCCAGGCCAGAACAGGAGCCCCCCAAGTCGAAGCTCTATGACGAAAGAGCGAGGACTTAAGGTCGTTGCTTCAAGGAAAGATGCAGCGAGGTGGGTGGCTCGCCGGGTTTGTGTTCGGCGGGACGCGCGCGCGGGGAGGTCTTTTCCGGTTGCCGGGTGCACGGGGCAAAGGCATCAGAAGGGACGCGACCTTCAGGCTATCGCCACGTGTCACGCGCTGAGTGGGCTTGAGGGCGGCTACCCTAGGGTACTCAAAGGCCTAGTGTTGCTTCGAGTTCTGCGTCGGGTTATAAATATGGGGTCCCCGCGCATTTTCTACTTTTCACCTTTCTTTCTCGCCTGCGAAGTTCTGTGATTCCTCCCCGTCCGCCGTTGTTTGTGAATCGCTGGCGCGCCGTTAGTTTTGCACCCCGTTCGTCGTTGTTACAAAGTGAGTTTTCTTCTTCTCTTCTTTTATTTACGCCGTTTGATTTGGGTCCGTGGTCGGGGCACGATGAATGCCCCGAGGAGAGATGCGAGTTTCCGCCGCATCTGGTGGTTTTTTAGGTTTGTTTAGATGAATGCCCCGGGGAGGGTCGATTGTTCCGATGAATGCCCTAGGGACGGGTGCATTCTCCGATGAGTACCCTGGGGAGGGGCGATAGGTTAGCTTTGAATGCCCCGTGGAGAAGTGGCGGGGAGTGCCCCTCGGGGGCCGCCCGTGTGCTCGTCTTTTGCTTGCTCGCCCGCCGTCGTCGCCCTTTCACTTGACCTGCGGTGGAAGGGTGGATTTGATCCTGGCTATCAAATTCACCGTTATCCTCTGCTTTTCAGGTGTACATGTCGGCCTTGATACCGGGGACGATGGTCGAAGACAGTGATCCCGAGGTCCCAGATTTTGACGAGCGGGTTCTCCCCGTCGAGGAGTGGGTGGCCGAAGAGCCCCTGTCTACCCCTTCTTGCTTCACGCTCGATATGTCCGGCGCCTATGCTACCGTGGAGGATCGGGTCGAAGCTCTGTGACGAAAGAGCGAGGACTTAAGGTCATTGCTTCAAGGAAAGATGCAGCGAGGTGGGTGGCTCGCCGGGTTTGTGTTCGGCGGGACGCGCGCGCGGGGAGGTCTTTTCCGGTTGCCGGGTGCACGGGGCAAAGGCATCAGAAGGGACGCGACCTTCAGGCTATCGCCACGTGTCACGCGCTGAGTGGGCGTGAGGGCGGCTACCCTAGGGTACTCAAAGGCCTAGTGTTGCTTCGAGTTCTGCGTCGGGTTATAAATATGGGGTCCCCGCGCATTTTCTACTTTTCACCTTTCTTATTCGCCTGCGAAGTTCTGTGATTCCTCCCCGTCCGCCGTTGTTTGTGAATCGCTGGCGCGCCGTTAGTTTTGCACCCCGTTCGTCGTTGTTACAAAGTGAGTTTTCTTCTTCTCTTCTTTTATTTACGCCGTTTGATTTGGGTCCGTGGTCGGGGCACGATGAATGCCCCGAGGAGAGATGCGAGTTTCCGCCGCATCTGGTGGTTTTTTAGGTTTGTTTAGATGAATGCCTCGGGGAGGGTCGATTGTTTCGATGAATGCCCTAGGGACGGGTGCATTCTCCGATGAGTACCCCGGGGAGGGGCGATAGGTTAGCTTTGAATGCCCCGTGGAGAAGTGGCGGGGAGTGCCCCTCGGGGGCCGCCCGTGTGCTCGTCTTTTGCTTGCTCGCCCGCCGTCGTCGCCCTTTCACTTGACCTGCGGTGGAAGGGTGGATTTGATCCTGGCTATCGAATTCACAGTTATCCTCTGCTTTTCAGGTGTACATGTCGGCCTTGATACCGGGGACGATGGTCGAAGACAGTGATCCCGAGGTCCCAGATTTTGACGAGCGGGTTCTCCCCGTCGAGGAGTGAGTGGCCGAAGAGCCCCTGTCCACCCCTTCTTGCTTCGCGCTCGATGTGTCCGGTACGCTTCGCGCTCGATGTGTCCGGCGCCTATGCTACCGTGGAGGATCGGGTGGAGGGGGAGCCGCAACACTAGCAGGTGTATCATCCCAAGGAGCATCATCGCATCTGCTCGAGCTATGGGCGGCAGATGTTTCCTATGCACGAATTCTACTTTAAAGAGGCCCGGCTTAGATTGTCGTTCTTCGCCTTCCATTTGGGTCTTTTTGACTGGTTACGTTTGGCCCCGTCCCAGCTGTGTAACGCCCCATATTGCTTTCAGGATTACCGACTGACCCCACAAACCAACACGGGTCTTTTCAGCATGCTTTGTCCTCAATCACACGCTTTCCAGGAAACTTCCCAGAAGGTCACCCATCCCAGAATTGCTCCAAGTCAAGCACGCTTAATTGTGGAGTTCTTATGAACGGGCTACCGAAAAGAAGATGCATCTTGTTGGTATAGGTAGTACCAATTAATCCTTATAAGCCTTCATTCAACCATGCAGTCCCATACCTGCATAGCCTCAGGATCCCTCTCATTCGGATGTGAATTTGGTTTTCCCCTAGAAGCTGCTAGGAGTGTCTCATTGTCATGCCCCATGACACCGACAACCACTCCCTCACCCACGGGTGTTACATGTAACCATCTTCCTCTTTCACCTCAGGTGTTACATGCCCACCAGCTTCCGCTTGGTTCGTCCCCGAACCACATCGTACTGGGAGAGGTATGGCTCTGATACCATTTGTAACGCCTCATATTGCTTTCAGGATTACCGACTGACCCCACAAACCAACACGGGTCTTTTCAGCATGCTTTGTCCTCAATCACACGCTTTCCAGGAAACTTCCCAGAAGGTCACCCATCCCAGAATTGCTCCAAGTCAAGCACGCTTAACTGTGGAGTTCTTATGAACGGGCTACCGAAAAGAAGATGCATCTTGTTGGTATAGGTAGTACCAATTAATCCTTATAAGCCTTCATTCAACCATGCAGTCCCATACCTGCATAGCCTCAGGATCCCTCTCATTCGGATGTGAATTTGGTTTTCCCCTAGAAGCTGCTAGGAGTGTCTCATTGTCATGCCCCATGACACCGACAACCACTCCCTCACCCACGGGTGTTACATGTAACCATCGTCCTCTTTCACCTCAGGTGTTACATGCCCACCAGCTTCCGCTTGGTTCGTCCCCGAACCACATCATACTGGGAGAGGTATGGCTCTGATACCATTTGTAACGCCCCATATTGCTTTCAGGATTATCGACTGACCCCACAAACCAACACGGGTCTTTTCAGCATGCTTTGTCCTCAATCACACGCTTTCCAGGAAACTTCCCAGAAGGTCACCCATCCCAGAATTGCTCCAAGTCAAGCAAGCTTAACTGTGGAGTTCTTATGAACGGGCTACCGAAAAGAAGATGCATCTTGTTGGTATAGGTAGTACCAATTAATCCTTATAAGCCTTCATTCAACCATGCAGTCTCATACCTGCATAGCCTCAGGATCCCTCTCATTCGGATGTGAATTCGGTTTTCCCCTAGAAGCTGCTAGGAGTGTCTCATTGTCATGCCCCATGACACCGACAACCACTCCCTCACCCACGGGTGTTACATGTAACCACCGTCCTCTTTCACCTCAGGTGTTACATGCTAATGTAACACCCTTCTAAACCCCACGGATAATATATGAATAATCAGAGTAAATTTCCATGCATTTACAAAAGGGCATTACACATAACTTTCAAAATATCAAAACCACCTGTCATGCTCATTACTATTTCAATATAAAATTATGCTTTACAAAACTTCATTTTGCATGTAGCAGCGGATTCAATTATACCACAATTTTCATAAAAGAAACATTTGTTTTTATCACATACAACAACATCACTTAGGCACTAAAGCCAACATCATAATATTCCAATGGATATAAACACGTTTATAGAGTACATAATGTATATCTTAAACACAACCCAAGCGATCCCAGTGTTACATGACCAGAGCATGACTCGACCCAACATAATTAAATCACTAAACGGCTACACCAAAAGCGACCTCGTAACTACGAGCAATACTACTCCTTGATACCTGCACGATGTCATGTAGGACATCATTCCAGCAGAAGGGTGAGAAATATTATCATAATAACAATGCATATAATTATATATACACAAATACACAAGCACAAAATACATATATTCCACATTTTCTCACCACAATTCATTATAACTCATCATGTACAATACAACATATATATAATCAAATATGGATAATCACCAAGCATATTCATCATGCACGTATCCATAAATCTCAACATTCCACATGAACATACACATATTATGTTTACTCACTAATTCACAATTACACATTCACAATTCTCAAATCAACAATTCATGTTCATAAGCATACTTTCATACAATGATCACATATTCACAACTCTCAAGTACACAAGTAATGCACATACGCGTATTCCACCATTCTCACCATACTTCATCATAACTCATCATATACTTCACAAAGCATTATATATATATATATATATATATATATATATATATATATATATATATATATATATATATATATATATATATATATATATATATATATATATATATATATATATATATATATATATATATATATATATATATATATATATATATATATATATATATATATATATATATATATATATATATATATATATATATATATATATATATATATATATATATATAGGCAAATACAATCATCAAACATATCCATAGTTCACAATTACACAAGTCATGTACATACACCTATGCATAACTTCATACAACAATCATATATTCATTCCATGAGACTCAATGCAACTCATGCCATGTGGTACCAACACTTGTTATCATTTTTCGGTTTTTACACTTAAACTGGGTCCACCCTTCTAGAAGGATAACAATAAAAGCCCGTTCCCTAAGCTTTCAAATCCACCCTTCTAGGTTTGGGACAAGCCACTAGTCTCCACGAAACTAGCAAACATTGCCTCTTGACTAAATGATGCATATGCAATCAACAACAAAATGCACTTAAGACCGATCACACGTCTTAATCCCATGCATTCACATAATTCCTCCCTTCAAGAATTAAACAAGATTGCACACACAACATATCATATAATCAAGTATTCATACTTTTCATCAACATATTTGTCAAACAATGCACGCATATCTTACAATATGCTCCCGTGCATTAATTCACAATAATCGGATACAATAAATATGCATTCATAATTCAACCCCATTACCTTTTCAAACAATGCACACATATTCACAATATGTTCTCATGCATTCACAATATCGCATATATTTGTCAAAAGACTATATTTCATAATCGATTCCACCATCTAGGATTCACGCCATACGGCTACCCATAACATATCATATCACAACATGGACAAGCTATACGTTATATAACAAAAGTATTATGCACAATAACACATCAATCACACACATTCGCGACGGTAAAATCAACACAACAATATATTTTCAATTTTCTGCTATAATTGAACCAGGTACAGGCCTCAAAGCCATTTTTTCTAGAAAGACAATCTCGTTAACTTACCAACGCTTTGAATGGGGGTCAAAACCGACTTACGGTTCAAGAGTTATGAATTTTCGAAGTTTTCCGAAAAACCAGAATTTTTCCTAAACACGGCTACGGGATTTTGCATTTTCACCCGAAAATCCGACCGATTCAATTCTTTTTTTTGAAACAAACACATACTCATACTCACCTAACATATAGCAGTGAATTAGAACCATTAAACACGATTTCTACGACGTCCGATTTTCACTCAAATCTCAAACCCTCAATTATCCAAAGATGTCAAAACTCACAAACTCAACCAAATTCAATCAAACGAAATCCAATAATCACGGCTAAACATTACCTGACTAAACTATGCAATTTATTTTGAATTCTAACCGTTCAAAACTCGATTCTACCGATTAAGCCATTTATGCCCTAGAAATGGAAAATAGAGAAAACTACCAACAAATCCAACACAACTCATACATAATCATACACATTGATCAAATAATAATGTTTCTCACCCTTACCTTGATTGGATTGAAGCTTGAAGTTGATTCTTGATGATTTCTCCAAGTTTCCATCTTCCCTTCTCTTTTCTCCTCTTTCTCTATTCTTTCTCTCCTTTTCTTTCTTTCTTTCTCTTATGTTTCTATCTCTTTTCTTTTCTCTCCAATTTCCCTTATATATCCTTTTATTTTCTTTCCATCATAATTTTTCTCTCAAAAATATCTATCAATTCATTTCTCACAAAATATCTCATTTTATCATTAATTAGAGAATATCTAATAAATCCACATTATTCTACCAAGTAGAATAAATTAATTAAATCCATTAACTCATTTAAATAAATCCAATAATTTATTTAAATCAGATAAATCACATAAACCAATTAATTAGCACAATTAATCACTTATTGAAAAATTGGGCTGTTACAACCCTCCCCCACTTTACACTACAAGAAAAACAATGGATTGTGACGGTTATTTTGGCAGGTTACGACGGTTAAAACCATCATTAGTTACATTCTACGACGGTCATAGTACCGTTGCAAAAACGTGTGTCCCCAGGCTGTTTAGCGACGGTTGCCAAAACCGCCACACACACACAACTGCCGTTATATTTCACGACGGGCTGAAACTGACCTAAATTAGAGATGGCGACGGTTAAAGACCGTCGTTACTAGCCTTTTGATTTTTGTTTTCATTGTTGATTGTGACGGTTTAAAACTGTCGTGAATTCTATTTCACGACAGGTTGGAACTGACATAAAATAGAAATGGCAACAATTAAATAGTGTCGTGAATATCCTTTTGATTTTTGTTAGTATTGTTGATTGTGGCGGTTTTAAACTGTCGTGATTTGATTTATAAAATTTTAAATATAATTTAGTTGATAACGGTTTAAAGCGCAACTAATTATTTAATTTTTACATTTAACAACAGTTTAAATCATTATTAATTTGTATGTATTGTAATATATTGTTTTATAATATATTCTTTTATTTAAATCATTATCTACTAAAATAGTTATATTATTTTTTCTTTAAATTATTTATACAATAATATTTTTATTTATAGTATTATTTTTTAATTTTATTTTCTATCGCTTTTTAACGTAGTAAAATTAATTCCAAAATTTAATATAAATAAGCATTATAATATTAAAAAACGTGACTTTCATAATCATGTAAAATGAAAGTTCCATAATTATGTCATATAATACAAAAAATCGAAAACATATCAAATCATAATCTTATAACAATAAGTATCATTATGCCAAAAATAAATAAGAAGGTTCATAATCTAGAAAGTATGTCATTATGGAAATCAGTAGCTAGACTCAGATGAACATCTACCATCACCGGGTACCCCTGGAAAAAAATTTGTATTAAAATAATACTCTTAATCTTTAACTTTAAATTCATCAAAATAATATACCTGTCTTCCACTAGAATTATTCATTTGCATTAAGAGTTCAATTTCCTCTTTCATAACATTGTCTCTTTGCTTTAAGAATGTGATTGTCTCCATCAATTCATCCATTTTTGAATTTTTTTTCTTTAAGTGCAATAATTTCTTGTTGCAGAAAATGTCGATCTTGTAGATCTATTAATATGAGATGGCGTAACTCCAAGTCTCATACTACGAACATATCCATGTTGTTCCTTTCCAAATACTTTCTGAAATGCCTCGCTTTCAGACACATAATCGTTAATAGCAGCTTGTAACTTCACTGTAAAAAGGAATGATTTCACATTGAAAACTACATGTATACTTGTCGATCGTCAAATGTAACTTAAGATTATACATTCCCCGAGTACGATGAGCTGTTGCATTATCTGAATTGGAAAACTCTGTTTGTTTAGAACTCTCGAGCCAATTCCACCATCTAATGATACATTCACTGCCAATTATACAGAAATTAGAATAGAAAATTAGATATTGAAAATGTAATGTTAAACCAAGAAAAATTTAACTACACAAAGCTTGTAAAAAAATCTAACATACTGAACATAGAACCGAAGGGTAAAATTGATAGGTGCCTACCTGTGAAAACAGTGAAAGCAAGACATTAACTTCATAAAAGGCAAGGTTTCACTTTGGTGATCTTCTGTGACCAAGGGAAATAAACACAATGGACAATCACCGTCAGGATGATTCATATTTGAAAGTTTCTCGACAGCTTCCTTCAAATACATTACAAAAATCAATTATCAATTATTATTGCACACAAAACAATATTTGACGGGCTATATTTATCTTTCAGGTTCTACACTTCCATCTAATCCAAAGTTTTAGTCAAAACTATAAAGCAAAAGATTAGGTAACACAACAGAAACATAAAAGCAGGAAGATGCACAAAATGACCAACCATAAATGAATGAGTCTGCAGTTCCACAAGATTAAGCAGTTTTCAATGGTTGATATTCTTCATTTAAGTTATTTCTAAATTCCTCAAGTAACTGTAAATTTGAATCATTGGCCCTTTTACCTGGTAATTTGGGAAGCACATTAACTCACATTAAAAAGTAGTTAGAAGAAAACACTACTATAGAGTTTACAAACTATTTGGATAAACAACTTAAGCTCATAGCATAAACTCTTATCTATAACAAAAAATAAAAAAGTTAAATTGTTTTCATATAAGCTTCTATACTTCACTGTAAAAAGGAATGATTTCACATTGAAAACTACACTGTAAAAAGGAATGATTTCACATTAACTCACATTAAAAAGTAGTTAGAAGAAAACACTACTATAGAGTTTACAAACTATTTGGATAAACAAGTTAAGCTCATAGCATAAACTCTTATCTATAACAAAAAATAAAAAAGTTAAATTGTTTTCATATAAGCTTCTATACTTCACTGTAAAAAGGAATGATTTCACAATCGACAAGTATACATGTAGTTTTCAATGTTAAAGCATTCCTTTAATGTGAAATCATTTTCAGACACATATCTCATGGTTACTATTAGGGTGCAGATTAACATTTTGAAACACATTCAATATCTACACATTCACATTTTTATATTCTACCAATACCTTACAAAATTAGCATAGTTTAGATATTGGTCATCTACAGATTTGTGTCTTTGTACTCAGTGTAGTTTCTAGTAATGTTTGAGATTTTGGTCATCATATGTATATCAATACAGATTCCAGACCCCTGTACTAACATTTGACAAATATGTATAAAAAAGATGGAGCAAGAAAGCTTACATGTTGACGCCGTAGAAACTCTTTTGGAGATTTTAACAACTAACATTCAACTTTCTATGTAATTTACTATGTTACACGTATTGACTATTGAAGACATGCACATGTAGAAATAGGCTTTGTTGTTGTTTCTTTGAATTGGCGAGACATGTAATCTACGCCATGCTCTATTTGTTGCATCTATATATTAGAAAAACAGAAACAACCCGTCATCTTCAAAGGTAGATGATTTACCATATCTTAATTTAAATTTTAGTGCTTGAGGAATACACATCTTTTTCAAAGGTTGCCTATATAATTATGATGATGTATGTATTCGGAAAACACAGCTTATGAATTATAGAATCTAGATTATGGAAATGGTTTGGAAAAGTTCATTGATAGACAATTGATAATACCTCCTCATCTCTCTACTATATGGAAGAGATAAGTGAAAACAATTACCTCACATCAATTTGATATCACACTGTAACTTCCAATAAGAACGGATGATTGGCAATTATCGCAAGCTCAGTGTCAGAAACCTCAAATTACCTCACACCAATTTGATATCACACTGTAAAAAATATAAATATGTATGATCTACAAATACTCAATATATACTTACAATATGGATTAAAGAGAAAAAAATATGAGGATTTCAGCAGAAAAAAGTATGTTATAAGTAAAAAATTTAAGCAAGAAAAGGAACATCGTGCCATATCTTTGTTGTCTCTGTTGTCATGGAAGGTCTAATGAGTGGAAGAAGAACTATCTCACTTTCTCTTTCCCTTGGATTACAAACACCAGTTCTTCAACTCATCATTGTGAAGTTATGCTTTTTGCCTATCATGCTCTAATGTGACAGCTTTTAATGAACTTATCTGAGAAATCGACATATTTTGTCCACAATGACCTTAGTTGTGGAAAAGCTATGACTAGCCATGGCTTTGCCCTGCCATTGAAATGGATGACACCAACATTCTCAACATCGGCAACATCTGTGTTTTCCTGATATCCTAATCCCAGTATGTGCCAGAAAGGATCTATAATGTGGACATGATCGTGAAATGCTATCAATCTAGGAGGTAATGTTCCTAGCTGCCACAAACTCATGTTTGTTTTAATATTCTGCATTAAGCAAAATAAAAATATGAATAGTTTATCGAATATGGAAATATAATTATAATGAAATATTGCAGGTATATTTGGATTTTTTGCTGTCACAAATTCATGCATTTACGCTGCCAAAATAGCATTACCTTGAGTTATAACATTTTATTTTACTAGTTTTCTTCCATACAATAGTTTCATCTTGTTATAATAGCATATCCTTACAAAGGATTAGTAAACTCGTGTATGAACTTCCACCTTTGCTGATTGTCTTTGTTACAGGCATTTGTAATCGGCGAAGTCCAGACAAAATAGCCCATGGGTTTTAAAAGTCTATTATCAGCTTCAATCGAGAGAATTCCTTCAATGCCATGAAAATGTCAATAAAATAGATCAATCAGACTACAAATACTTAGTGGGATCAATCGAGTAACTACAAGGTTTTGTAATATTAATAAATACTAAAAATAAATTAAGGTATGGATTTAGGGCAGATAATGAAGTTTTCTGATTCTAAGTTCAAACATTTTTCTTAATTTGTGACATAGAATTCCTTCTTTGAATGACATTTATAATCTAAAATCTTATCTCAAAGTTCAAATCATCCACAGAATAGATGCTTTTATCAAATAAATGTATACAATAACATAACCATGAAAGAGGTGTGCTCCAAGTATCATATGAAATTGACTCCCTGAAAACTCATAGTTTGCAATGCACATAGTTAAAAGCTGACTATGAAAGAGGTGTGCTCCAAAGCTTCCAAAACCACAACCAATGTCCATTATGGTTCCAACCTATGAACGTCAACATGTCAATCACAAAACATTCCAGGCAAGGAATATCACGGTCGAAGTTTAAGAGCTATCTTCTTATTCACTATTTCCATAACCTATCAAAATATCAATCACAAAGCAAATCCCTCCAATTGCAAGGTACGGTAAGTATTATAAATATAACTAATACAAAGTTAATCACCAGGTTGATGTCCCTAGCCAATAATTTCAAGCAGAGGTGTATGAGTCCGGAAAGCAGAGGCTCCACTTCACACTGCTTCAATCCAATATTGACAATAAATAAACACTCCAATTGAACCAGCTTTCCTTGCATCCATTAATTCCTCCTGGCTAGCTACCTAAATAGCCCTATCTTAAATCTTCAAATCTTAGACAACAACACTATAAATTGAAACAGGGTCGCCAGAATGAATAATAACACAAATATTCGATAAACAAAAGCATTCACATCCAAAGACTCATGACAATCTTCCTCAGTAATCTTCATTAAAGCTCTAACACTTAATCAAATCACATTTTTAGATACAAAAGTATACAATCAACATTTTTTCTTGTTGATAACTCTTAAACCCTAAATCACTTTTTTCATAGAAATTAAACCTCCATTCTATGTTGCTAGAATTGATTGATAGATAAGGAGAAAGAAAGAGGGGTCAAATTTTTGTGAGTTTTCGGATTTTGCAAGAAAGAGTTGAATCACTTAGAGAAACTATAAATTTCTATAAGAGAAGAGATTACGAGCAAGAACCTAACCTTATTTATCATAAAGAAGAGGGTGCGAACGGTGCATGGAGAAGTGAGGACGGTGAACGGAAAATGAAGGACGGTGGAGGACGAAGGTGGAGGATCCGTGCGAGAGGAAGATGGATTTCCTGAGAGCGTGAAACAGAGTTTGAAATGTTAAAACATTTATTTATTTATTTATTTATATATATATATATATATATATATATATATATATATATATATATATATATATATATATATATATATATATATATATATATATATATATATATATATATATATATATATATATATATATATATATATATATATATATATATATATATATATATATATATATATATATATATATATATATATATATATATATATATATATATATATATATATATATATATATATATATATATATATATATATATATATATATATATATATATATATATATATATATATATATATATATATATATATATATATATATATATATATATATATATATATATATATATATATATATATATATATATATATATATATATATTGTTACCAAAATCAATTTTAATAAAAGTTATCTATTTATATAATAAAATAGAAAATATTATATTATTATTTTAACAAAATTATTAAACTACATTGTCATGAAATTATAATAATTATAATAATTATTTATTAAATTAATTAATAAAATTGAAAAGGTTAGAAAATAAAAATGAAAGAAAAAAGTGGAAAATTAAAGGAATAAAAAAATAGTGATTATGATTGGCTAAAGTAATTGCGACAGTTCGCCTTAACTGTCGCAAGTGTGGAAAGAGGGCGGTTCTTTGGTAACTATCGTATTATTTTATACAACATGCCTAAAAAATTTGCGACGGTTGGCTCAAACCGTCGTGAGAACTGTCGTAGTCCAGGAATAAGGACGATTTTTTTGATAACTGTCGCAAAAAATCTACGACAGTTGACCCTAACTGTCGTGACAACCGTCGCAATCCAGGAATAAGGACGGTTTTGTGATACCTGTCGCAACTCAAGTGTCGTAAATCTCCTTTTTTCTTGTAGTGTTTAGGAATTTTCGTCCTCAAAAATGTTACCTGATTCAAATAACTTTGGATACGACTCTCGCATCCTAATCTCCCAACTACCTCCACCAAAGGAATCTCTATACCTCGAAGTTGCTTCTCGTTCATCAACCTGAACTGGAAATGTCTCAACAATCAAATCCTCTCTCACTCGTACACTATCCATCTGAATCAATGCACTTCCTCAACTTAGACACATGAACACATCATGCAATTCCCACAAGCGACCGCGGTAAAACAATCTAACATGCTATTTTCTCCATGCTTCCGCTGCGCCACTCTGATACAGATCAACAAAACACAATGGGTGCTTCCGAGACCTCAAGCTCGACCGACACCAGTTACTATTGTGACTCTTGAAACACGTCTTTTCTTGGGTTCTTTTAATCTTTCTAGTCGTCTCTTGCACAATCACAGGTCCGAGTACAACACTCTCGCCTGGCACACATCAACACAAAGGATTCCTACACCTCTTACCGTACAAAGCCTCATACAATGTCATTCCGATACTAGAATGATCATTGTCATTGTAGGTAATTCAAGCAACGATAGTTAACTATCCCACGATCCACCTTGATCCAACACACAAGCTCTCCACAAATCCCCTACATACTAGATAGTTCTCTTTGTCTGTCCATTCCGTCCATGGATGCTAGACAGAGTTCAACTTCAACATGACACCCAAAGCGTCTACAACTTTCTCAAAATCTCAACGAAAATTCAGATTCCCATCTGACACAATATTCGACGGTAACCCATACTACCCCACAACTTCCTCACTATACCTCTTAGCTAGCTTCAGCATAGAATGATTCATCCTCATTAGTAAGAAATGAGTTAATCTTGCCAATCCATTCATAACCACCCAAGTCGAATCATATCACTTCACATTTCTTCGGAAAACCCGACACAAAATCCATGGGAATACTATCTCATACCATTTAGAAATATTCAATAGTTGTATCAGGTCCAACAACCTCTGATGTTCACACTTCGACTTCCGATAAGTCAAACCAGCACATACCACTTCAACCACTTCTCTCTCCATCTATCTCAATGTTCTTCTTCCAGAGTACTCTTATCCAACTCACACTATTTGGAACACACACTCCATCACGACATCTCATGGTACCATTCTCATCAATCCGAAAATCAGCTCTTCGACTTTAATTCATTAAATTTAATCAATCTATTAACTCAAATTAGAACTTCGACTTCTTCGAATCTTATCAAGAATACCTATAGTCAGTCTCAAGATACAAAGCTCAACTCCCTAAGATATTTTCTTCACATACCAAACTCATATCCCGAATTTGCTTCATCAGTTCTAACTCATTACCATCATCATTGGTATATACAGAAATTTCCAATTCGATACCTCTGCTACCACTTGGTCTCACTCGAATGGTAATTCAACCCAAAACCATACTCCTTCAGAAGTCCCTATTTATTTCCTCTGCACCATAACCATACTCCTTCAGAAGTCCCTATTTATTTCCTCTGCACCATATTCAACTCTTTTTCAAATCAACAAATACCTTAAGTTCTTAAGATCACCAACCATCTCAAATCTCAACTAAACAATTGAGGCTTCCAAACTCCGGCACAAACATGCAACAACAACCAACTCCAATTACTTGTCAGATAATTCCCTTATGTACTTTAAGTTGTCTTAAAGCATAACCACAATCATATCAAGCACACATCACAAAACACAACAATTTGTTGTGTCGGATTCGGCAAAACCAATACACGAGCTGTTGACAGCTTTCCTAACAATTCCTTAAACTTTCTTCACAGTAGAATATTACTACTTCTTCTCCAACACTGATAACTCAAGTTCCCGATGCTCAACATGATCCTCTATACTCTTCGAGTATATCCAAATATCATCGGTTACCCAACCATTGACTCACTCAATTAAGTATGGAGAATCCTATGCCAAACGGACACTCAATTTGTGAGTCATGGCGGAAATACAAACCGCACTTACTACAACAACCAAACATATTCCATCAATAAATAATTAATTCCATGTCACTACTTCACCATCACATAAAGCATTGTTTCTCGCGCTTCTAATCTTGCGTCATTCCGAGTTACGGTCCTCCTGTTACGACAAAAATACGAAAACAACATTTCCACACTTAGAAGGCCATTCAACACATCTTCAACTCTTGAAATGTTTAAAGGTCTAATTATACCAATATAGTATCCCACACCTTACTTCCTTTAATAATCACCAGAAGTCACTATCCACCCTTTATATACTTGACTTCACAATCTGTTGCCACATCACACACACCAGACACAAGTCTCAAAACTACTCAATCAGTTTAATTCCTTGACTATCCAAATAGACATACAATATAGAGCTCTTAATATCGGACTAGTTCCCGTAACTAAGTCAATCACAACTCCACTTCACGTCCTGGCTGTATATCACTATCTTGTCAGAATAACTTCCAGACAACCACAATTAATCGGCAAACCGCCAACTTCTCACTTTCGTTAACACTCAAAATTTCCATCAAAATGAAACATCTCATCACTGTCCTACGCCGACTCATCAAAACAATTCTTCAACACTTGGCTTAACTCCAAACAATTCATTGCTCACGCCATCTAAGCTTGCAAGACACGTCTATCCCATCCAACACAATCCCAACTACTATCAACAAGAGATTAAGGGTGATCAGTTCCTCAATTTATCGATAGACAGCCGAAAATCATGATGGGGTATAAACCATCTTTACCAAACTATAAGAGCGTTTAACCACACACTGAGCTACAACTCCGCACTTGCAGTATCCTGGAGAAGCACAAGTTTCTCCCCCACTTAGATCATTCCCACTTCTGTAGACAAAGGTTAGACAACAAACATGTATCGACAGTGTTTTCACACACATGTCGCATACAAGGGAACAACCAACATTAGACAACATGGCCGGACGGACCAACCAGGCTCTGATACCACTAATGTAACACCCTTCTAAACCCCACGGATAATATATGAATAATCAGAGTAAATTTCCATGCATTTACAAAAGGGCATTACACATAACTTTCAAAATATCAAAACCACCTGTCATGCTCATTACTATTTCAATATAAAATTATGCTTTACAAAACTTCATTTTGCATGTAGCAGCGGATTCAATTATACCACAATTTTCATAAAAGAAACATTTGTTTTTATCACATACAACAACATCACTTAGGCACTAAGGCCAACATCATAATATTCCAATGGATATAAACACGTTTATAGAGTACATAATGTATATCTTAAACACAACCCAAGCGATCCTAGTGTTACATGACCAGAGCATGACTCGACCCAACATAATTAAATCACTAAACGGCTACACCAAAAGCGACCTCGTAACTACGAGCAATACTACTCCTTGATACCTGCACGATGTCATGTAGGACATCATTCCAGCAGAAGGGTGAGAAATATTATCATAATAACAATGCATATAATTATATATACACAAATACACAAGCACAAAATACATATATTCCACATTTTCTCACCACAATTCATTATAACTCATCATGTACAATACAACATATATATAATCAAATATGGATAATCACCAAGCATATTCATCATGCACGTATCCATAAATCTCAACATTCCACATGAACATACACATATTATGTTTACTCACTAATTCACAATTACACATTCACAATTCTCAAATCAACAATTCATGTTCATAAGCATACTTTCATACAATGATCACATATTCACAACTCTCAAGTACACAAGTAATGCACATACGCGTATTCCACCATTCTCACCATACTTCATCATAACTCATCATATACTTCACAAAGCATATATATATATATATATATATATATATATATATATATATATATATATATATATATATATATATATATATATATATATATATATATATATATATATATATATATATATATATATATATATATATATATATATATATATATATATATATATATATATATATATATATATATATATATATATATATATATATATATATATATATATATATATATATATATATATATATATATATATATATATATATATATATATATATATATATATATATATATATATATATATATATATATATATATATATATATATATATATATATATATATATATATATATATATATATATATATATATATATATATATATATATATATATATATATATATATATATATATATATATATATATATATATATATATATATATATATATATATATATATATATATATATATATATATATATATATATATATATATATATATATATATATATATATATATATATATATATATATAGGCAAATACAATCATCAAACATATCCATAGTTCACAATTACACAAGTCATGTACATACACCTATGCATAACTTCATACAACAATCATATATTCATTCCATGAGACTCAATGAGACTCAATGCAACTCAATGCAACTCATGCCATGTGGTACCAACACTTGTTATCATTTTTCGGTTTTTACACTTAAATCGGGTCCACCCTTCTAGAAGGATAACAATAAAAGCCCGTTCCCTATACGTTATATAACAAAAGTATTATGCACAATAACACATCAATCACACACATTCGCGACGGTAAAATCAACACAACAATATATTTTCAATTTTCTGCTATAATTGAACCAGGTACAGGCCTCAAAGCCATTTTTTCTAGAAATACAATCTCGTTAACTTACCAACGCTTTGAATGGGGGTCAAAACCGACTTACGGTTCAAGAGTTATGAATTTTCGAAGTTTTCCGAAAAACCAGAATTTTTCCTAAACACGGCTACGGGATTTTGCATTTTCACCCGAAAATCCGACCGATTCAATTCTTTTTTTCGAAACAAACACATACTCATACTCACCTAACATATAGCAGTGAATTAGAACCATTAAACACGATTTCTACGACGTCCGATTTTCACTCAAATCTCAAACCCTCAATTATCCAAAGATGTCAAAACTCACAAACTCAACCAAATTCAATCAAACGAAATCCAATAATCACGGCTAAACATTACCTGACTAAATTATGCAATTTATTTTGAATTCTAACCGTTCAAAACTCGATTCTACTGATTAAGCCATTTATGCCCTAGAAATGGAAAATAGAGAAAACTACCAACAAATCCAACACAACTCATACATAATCATACACATTGATCAAATAATAATGTTTCTCACCCTTACCTTGATTGGATTGAAGCTTGAAGTTGATTCTTGATGATTTCTCAAAGTTTCCATCTTCTCTTCTCTTTTCTCCTCTTTCTCTATTCTTTCTCTCCTTTTCTTTCTTTCTTTCTCTTATGTTTCTATCTCTTTTCTTTTCTCTCCAATTTCCCTTATATATCCTTTTATTTTCTTTCCATCATAATTCTTCTCTCAAAAATATCTATCAATTCATTTCTCACAAAATATCTCATTTTATCATTAATTAGAGAATATCTAATAAATCCACATTATTCTACCAAGTAGAATAAATTAATTAAATCCATTAACTCATTTAAATAAATCCAATAATTTATTTAAATCAGATAAATCACATAAACCAATTAATTAGCACAATTAATCACTTATTGAAAAATTGGGCTGTTACAAGCTGCATCCCAACGCCCTGGCCTTTATCCGTGCGTTCGAGGTGGTGTGCCACTTTCTCGAGGTCGAGGCCACGGTGCCCTTATTTTTCCGCATCTTCCACTTGCAACGTCAATCGGTGAATGGTCGTCAGGGTTGGGTCTCGTTTAAGCAGCCGACCAAGCTTTTTAAGACGTACAACGACTGTCCGAGACTTCAAGGGCCGGTTCTTCCTCGTGCGGCTGATTACCCGGGAAGGATCGGACTCTCTTTTTACTGAGGGGGAGCGAGTGGTAGACGGCCAGTGGTTCGTCGCGTGGCTCCTAAAGGTGCATTTACTATGGACCTCGGAGCATTTCAACCGCGGTACCGACCGGTATATAGTGTGGGCCGGGACTCTCGACGAGAGGGACATGGCCGTTTATATGAAAATAATGGCGTTTGTACGGGACATTCCTCTGTCAAAATTGGTGACGCCTGACGGTCGGTATATCCTCGACGCGCAGGGGAATGCGCGAACAAAGAAAAGGCTGATTAATACGAAGACCCTGCTCGGTTGCGCCTCGGGGGCAGACGCCCTGGACTACCTAGGTAGGGATGTTTCATCTTTCTCGTGATCGTATGTCTTGTATGTTGCTGACTCTTTTTGTTTTTTGCAGCGAACATGTCTTCCGTCGAAGAGCGGGTGAAGAAGCTGCGTGCCTCGAGGGCTGCCGTGGTTCGAAGATGCGGGTGAGCCAATTGGTCGGGCAGGAAATCGTGGCCCAGGGCGGCCAGAGTTCGTCCTCTTCTCCCCAGGAGAGCCAGTCTCCTTCGTCTCAGGGAGCTGCGAAGAGGCCAAGGTCCGAGGAGCCCAGTGGCCTGATTGATCTGACGACTGGTTCATCCGAGGAGGGCTACATCGTCCCGTCGTGCCATCAACACCCGGGTTATTTTCACGGGGCCCGGTCTCCCACTATCTCTGCTAGCGAAGTGAAGGCCGTCTGTGATGCCGACCGAGAGTCTCGCCGGCTCATCTTGGCGGAGGATTTGGCCGCGATGATGCGGACCTTTACCACGACTATGATCCTGAACGAGGAGGGTTGCTCTGCTGCTGAGCTGGCCAAATTGCGGGGTGACCTCACCTTCATGCAGTCGCGCCTGGACAAACTCACCGAGGAGCTGGAGAAGAGCCGGAAGGATGCTGCCGACCAGCGCAAGCGGGCGGAAGGGGCCGAGGAGAAGGTGACATCGGCAGAGGAGAAGCTAGGGGCGGCGACGGCCGATGTGCAGGCGCTTACAGTTCGCCTGGAAGTTCTGGACAGCGCTCTTCGTCCGGCCGAGGACGAGACTGAGGAATATCGGCGGATGATTACACGTGCTGATTTGATCGCCCGGATTCAGGTGCTGGAGAGCGATTGCCTGGACGCTGTCGAGGTCGGGTTCAAGAGCGTTGTTGTGTAGATCCAAATTGTCAACCCTGGCGCTGCTCTGGTCGTGGACGGGATTGGGCCGTATCATGAGATAGTTGACGGGAAGGTGGTCGACCCAGAGCTTGTCGTCCCTGACGCTGACCCCGTGGATGCTGAGCAAGAGGGCGAGGATGTGTAGGTTTTCCGGGCCTGCGTGCTCGTAGTTTCCTGGCCTGCGCGCCAATGTTTTGTAACTTTCTTGTTTTCTTTGTTGGGCCTGGTGCCCGCTTTTGCTTAATATATTTCTGAGAATTTTCTAAGTGTGCGCTCGGTTTCGTTTTTTGCATGTTTGTTTATGCTCGTTTTATTTCTGCATGTTTGTATGCTCGAAATGTATGTATGCTTAAAATGCATGTTTAGTATGCCTTTGGGTCTGTCCGAGGTGGTAGCTCGACAACACTTGTTACCGGCGGTGAAGGGAACTGGCCGGTTGGCCGGCATTGTTGCCTGACCGGTTCGAAGGTAGTTCTCCCCGTGGCGTGGACGTCCCATCGTGAGCTGGGTGTCCTGCCGGTGTTGGTACGTCGGTGGGGAATCTCGATCGAGGTGTTTCCTACCGAGCAAGGCCGTCTGCTCGCGCACACAAAGGCAGGGCTTGCTTTTGGTCTGGTCGTTTAGGAGACGCGAGGAGGTGCGGTGGTACCATGTCTCCCCCCTAGTGGCCGTGACGATGGGTCGTTGCGGGCAGTGTTTAACTGTAATATCGTTTAAGTTTCTTGGTGTTCCATGGTCGAGCTAGTTGTTCCCCGTGCAGGTTTTCGAGGTAGTAGGCCCCGTGCTCCGTCTTGTCGCGGAAACGGTAGGGACCTTCCCAATTCGCAGCCAGTTTGCCTTCGTGTGAATCTTTCTGGTTTCTGCGTAGAACTAAGTTGCCGATCTGGAAGTCGCGTTTTAGGACTTTGTTGTCGTGGCGAAGTGCCACCTGCTGTTTCAGTCGGGCTTCCCGGAGGGCTGCGCCTGAGAGAATCTCCTCGACGAGATCGAGCTCCTCTCGTAAGGCGTCGTCATTGTCGTCGGTGTCGAGGGGAGCTTCAGTTTGTCTGGATGGCTCGCGTATCTCGACCGGGATTACTGCTTCGGTTCCATACGTGAGGCGGAATGGGGTTTCCCCCGTGGTTAAGTGGGGCGTAGTGCGGTATGCCTAGAGGACGCTGTGGAGCGTCTCGACCCAATGCCCGCTTTGCGTCGCCGAGTCGTTGTTTTAGTCCCCTGAGTATGACCCTGTTCACGGATTCTGCTTGGCCGTTTGTCTGGGGATGCTCGACTGAGGTGAAATGGTGTTTGGTTCCGAGCTTGGTGACGAAGTTGCAGAAGTTTTTGTCCGTAAACTGTGTGCCGTTGTCGGTGATGATGGCGAGCGGGACTCCGAATCTTGCGAGGATGTTTCATTTGTAGAATCGGAGTATGTTGTGGGATTTAATTTTGGCCAGGGCTTCGGCTTCGATCCATTTGGTGAAGTAGTCTACGCCCACGATAAGGTATTTGTTCTGATAGGACCCCAGGGTGAAGGGCCCGAGGATGTCCAACCCCCACCAGGCGAATGACCACGGGGATGAGAGGGATTTGAGTTCGGATGGTGGAGCGAGGTGCATGTCCCTGTTTCTTTGGCATTTGTCACATCGTTTGACGTGTTCCTTCACGTCCGTTTGCATCGAGGACCAGTAGTAGCCTGCTCGTAGGGCCTTTCTCGCCAGGGATCACCCTCTGAGGTGCTGCGCGTTGATGCCCTCGTGGATTTCCTCTAGGACGGCTGCGCTCTGGAAGTTGTCGATGCATTTGAGGAGTGGGATCGCGAAGCCTTGATGATATAGTTTGCCTTCGAGGAGGACGTATGAGCAGGCTCGTCGCTTGGTCGTGCTTGCCTCTTTAGAGTCGGTCGGTAGGCGGCCGGTGCTAAGGTAGGTGTGTAGTGGTGTCATCCAACAGTCGGTATCACCGATGGCGTTGATGTCGAGCGGGGCGGTGGTCGCTTTGGTGCTCGGTTGCGATAAGACTTCTTGGATGACCGACTTGTGGCCTCCTTGTTTTTTGGTGCTCGCCAACTTTGAGAGGATATCGGCACGGGTGCTCTGCTCGCGCGGGACGTGCTGAATCTCCGCGGAGTCGAAACTTTGCAGTTTTTCGGTGATAAGTGCTAAGTACTCGGCAAGGTTGTCATTTTTCGCTTGATATTCTCCCTGTACTTGCCTCGATCCCACGCTCGGTCAGGTAGTAGCCGAGGAACTTTCCCGCGCGGACACCGAAGGTGCATTTCTCCGGGTTGAAGCGCATTCGGCACGTCCTCGCGGTGTCGAAGACCTTCCTGAGATGGGTCGTGTGCTCGGCTTCCGTGCAGGATTTGACGATCATGTCGTCCATGTATACTTCGAGCATGTCGTCGATTTCGCCCCGGAAGACACTGTTCATCATCCGTTGGTACGTGGCGCCAGCGTTCTTGAGGCCGAAGGGCATTACGTTGTAGTAATAGTTACCCGACGCCGTCATGAAGGTCGTGCTCTATTTATTGTGCTCGGCCATCGGGATCTGGTTGTACCTCGAGTATGCCTCCATGAAGGACAAAAGCCTGAAGCCCGCGGAGTTGTCGACGAGTTTGTCGATGTTGGGGAGGGGGTAGGCGTCCTTAGGACATGCCCGGTTGAGATCGGTATATCCAACACACATGCGCCATTTGCCATTATTCTTTTTGACGAGTACAACATTAGACATCCAGGTTGAATACCGGGCTTCCGAAATAAAATTTGCTTCTAGGAGGTCTTTTACAGCTTTTTCAGCCGCCGCCAAATTTTCGGGGGACTGTCTACGCCTATGTTGAACTACGGCCTTCGCGGTCGGGCTGATGGACAGCTGGTGGCAGGCGACCTCGGGGTCGAGTCTGGGTATTTCTGAGGCGCTCCATGCGAAGAGGTCGGCGTTCTCGCGGAGGCAGGCCTGTAGCTGTTTTTTCGCCAAGTCTGGGAGTCCGGCGCCGATCTTCACGGTTCTGCTCTTGTCCTCTCCGATTGTGATGATCTCAAATTCACCGTCCGGGATGGGGCGCGCCGGGTGGGTGGGCTGCTCGTTGGCTTCGTTGGTCCTTATTTCGTGATCGCGTTCTTCTGTGAAGCGGCTGTCGAGGTCCACGGATCCGACCAGCTCCTTTGGTTCGCTCTTCGGCGCCACGATTGGGGTCGCCTTCTTAGTTGCTGGCGTGATGGTGTCCAAACCTTTCAGCGCGGCCTCGAAGCACCTCCAGGTGGCCTCTATGTCTCCGTTAAGAGTTACCATGGCCCCACGTTTCGTGTAGTACTTCATCTTCAGGTGGACGGTGGAAGGCACCGCGGTGAGTTCTGCTATCGTTGTTCTGCCCAGGATACAGTTGTAGAGGGACGGGCACTCAATGACTAAGAAACAGATGCTGATCTCCCTGGCCGTTTCCTCTTCTCCGAAAGTGACTTTCAGCTCCACGTACCCCCAAGGTCTCGTCGTCGTCCCGTTGAACCCCTGAAGGTCGGAGCCTACGTAGGGGGAAAGGTTGGATTCGTCGAGTTGGAGGGTTGTGAACAGGTGGGTGTACATGATGTCCACCGAGCTGCCTCCATCGACGAGGATGCGCCTAACGTCGAAGTTCGCCATCCGCGCCCGGATGAGCAGGGGAATGTTGGAGTTGGGGGATCCCCCGGGGAGTTCCTCGAGGTAGAATGTGATCGGGTTGGATCGACCTCGAAATCTTTTGAGCGTGCTCATTTTCCCCGAGTTGCTCGTGATAAGCTCGTCAAACTTTCTTTTCACTGATCCTATGGACAGGCTCCTTGTGGCGCCACCCGAGATGACCATGGCTCTGGCGAAGTATTCCCACCGGCTGGTTGGCCATACTGGCTCGCTGGGTAGGTCGGGGCCTTCGGGGAGGCCGAACTCTCTATCCGCGAACCAGTCCTCGGGGCGGCTGACACATAGCGCGACCTAGAGTCTGCTGTCGCCGTCAGAAGAGGGGAGTTCTTCGACTTTCTTGGCCTCGGGGCCTCACCCCCCGGGTGTATCTCTTTAGATGGCCGTCTTTAATCAGGATTTCGATCGCGTCCTTGAGATGGATGCAGTCTTCGGTCACGTGCCCATGGCTCCTGTGGAATCGGCAGTATTTCAATTTGTCCACATTGGGTTTAGGGGGCTTCAACCGGGGGAAGCGGACACCTCCCTGGACAAATTCGGTTTTGGCGCACTCGGCCAGAATGCGCTCGCGGGAAGCGACTAAGGTCGTGTATTCCGTGAATCGTCCGGCGGGGCCGCGTTGCTCTCGTTGTTCGCGTTGTTCGCGGGGGCAATCTTCCCGACGACGGTCACCTCCCCGCCGCTGGCTCGAGGCTCCGTCATCTCGGTGCCCGCGGGGGCCTCCCTGTCTCGGGTGTCTCGTGCGGAGTTGGCTGCTTGGGTTTCCTCGAATCGGATGTAATGCGCGGTTCTGTCAAGGAAATCCTGCAGGGAGGTTGGCCGGTGTATGCCTACGGCCTCATAGAACTTGGAGTCGTGGCGTAGACCCTGTTCCATTAGGTAACGCTTCATCTCGTCTGACGTCATTACCTGCATCGCTTCCCGGGTGAATCTTTCGATGTACTTCCGGAGAGGCTCGTCGGGGGCTTGGATTATCGCGCCGAGGACGGCTTCCGTCTTCGGGTGGCGTCAGGATGCTGTGAAGTGTTTTGAAAATAGGTTCTTCAGGACCCTCTACGACGTAATCGACTCGGGCTCCAGGCTTTTGTACCATGTCATGGCGTCTTTCCTTAGGGTCATCGGGAACAACCTGCACTTGATGGCTCCTCGGACGTTTCGATAGTCGAGCATGGCCTCGATGTCTTCCAAGTGATCATCTGGGTCGGATGTGCCGTCGTACATCGATAGCGTCGGGGGCTTCTCCATCCCGTGGGGAATGGGGGCGGTCATGATTTCCCGGGACAACGGAGTCCGGTAGTCGTCTTCGTCGCTGAGAGCGGGTGATTGAGGAGGAGATAGGCCGTTTAGGATAGGCACCTGGTTTCGGGTCCTCGTCCTCCTGACCGGGGGTTCGGTGCGCGGGTTCCTGGCCGGGATCGCTGAAGTGTTCTACCGTCTCCCGCGAACTTGTCTCGCCGGGGATCTGGTGCGCTCTCGCACCACCTCTGTTCAAGGCCTCTCCAGCCGAGGTCGGCGATTTCTGGGTTAAGGCGAGGGACTCCTCGAGCCCTCATTCTGGTCTCCCCGCAGAAGGGAACTTGGGGGGCCCTCCCGCTCTAGCGCTCCAATTCATGCGTTCTGCTGAAACAGCAGCTGGTTCGTCTGGTTGATGGCTGCAAAAAGGGCGGCCACCGTTGGGTCCGCTCCTGTCGGGATAGGAACGGGTTGGAACGCCGTTGGGCTCGGGGGCCGGTGGTCGGCCTGGCGTATCGGCTCTGCGGACGACGGAGAAGCGGTTTGGCCGTCTCTCTCGTCGGTCTCCGTTGGGCGTGACGTTTCCATCTGCTTGCTGTCGTTGGCGGCGGCATTGAGTATGAAGTCGAGCACGGTATCGTCGTGGTGTGGGCTAGCCATGATCGTGGAGTGCTGGTGAAACTTTGGTTTTCTGCTCGGAGTAACGGGGAAGTTTCTGTTCCCACAGACGGCGCCACTGATTTGACCTGATCAGTAGGGGATCACGGGTTGGCCACAAGCTGTTGGACTGCTACCTGTTCACCGTTGATGAGGAGGAGAAGGGGGGTGTACCTGCAAAACACTCCGATGGCAAAGTAAGGAGTTGGGCAGAGTGAGAGCAAAGCACAGGAAGTGGGTGCGAAGTGAATTACCTGACCCTCTTGTGAAAGAGGGTATTTATAGAGAGACCCCAGCGCTGGGCCAACGGTCATTTGAGATGGGCTGGATGCCCAGGCCCAACCCTAATGACTGCTAGGGCTTACGTGGCGTGGTTAAGACCGGAATGTGGTCTTCGCCCTAGTTCAGCTGCTCCGCGAACTCCGAAAAGTGGGTTGACCTGCTCTTTCGGAGGTGGGTGGTTGATGGATGACGTGTCCCCGCGGAGGGGAGCACGTAGAGAACGTGCGCCAGGCACGTTGTTCTCCACGCGGAGGGGAGTTCGCGAGGTTCCCCGGAGGTGTGTTGTTCTCCCCGTGGAGGGGAGCGTATGAGAGCGGGGGAGATACATTGTCATGCTCGTTGACGGGGGATTCCGCCCGTGGAGGGCTGTTCTGTCCAGCTAGAGGGAACGCCGAGGACGCTTAGAAGCGCGTCATCCTGTTTGACGGGGAGCATGCCCCGCCCGTCCTGTGGTAGGGCGTGTGCCCGACCAGGCTACTCCACTCATTGGGCCTTGCGCACTATTGGGTTGGGCCACGAGGCTGGGCCCAGGCCAGAATATTATTGATTATTAAATTATCACTAATATTAATTATATTACATTAATATTAAACTCCAATCGTTATGAAAATAACTCTTACAGTCTAAGGGCATCCACCAACGCACTCAGACACACCTCCACAAGGACACACCAACGTAGAAATAACGCCAAAAAGACTAAATAGTTAAAAGGGGTGTTACAACTCTCTCCACTTTAAGTATTTTCGTCCTCGAAAATTGCCTGATGGAAACAATTCCGGATACGCTTCCCGCATCCTGCTTTCCAATTCTCAAATCCGAGCACAACACTCTCGCTCGACTCATTCCAACACCAGGGAGTCCTACACCTCCTATCACACAAAGCCTCATACAACATCGTTTCGATACTAGAATGGTAACTGTTATTGTAGGTAACTCAATCAACGATAATTAACTATCCCACGATCCACCTTGATCCAACACACAAGCTCTCCATAAATCCTCTAAAGACTGGATAGTTCTCTCTGTCTGTCCATCCGTCCATGGATGATAGGCAGAGTTCAACTTCAACATGGTACTCAAGCGTCTGCAAACTCTTCCAAAATCTCGATGAAAACTCAGATTCCTATCAGACCCAACGGTCTCTAACGTCTATTCTTCGACTTCTGACAAGTCTAACCAGCATATACAAACTCAACCACTTCTCTCTCCATCTATAGCCTTTAAAATAATTTTCTCAAATCCAGTTACATCTTCATAGCACCGGGATGGATACTCCATCTACCTCAATACTCTTATTCCACTCAATAATATCTAGAACACAACTCTATCACGACATCTGATGATACCATTTCTATTAATTTGAAAATCATCCCTTCGACTTTAATTCCTCAGATTTAACCAATCTACCAACTCAAACCAGAGTCCTGACCTTATTGAATCTCATTAGGAATACTACGAGTAAGGTCCAACATACTAAGCTAAACTTCATAAGAAGTCTCTTCCCAAACTAAACTCATATCACAAAATTGCTCAATCAGTCCTAACTCTTTTCACCACCATCATCGGTATATGCAAGAATTTCCAAATCAATGCATAAGCTATCACGTTCGCTTCACCCGAATGGTAATTCAATACAAACCATAATTCTTCCGGAGTCCCAATTATTTTCTATGCCTCATATTCAACTCTTCCAAATCAAATAAATACCTTAAGCTCTTGAGGTCACCAGACATTTCAAGTCTCACACTAACTAATTAAAGCTTCCAACTCCGGCACAACCACAACAACAACCAACTCTAAATCACTTATCAGATGATTCCTCTTATGTACTTCAAGTTCCCTTAAAGCATAACCAAAACTCGCTGAAGTTTCACTTAGCGTATCTCCCCATCATATCAACAAGGCATCACAAAACACAACAAATGGTCCCGTCGGGTTCGGCAAAAATCAGCACACGATACGTTTTCAATTTTCTGCTATAATTGAACCAGGTACAGGCCTCAAAACAATTTTTCCTAGAAAGAGCATCTCGTTAGCTTTCCAACGCTTCAAAAGGGGACTAAAACCGACTTACAGATCAAGAGATATGACTTTTCGAAGTTTCTCCAAAACAGAATTTTTCTGCATAAAGGCTGCTACGGGTTTGAGCATTTTCGCCCAAAAATCCGACCGATTCAATTATTTTCTTCGAAACAACCACATACTTCTTCATACCAAACATATATTAGAGATTTAGAACCATCAAACATGAAATCTACGACTTTCGATTCCAATCCGAATCTTAAACCCTCAAATCTCCAAAATGCAAAAACTTACAAAAATCAATCAAATTCGATAAAAACAAGCCTACTCGATCACGACCTAACATTACCCGACACAACTGCGTAATCTATTCCGACTTTTTTCCGTAAAAACATCGATTCCGTAACAAGCTGCAATCTCAGAATTCGACGTACGACAACAATTGCACACTTAGAAGGTCATTCGACACATCTTCAACTCTTGGAATATTTAAAGGTCTAATTATACCAATATTTCATTCCACATCTTACTTTCTTTACTAATCATCAGAAGTCACTATCCACCTTTTATATACTCAACCTCACACTCTGTTTCCTTAGCACACACGCCAGACCCAATTCTCAACACTACTTAATTAGTTTAATCCATTGACCATCAAAACAGATATAAAATACAGAGCTCTCACTCTCGGACTAGTTTTCGTATCTAAGTCGGTCACAACTCCACTTCACGTCCTGGCCGTACACCACTTATCTCTTCAGAAAACTTCCAGCCAACCACAATTAATCGGCAATCGCCAACTTCCCGCTTTCATTATAATTCAAAAATTCCTATCAAAATTAAACACCTCAGCACCCTCCTGTACCGACTCATCAAAACCATTCTTAAGCACTTAGCTTAACTCAAGACAATTCACTGCTCACGCCATCCAAGCTTGCAAGACACGCATATCCCATCTAACATGACTCTGTCCACAAACTATAAGAGCGTTCAACCATACACCGAGCTACAACTCCACACTTCCAGCATCCTGGAGAAGCACAAGCTTCTCCCCCACTTGAATCATTCTCACTCCTGCAGACAAAGGTTCCACAACAAAACATGTACCGACAGTGTTTTCACACACATGTCGCATACCAAGGAATACACAACATTAAACAACTTGGCCGGACGGACGGACCTGCTCTGATACCAATTGTAACACCCCACTCTAAACAATTCAGAGTGCAGCAGATAAGGTTTCATGACAACCGTCATGTATGTCACGATCGTCACGGTCATGACGAGCGTCATGGAGCTGTGACGACCGTCACACTCCCAAATTCTCAGATGCATCAGGGTGTCACATTCTACACTTAACCAAAACACATATACCTGCAAAAGATCATTTACTAACATACGTAGCACAAAATTCGGATGAACAAACAACGATAATTTGTTTAACATTTTAATCATAAAACGACATGTTATAATACACTTCCAACGATTCATAATAATTAAATTCCATTAAAATTCAGCAAGTAATTATCTTGCATCAATTCACTAAAACAACTATGCATCCAAGCAACATTTGACATCATCAGAAACAACCAATCTATTTGCCATAGTACTTAATAAAATTCAGAAACAAGGAATTCAATTAAAACAATAACATTAATCGTTCATCCCCCCCAGAGTGCTACGTATCAGAGCGACCAACGACCTTAAACATGAAGCGACACTTTATTCCGAGTTACCTGCAAATTACCACCAACGGAGGTAACATACAACGTAAGGGGGTGAGATATCAACAATATAACATAAGGCATGATAAAAGTCATGTCAGAATATTATCACAGCATTATAATTCTAGCAGTTCGCATAAATATTAGTAATAATTAAACTGCAATAATTCATTATTCCTATCCACAACAATTATCATCATAACTCAGCAACTCATCAAATCAACTCAACAACGCAACTCAACAATGCGACTCAACTGTGCATATGCATGTGGTACCATTTTGGGAGATAACACTCCATAATTATTCGGGAGACTCACTCCACAATCATTCGGGAGACTCACTCCACAATTATCCGGGAGACTCACTCCACAATTATCCGGGAGACTCACTCCACAATCATTTTATTTTGTCTTTAAAGACACAACCGTCGCCAATCCAGGCCAAATGATATGCTATGAGATGAAACTATTATGGACTATAACCCAACAACAACAACAACTGTGCAACAACCGTGCAATAAGGCATCAAGCCTACAACCAATTATCCATAACAGAACATCACATTTCACATATATTATGGACTCACCATTACAACCTGTTCATATCAGAGAACTACCAACAGTATCGTTCCTACGAATAAGACTCTAACACATTTTCGCAGAAAACAATTAAAAACAACATCGTCTCTACAATTGAGAACTCAACAGTATTTTCATGTCAGAGAACAACTAACAACATCATTACTACAAATAAGAACTCAACACATTTTCATACACTTTCATATGGGTAATATAACTACAACTGCTAATTTAATTAAATAGGGACATAATAACAACACCTTCTTAATAAATGGGAAAATAGCACGTGTCGGCACCGTTTCCCAATTTTCCCTAAAACTAATGACATAACACACTCATTCATACACAGACAGACATTAACCCTTAGTATTTCTCAGGCACAGATAAACATTAACCCTTAATATTTCTTCAACCTACGGGAACTAACCCCATGATTCAATTCCCTACATGAAATTGATCATACCCACGGTTATAGAATTGAACCCCACCCTTACCTTTGGAATTGAGGTCAACTCTACGCTTCCGGTTCCTGTTAGCTCTCCGGCGACTCTTCTGCAACTACCTTGAATTCTCTCCGGTGGTTAATTCTCCTCTTCTCAATTTCTCTTGGTCACGATCTCGTTTCCTTTGATTTTGGTCCGGAGCAGTTTAACGTGTTTCCTCTTTCTCCCAAAATCCCTCTTTTATATTTACTCCAATAATAATAATAATAATAATAATAATAATAATAATAATAATAATAATAATAATAATAATAATAATAATAATAATAATAATAACAATATTACTATTGATTATTAAATTATCACTAATATTAATTATATTACATTAATATTAAACTCCAATCGTTATTAAAATAACTCTTACAGTCTAAGGGCATCCACCAACGCACTCAGACACACCTCCACAAGGACACACCAACGTAGAAATAACGCCAAAAAGACTAAATAGTTAAAAGGGGTGTTACACACTTAGCTTCCACGCTCCTATTATCGTTCTGATAAAAGCTCTCGTGTTTAAACTATTATCAGTCCAAAGCTTTCCTGTAAGTGTTCGTTGGAATAACTCTCCTTCACAGACTTCTTCGGCTTCTGCAACTATTCTCTCTTCTTCTTCCTTAGATAACTGGATATTCTTCCATTTATCTATTGAAATCAAGTGACTAATCTGATCTGAGTGAATTGCCTCCTTTGATACGCCATGGAAAACAGGTGAACTGGACTTCCGATGAGAACACCGTAGGATTGAGAAAGGAAAAGTATCATCCACCTCAGAGGAGATGAGTAGCCCTTAGGCGGGAAACTAGCAAAAATTTGAGATGAAAATTTCTAACCCTAAGGATATGATAAGAAATGAGAGTTATAGCTGGGAACCCGTAATGATAGGAAAAACCGCATGATACCTATTGTCTACGAATTTTTAACTTAAGTCCGCAGAAAAATGAAGTGTTTCTAGAAGTGTTTAACTTTGTCGATATCAATAATTAAACTCTAAATATCAGTTAGTTCTTTCTATTAGTGTAGATTAACTATGTAATTGTACCTTTTTTTTTCTTTAAGAAAGGGAAATGGTAAAACTAATAATTAATTTTTGGATTTTATTCTCAATTTTATTTAAACTTAAGTTCATGTTGTTTAATTTTATTAGAATTGATTAGTGTATTTTTTTTTCAAGCGTGATACTATAATTAAACATTAGAAAATGGATTAGTTTTTAAATGTAAAGCTTTTGAAAATGAAAAGAATTGTAGTTTCAGTATTGACTCTTAAAAATATCATTCGTGATATCAAAAGGGTTCATTTCCCCTTTTAAATATATACTATTTATAAATATATTAAAACAAATTTTAATTTTGTTGTTGTCTATTTTTGTTTCAATTTGTCCTCTTTAATTTTTGTTTTAATTTCAATTTCTCTTTTATTATCTACTATATCGTGTTTACATATCTGTTTTATTCTATTATTTTTTTAATTATTTTATATATAATATAAATTAAAATAAAAATTAACATATACGTCTTTTATATTTTAACCCGTCTATACATTAATAAAAACGAATAGACGACACATGACGCGAGAAACTAAAACTAGTCATTTAAATTTTATGTCAAAATTTTCAGAATGTCTAAAAAAATTTTAATGAATGAAAGTAGTTGACACAATGAAGAAGATGAAAAGTCAAATGAAAAATAAATGATGAAAGAGAATTATATATATATATATATAATATTTGTGGTCTAATAAATAGAAAGTTAAGCATTACTATAGGAGAAAATAATAAATGTCACTGTTGAGAAAATAAACATTACTTGTTGAAAAAAGTGAGGGTGAGCATGAGTAAGTTACACATGGTTAAAGCAAAACAAGAGACAAGCAACCATTTCAAATAATTTTTGAAATATAATAATAACAACCAAAAAATACATTTATTTAAGTAACCAATGACCCACAAACCTGTTACCAAAAGATTGATGGAAAACCAAACTAGCCTTCATTTGGTTCTAATACCACCGCCATTAAAAGGCCACATAACTCCTATGCTTCAACTAGCCACAATCCTTCATTCAAAAGGCTTCTCCATCACCATAGCACACACCCATTTCAACTCACCTAATCCTTCTAATCATCCCAATTTCCGTTTTCTACCCTTCTTTGATGGTTTATCTAAGACTCAAATCACATCCAAGAATGTTGTAGATATTGCTTCATCTCTAAATACCAATTGTGTATCTCCACTTAAGGAGACCTTAGTTCATCATATGGCCAAATTAGAAAAGCTTGATGAAAAAATTGCTTGTATCATCTATGATGGATTTTTTCACTTCATTGATTCTTTGGCCAAGGAATTAAAGCTACCAAGCATAGTCTTCCGAACAACAAGTGCTGCTAATATACTCACTTATCATGTCTGTGCTCATCTTCAAACCAAAGGTTACCTTCCCTTGCAAGGTTTGTTTTTTGTTTCCGCAAATTTCTTTTATTTTTTTACAAATCATATATTATGATAAATTATATGCCACCTTTGAAAAATTGAAGGCAAATTATCTCAACCAATTAAAAACAACGACGTAAACTTTACGTAATTGATTGTGAGTGAATAAGTTATTTGCAATCTTTTCGAAACAACCTAAATCTTACTTAAAATACATATTTATTTATTTGTACACGCAACATGTCTCTACTCTAGTGGATAAACGTGTGTCACTTGTGGATAGATAATAAAGAATTTCTCACATGGAAATTCAAAAACAGACACATTATTTGGATACAGAGAGCAACACGCACACAGTATCTTAATATAGTTTTGATAAAAGACTAATTAATATGTATTTTATATATGGTGTTTGTTATAAGGTATTTATTTTTTATGTCTAATAGACCCCTCTTTCAAAAATATAATATTTGAGTAGACCCTACGTAATTAACTTCTACAAAAAATAAAATTCTAAATTTGTATACGACTCTATCATTTCCTTAGTTGGATACATTCCCGTATGTATATCACAAGCGGAAATAGATAGAGTACATCCTCCACACAAATGACTCCTACTTCATAAACTAGAAATATTTGGTAAGAGTAGTGGAATTGGATTTATTCACATTGAAAAAAGCTTTCATATGCAATGTTAGTCCTTTAAGGATATTAGTGAATGAATGAAAAATAGTGTAAGAATGAGCAGAGTATTTGAGTCTTAATGTGTGAAAGACTTTATATATAGAGAGGCCGATTAGAATTGCTCTTGCTTGATCCATCATATCGTGTGAATCATCATTCTGATTAGATTTGGCGGTGGAAAATTGGCAGGAGATCGGAATTGTGAGCTCCGAGTTTGACTGTCGTCATATCTATTTCTCTTGTATTTGGGCCTTGACATATGGCCCTTATGAGTTATTTTGAACAGTTAGAATGAGGTTTTTTCTAGATGGGCTCCTACTCAACCCTTGTTTGAATGGGAAAGATAGCTATGAAACCGGTAGTATATGGAACATGTGCATTGAATGTCTTTTTGTAATTTGCAATGCCTTACAGAGGAGTTGCGATGTGTGGCTCTAGGACTGTCAATAATAATATGTTTTTATCTTAGAGTACTCAAGCGTTTTGAAGACTTTACTAGGAGATCATGATTGTTGGTGGTGTGGTTACATTTTTCCACAAATGTTGTTGAGGACTGAACAATTGCTTGAAGAATATATAAGGGTTTATGGGTAACTATTCCTCTTTTTATCAATTGCAAAACTCCAAGAGCTATTTTTATGTTCTTTGTGATTGCCCTTTGTCTTTCTCAATAGTCTTTCACTGGCCATTACTCTAACATTTTTGCATCATCCTCTTAAACGAATTCTGCTCAGCGCAAATCATTACATTCATCCCTTTCAAGGAAATAATTTGAATTCCTTTCATCTTCTATACTTATCTTCAATTTGCTAGGGTTTCTCGAAAAGGTGGTGATGGATGATTCAGAGTTACTAGCTTCGACCGATTGTGGCAGGGTAGTTGGTAGCCTCGCTCCTAGGGAGGTTGCTTGAATTTGGGTTTTTTTGCCTTTCCCTTGATGAACCCTATTATTATAGATGATTTCAAACATGAGTGCATGGCTCAGACTTATATCAAAGCACATCGTTGTGCTTCACCCCACATATGGTGAGGTGAGGTGGTAGTTGGAATATCAATCTTGTGTATATGTTCATGGACGTTATTTCTGTGTGTGAACAATATCTCTGAAATGGGCAACTTTAGTAACGCGGAATGTGTTAGGAGACAACTCAATTGTGTGGGTGAATCAAGAAACATTAGACGATGTGTTTGTCTTTGCTGATAAGGGTGATTTGGACCATGCTTTCACTAATGAGGGCCCCCTTTCGAACTGAGGGGGTACTTTCCCCAGAAGAAGATAAAAGAGTGTGTAAATATAAAATGTGTGTCATCCCTCTTGATGAATGTTTATTTTTCTTTGATAGATTTTCACCTTCCTTTTAATGACTTTGTGGTAGGTTGTCTGAATCATCTAGTGATCGTCCTCTCACAACTACATTAGGTGATCTGGGCTTACATCAAAATCTTTCAATATTGGTGTGAGTACAAGAAAAAAGTGTCAACCTTAACACCCTTTTTCCACCTATTTAACATTCAATTCCCTTTGGATGACTTGACACAGGGTCAATGTTTGTTCTCCCTTATGCATGTTCAGAAGATGTTTCAAGTATACTTTAACAACGTGAATAATTTTAAAGATTGGTACTACTTGCTCACTCCTGTCACTGAGGTGGCTCAAGTATGTGTGATATTCAACCTGGGGTGCCCCTAAATTTATGGATAGGTTCCCAAAGTTCATTCATCATTTCCATTTCATGGTTGAGGATGGATCTTATGTTTATCTACAAGGAGATTTGTCTCAAGAATATACTAGCTTGAAGAGAAAATCGGTGGCCTTATCGAAAATTTTAGGGGTTTCTTGACATCATCACACGTTCTAGGCAGGGTTCAAGAAATAAAAGAAGTGGTATATAGAGACGCAATTACTGGTGGAGGCAGCCACTAGAGAGGAGAAATTTGTCATCTCCAATACGTAGCACATCAATTTCCCTACTTTCTCTAATAATTCTCTGTTGGTAGTATCCATGACTTCCATGATTGCTTGTTTGTAGATAAAATGAAGTGTCACAGGATAATATTTCAAATCTGGAGGACGTCTATGGTCACTTTGTTGCTCTTAGATACTGTTCATGTGTAAGCTTTAAAAAGAACACCAAATGGGGGGGCCGTTGTTGTTATGACCTCATTAATCCATGCTACCCTATCTAGAACAAAGGTATCATGTTCCCCCAATTAATATGTGGTGGGAGGTGTCCAACATTCACTGTTATATGCCACAAATGATAATTCCTCAAGAGGGTATTCCCGTAAAGCACCTTCTGGTAGAGGGAAGAATGACAAAAGAAAACTGTGCAATATTTGAGAGGATATGATCTTGGGGATGCTCAACCATGACTCCGAGTGTGCGGTCTCTATTGTGTCTAGCCCATCATGGTCTCTGGTCGGCTAGGAAACTCTAATCTTTTATCTCTAACAATGATTACACTTATTTTTTGAACGAAGACTAGGGTCTTTGTCAGGAAGAGCTAATAGAGATGTCATATAAAATGCTTCGAGTGTCGGCTATTCTAGCCTGGTCCCACTTGTAGGGGAAACATTTTATCCTGGCCATATTTGAAAAGAGAAATAAAGCGCTTATGAAATGTGTTAATGTTTTTTCTATCGAGCACAACCATTTTTTGAAGCATCTTACAAAGACGAGTGGTTTGTTAATGGATATAGGAAATGTGATACAATTTTTTGGGCATCCTCATCTGCTGGATGAAAAGGTGCATTTATTGGCCCTAGAGACAAATGGGAAGGACATCGCTTTTTCATCTGCTCTAGCAGAATATCCAAAACTAAGGTTGTTTTAGTCGAGCGTTGGAAATATCTTTGAATGAAGCTCAGAAAGGTTGGAAGAAGGTTCAAGAGGACTATCATGAGATGTGCAACATGCACCTATGTGAAGAGTATGCCTAGTCGGTGAAAGATAGTTATTCCATTCTCTAAGTTTATTTTAATAAAGCATTGAGGGAAGTGGAATTTTTCCTTCCTAGGGTGCAAATATCAAGGGAACAAATTTTCCTTGGCCAAGAGATGATGGATGGAAGGTCAGTTAATATTGGCTCTGACTTATAGTATTATTTTCCGGGGTGATGCTGCCTGGTGTAATACTTTTTGACTAAAGAAAAATTCTTCATTATTGCTTCTATTTATTGCTCGATCATTATTTTCTTACCCTTATTTTTACCTTTTATTTGTGTTTCCTTGAGTCTTGACTTTTTTTTACTAGAATGGCTAACACCCAAGGTCGTGCTCGAAAAATTTATTAGACGTATCTGGGGACTAGACATGTCTTAGGGTCGATACCCCTTCCCTACTCCCATGTTTGAACTTGGTTCAAGGCCTACATGTTGGGAATTCACCTTTTCTATCTATATTTGCTAGTTACCAAGAAGAGAGTGATCCCTAATCACCACATTATTTCATGGTTTATTGCCTTTATTCCCGTGACTTTCGTTATGGGGTTTTTATTTTTTTAGTCATACACCTACGATGTTTGTGATAATATCCCTTAGTCGTGTACATCCTTTGTGATCATAAAGGATAGAAATTTGGAAAAATGTTATTTATTGCAAAGTAGTAAGTGTTACATAATATTGTGAAACAAGTTTTACATGTATTGAATAGGGATATTGAATCAAGGAACTATGTCGCTACTTATAGATCTCGGGCCTCCCAATGCGGTATATTGTAGCCGACTTGAACCTTTTTTTTTCCATCGTCTTTTGAAATTATCACTTTTAGATTAATTTATGGTATATCTGATGGGAGTATCAATCCCTTCCTTTGATGGCCAATCGTCATTTCCCCTAATAGTTTGACGAGGGAGGCCATGTTGATCTCCATTTCACTTCTCCTTTTCAACCTCTATCGCACTATAATGCTTTGTGTATCCTTTGGGATTTGGATAGATAATCACATTTTGTTACCAACTCATTGTGGAAGTTTTAAGATTTCATCTTCAAATGGATCGAGGAGCCACCATGTCCACTATTGTCGTGAAGGGCCGACCTAGCATGTAATTGTAGACACTCTTGCAGGGAACTATCAAAAATTGAAGTTCAACTGTTATGGTGTTTCTTCCTTCTCCGAATGTGACCATTAGTTTGATGTACCTCTAGGGGTGATTTATCGTTCCTTTGAAGGCTTGTAGGTTTGAGTCTTCCTATGGAGATAACTTTTCTATCTTCAACCCGAGCTTCTCGAAAAGCTCCGCATACATGATGTCACATGAGCTTCCCATATCTATGACGATTCTCAACACATCGAAGTTGATAGTGGTTGTAGTTATTACTAGGGGAAATATTTTACTTGGGTTCCACCCATTTTTTCGCTATCGTAAAACTCAAGGATATACCTCTATGGTTTCCCTTCAGAAGTTGCTTTTCCTTATGTGTTGACGAACTTTAGCCAACGATTCAACTCTTGACGGTGTTGTTGGATGGGTTCCTTGGCCTGGGAATACCTCTAGTAATGGATGTTATGGATTGGTTCATTACTTTTCAGTATTTGTTTTCTTTATTGCTACTATCTTTCTCCTCTTTGGTCCCGCCTACAACCTCATTAGTTTTTTTTTTTACGGGACCCTTTTTCCCAATAGGAGAATTGTTTCTTATTTTCTTTATTTCTCAACCATCTTTTGACCGTCCTTCTAAGTGTACCAGGTGAGTCTTCCTTTCTAGATCAAATCCTTGAACATGCCCTTCAAATCCATTAGTGTTGCAGTCATGACTCTAATGAAAACGACAATATCTTGTCTATTAGGTTCAGGCGAATTCTTAGACCTGGTAGAAGTTTCTTATCCCAACTTCCATAAATTCGGTGCTTGCGCAATCCTTTAGAATGTTCTCCCATGAAGTCTTGAAGGGAGTATACGGCGAGAACCTTGCTCGAAGCCCTCAGTCTCCATCGTCCCGACAACAATTGTTATCTATTTCCGATCCCCAGTTGTTTCTTAGGTGTTCTGCTCCCCGGCCCCTTTCCACCTCTTCGTCTAGGAGTTCTTTCTCATAATTGATGTAGGCTTAGGTTTCAGTCAAAAGATCGTTTAATCTACATCCTCTTTCTGGCCCTATCTTCTTGCGGAACATACAATCTTGTCTCATTTCCTTTTTAAATATCTTGCACTTTAATTCGCTGTTTGTTCTCCCCCAATTATATTACTACTTTGGTGAACCAATAAATGTACTTCCATTGGGTCTCTTTCTTTTTTTACTTATCTAATAAGAATGGCTATCATAGTGGGTTGTCACTTTCGAGCAGTGAATTGGCTAGTAAAAGAGCCGCAAAGTTTTCACAGAGAGTTTAAATTTCCGTCTCGGAGAGCTTTGAACCACGTCGTTGTGGCTCCTTTAAGGGTTAGTACAAATAGTTTGTATTTTACGATTTTTATTACTTATTTTATATTAAAATTTTATAAAATCAATTGAATTTAAAATTATTTTGAATAATTATTCAAAAAAGTAATTTTTGAAATATATTATTTTTAAAAATTATAATATTGAGTATGTAAAAATTTTGTATAATATCTTTTTTGTCTTATATCTTACTTTCTCTAATATTTTGATTACATTATTTTGAAAAATATTATTTCTATCATTTAATTTTTCAAAACTATCTAGTATTTTCTATCTAAATGTCAATAACGACTGAAATTTCCATTAATATAACCGATGATAATGTGTAATATTAAAATTTTATGACTTATTTAGAGACTATATAATCGGTTACTAAAATTTTTCACTTATAAATTTGCTAGCTTTTATTGAAAAATCTTCTTCTTCTTCCTAAGTTTAGTGGGATAATCCTTGAATGTGGTCATAAAAAAACAGCAGTTTTCATGGTTAGTTGCAAACCATGTGCGGCTTCTTTTACTATTTTTATTTTTAATTTTTTTAATTTCAGCATCATATCCATTAACCCCTAATGCAATTGTTACTATCACATCCCATGAAGAACATCAGTAACTTGAAAGAAAAAAAATCACTTTTTTTATTTAAAATCTTTAACAAACTAGTCCTACTTCAATTAATCATAATCTATTTCTGTTTATTTCTAAGACTCCTTCATTATAGTTTTGGGGCAATTATTTTATTAACTTAATTATTTATATTAACATGTTACATGACAGATTCCAAGTCATCGGATTTGGTACCAGAGTTGGAGATGCTGCGATACAAAGATTTACCTATTTCTAATTTAAAAAATCCACATGATTTTCTACATGGCATATCTAAAACGCTTTCAATAACACCTTTAGGTGTTATATTCAACACTGTTGAAAGCTTAGAAGATTCATCTCTAAATCATCTTCAACATCTATATAATGTTAATCTCTTCCCCATAGGCCCTCTTCACATGATTGCCAGTGAGTTTGATAATATCAGCATTCTGCGAGAAAAGGATAATTGTATATCTTGGCTAAACAACAAACCAAGAAAATCTGTTTTATATGTAAGCTTGGGGAGCATTGCTAGTTGGGAAGAGAAAGAGCTAACTGAAATGGCCTGTGGCTTAGTGAAGAGCAGACAAAATTTCCTTTGGGTTATTCGACCCGAGACAGTTACGGATGTTTCCGCGTGGTTAGAATCGTTGTCGGAAGATGTTAAACTAGGTGTAGTAGAGAGAGGTTGTGTTGTGAAATGGGCACCTCAGAGTGAGGTTTTGGCACATGAAGCTGTTGGAGGTTTTTGGAGTCATTGTGGTTGGAATTCAACATTGGAGAGTTTGTGTGAAGGAGTACCAATTATTTGTCAACCTTATTTTGGAGATCAAAGGGTAAATGCTAGATTGTTGAGCTATGTTTGGAAGGTGGGTTGGGAATGGTGTAATGTCATGAAAAGAGATGAGATTGAAAAGGTGGTTAGAAGACTTATGGTGAATCAAGAAGGGGAGGAATTGAGGAAAAGAGCAATTGAATTGAAGCATGAGATTAGGTTGGCTTTGAGTGGTTCTTCATGTGATGCATTAAATGGGTTGGTAAAGTGTATCCTATCTGTGAATGTTTGATTAGTAATAAAAGTTGATCATTTATGTTAAATAAACAAAGAAATGAAGCAAATTGTAAATCTAATAGGGTTTGAGTTTCATTTGGCTTAAGTAGATGTTTTAGGTTTGAATTAAAACTATATTGTTAGGATTTGTTATATTATGACAACACTTTATTAACATTCGCATATTCGCATAAGTATAGATAGATTTGAATTTATTGTATAGAAAAAACAAGATACAAATGTTTATATTATTTATGTCTCAAAATTTTAAAAACTTCTCTTGTATAAAATATTTGATGGCGGATTAGTACATTGCCAATTTTCAATAGTTATAAACAATTTCAATTCTTTTTCTAAGTGATTCTTAAAATTGCTAAGTATAATTGATTGTGCAAAAACAACGAAGAAGGAATATAAATTCTAACATATTTAATTGATTGACTTTGACTTTTATTAATAGTCATTAAAAAAAAACACTCAATAGAATTTGTCTTTATTGAAATTTGAAAGAATTTTTCACATCGGGTGGTGTCAAGAACAATCGATGAATAACGATCATATAACTGAAGTTACTCCTTGAAATCACCTTTCCTTCAATAATATATTTTTTCTATCTTTATAATTATCAATTAAGTTTTGATGCACAATTCTAAAGACGGATCAATATTTCTTAATAACATTAATGGCCCTACAAATTTAAATTTCAATTTGTGGTTTGGAAGTCTAAAATATTAATTGTGTTCAAGAATTATGGAGTGTGAATGTCATTGACCAAATCATTGTATGAATTGGGAGAATACACACTATCAAAACTCAAATATATTTTTCTTTCTTGAAAAATAAATCCAAACACATATTCATTTATCATATCAAGCATGGATTTTATTTTATCTTTTTGAAGAAAAAAAATACCTCACTTGTATTATCTAAAATAGGAAGATATGGAATATCAATGATTGTCGTAAGAGGATTGCTATCTATTAGAATACGCAAATCATGTGAGGTATCAAGTGTATTGAAACTCCATTTAGAAAACTGATTCATCTCTTCATTATTTGTACGTATCTGATATGTTCCTGGTTGTTTATAATCTTGTTGTTAGTGCTATATATGTAGAACTGAGAAATTTTTTGATTTTTTCAAAGTAGGGGTAACAAAATTCAGATTTGATGCAAATTTTCACCATTCAAGACAAAAGTAAGCGGAGTATTACAATTATTCACAATATTGCTGCATTGAATGATCAGTTTCACCACAGTGAGTTCAAACCAAGCTGTTGGACTTTATAGTAGGTTGAGTGTTGTGATTCTTGAAGAAGAAACAAGCTAGAGAGTATTATTGGTTAGCATAGCAGAGTTATTAGAGATCGAACGAGAGCCTCCAATTGTACGCCACTGTTTAGTTTCACGGCCCGACATACATACATACATATATATATATATATATATATATATATATATATATATATATATATATATATATATATATATATATATATATATATATATATATATATATATACTCTAAGTAAATCTTTGGATCTTTTTGTAATATCTCCCCACGAATCTGACCAAAATTAGAATCAACGCCATTCAAAAATATATGAACTAAAAGCCTAGCCATTTCACAATGTAGATTGACTATAATTTCAACAGTTCCTTCTTGAGAAGTAGCCACGTGATCAATTTCCTAAAAAATGCAACAAGTTCATTATAATAGGTCGATAAGACTCGACCATTTTTTGGTTGGAACTTACTGGTGATTCAATTTGAAGAGGCAAGTTATGTCAGGTGGTCATAGAAAGTTTTCGAAAAAACATCCCAAATTTCATGCGCTGGGGGAAGGCAAATAAATCGTCGCATTAGTGACAGACTCATTGAGTCAATCAACCAAATTTTCAATGTGATTATATGTAATCCATGATCCAAGGTTTGAACCTCCGAGTGCATGTTTTTTCTTTTTTCCGGTCAATTTCCCAACTTTGTTGTGGCATTGATACACATTTCCATGAGTTGAGACCAAAATGGGTAATTGGTCTCATCTAGGATAACACTGTTTGGAAAGACATACTTTTCTTATGAACAATAATTGGAGTTAGTGGGTTTGCTGTGTGGTTTAGTTTTTCAATGGGTTAGTGATTTGTTTTAGGTGAGGGTGAGTGGTTTGTTTTGGTTAAGTTAGGGTTGTTTGGGGTTTCTATTAAGTAATGTGATGGAAAAACACAGAAATGGAGAACAAAACATGTTTGAATTTTTTTCTAGCTACAGGAAAGATCAGTCCTGATCTTATACCATGGAAAAACTTACAATATAACAATTTTTGTATATCGCTTTCATCTGCCAAGAAAGGGGAACTTATAGATACAACTTACTTTACACAAAATAGGAAATATTCTAATTTAAGGAAAAAAATATTCCTAATTATTATATACACATTTTATCCACTAATCAGATCTCTATGATTAGCTACAACATCCATTAGTGATTATAGCAAGAATATTCTAATGGCATTATACATCTTTATGAATCTAAATTTTAAAATAAGTATTTTAATATGCTATTACTAGAGAATGTAACACCCTCTCTCTCTCTCACACACACACACACAATAGAGAAATATTGTTGGCAAAGATGTAACCATTGAACCTTACACCAATATATCATAACATACACATACAAATTTAGTTATTTCACTCACTTTTTTAGTCAAATAATTAATTTCTTAAATTAAAATTTTTTGTTAATTTTTTATTTTTATGATTTCGTTGTTCTAATCTTATCTTTGTGAGGAGGTGTCTCGTTTCTCATTTTGTTGCAGTTTTCATTTGTAAAATTATGTTCATAGGGGAATAAATGTTGGACATGATGTTGGGACAACTGGTCCAACTTGTTAAACCAGTAAGATATCAATATAACAACGACATTAACACAATGCAGAAAACAATAAAGTAACACAAGAGATTGGTAACCAATTTTGGTGGCACCACACTTACGTCTGAGGGCACTCTACCCAAGAAAGGAAATTCATTACTTTGACTGAATTCAATTAGTTTTATAGGAACATCAACCCCACGATGTTGAATGCCTCTTCCTAATCCTAGTGACTTTCTATTTAGAACTCCCCCTAAATATGAAAACCCCTATCACTTTCTCTCAATCACTAACCCCTAGTGATCAACTTCAATAACTTTATTGATTGTTGAATTTACAACTCAAATAAGACAAACCAACAACTATGCTAAGTTACTGAAATATAGAGTGGTGTACACAAATAGATTCAACACTAATAGAACATTAATGTGGAATACAAGAAATAACATAATCAAAAACCCTATGCACAAAGAACTTAATTTTGTGCATAAAACTTCCACCTAAACATGATAATTGAGTATCCTTATATAGCAACGTCTTCTAGGATTTTTCTCCCTGGGTTCTACATTTAATTCGTCTAGAATAATAGTTGAATCTTGTCGGATTCGATATGCTTCATAAAAATCTCCAAAATATATTATTTGTTATATTCATATTCAAATTTAAATATCCATTTAAATATGATTTAAACTTCAGCAGCTCTCAAACAAATCAAATAAATGTTGCTAAATAATCTCTAATAAATCAAACTGAATCTTAATTAGAAATTTCACACCTAGTAACATTCATCATTGCCTGCTGACCAAGGCTAAATGCTACATTGCACACATGCTGAAACATTGTTTTCCACATGTTGCACCAGTACATCCAAATTAACTCTTCTCCATGAATTGTAGATCTTCTTTGTAGAGTGAATCTTAGATAGAATAATTCTGAACCAAAACTGCAGTACCACCTATCTGTTGCCAAAGACCAGATGTTGCAATACACATGTTAGAGCATTGTGTTCCACATGTGTCCATTATGCACCAGAAACAGTTTGAATAAAAGTTGTGTTGTTTTGCATAATGCATCTATTGTGAATAAAATACCTTGCAACAAAATATAAACAATTTCATTATATTCAAGAAACACACAAGAGTTAGGATTAACAAAGAAAACAATCAAGAAGAACAAGAAGAAACAACAAGGATTGGTTATAAATTGATATTCTTTCCTTTATCTATCAAACAAGATTACAAGTATACAAGAATAACAAATAACCTCTCTCTCTTGAATTAGGATTTTATCTTCCTATGTTTCCTTATGCAAGATGAGAGATTGGCATGCTATTTATAAGAAAAATAACACACTAATCTAATGGGCTTTTTAACAATTATCCATTACAAGCTAACTTAGGGTACAAACTAACTTAAACAATTGGGCTTACAAGCAAGGCCCAATTCAACATGCTAACAAACCTAACAATATTGGCTAATACATGTTAGAACAAACTTCGACTACAACACACATTGCTCGTGAACATACTTTGACCATACTAGAGTTTGATCCAATATCTCACAAATCTCCACCTTGGATCTAACTCCATATCATCAAGAAACTAGCTTTCTTCATGCAGCTTTATCAACTGCATACAGTGAAAAACTTGTAACTGGGCAACATCTTGGTGATCATATAAGCAGTATTATGATCTGTCAAAACCTTCAGCACTTGGACTTCTCCATGCTCGATTACCCCTCTAACGAAATACAACCTCACATCAATGTGCTTGGTTCACTCATGATAGGTTGAATTTTTCGACGGGTGTATTGCACTTTGACTATCACATTTAACAGTGATAACTCGACCTTGAAGTTTCAGCTCCTTTGCAAAATGTTTAAGCCATAATGCTTCCTTCACAGCTTCAGTTAGGGTGATATATTCCGCTTCAGTGGTTCATAAGGCAACGACCTTTCGAAGTGTAGCTTTCCAACTGATTGTTGTCTCAAACATAGTGAACACATATCCACAAATAGATTTTCTGGAATCCATACAACCTAAATAATCAGAGTCGACATATCCTTCAATAGCTGTTGTCGTGGTGAAAATCGGATATCAGGCTATTGATTAACTTGAATCTTAATTCATTTGCAACCGGTCTTTAATTTGTCCAAAGGAAGGGAAAAAGATCGAATTACCTACAATGCAATGCAAATGCAAAGGTTTAGAGAGTTATAGGTTCGGGGGTTGGTTAAACTTAGGGAAGGTGATAGCATCCTAAGTTTCTGTAGTACTCTACAGGAACTTCTTGTTTTAATTTTGTTTATTGCTAAGGGTTATCAGCTTAAGGGATAAAAGACCTAATGATTTATTTCTAAGTATACTCGCCAAGACGTCGCATCTTGTGCCTACATATCCTGACGGGAATGGAATCAGAGTATTTGTAGTTCCCCTAAAGGGTTTGAGGAGTTCTTTGACTATGGTCAAAGTTCCTACGAGATAAGGTAGCTGATTGAATGGTTTTAGGAGAAAAGACGAGTTGTCATTTTAAGGGAGATTACTTAATTTAACTGCCACAACTTCGTAGGAAAATAGTCTTTGCATCGTCTTAAGAGAAGGGCTCAAGTACTCGGATTGTCAACAAGTACGCCTCTATTTCTCTTAAGCGAAAAAGTCGCTACATATTGATTGAATTGTTATGGGATAGAAGTTTTTATCTCGCTTAAGATGATTAACATCTTATTCTCTAATATGTCTGAATAATGTTTAATTGTTGAGTTGAGTTGTTTTTCTATGTTGTAAAGATAAAAGACAAAAGGTCCTTCTTATGGGGTAGAATCTATCTTAAAATGTCGACTTGAATGGGATCAAGGATCAACGGGGATTATGATGCAGATGATATGCATACGCGCAAGCTTTACGTTACGCGCAAGTTCTTCCTTTGAACATTTTGCAATGCGATAACATAAATAGCGGTAAAGATAAATTGCGGTGAAGTAAAAGTTGCGGATAAAGTAAAACATACACAAACGCATGAAAGCGCTAAGTGAGTGAGAGTGAGTGCGTAAACGGAAGCGGGGTGTAAGCGTGCACGATTAATTAATTGATGGGAGATTAATTTTAGTTGAAGATTGAATCGATTTTAAGAAAAAAATTGTATTATTTTGTTTTAAGAAAAATGTTGAATTAGATTAGTTTTATTTATTTAATAAAAGTTTGGTTATGAATTGGTTAAATCGCTAATTAATAAATTAAAACAAAAGGATTCTTAAATAAAGGTTTTATATTTTATCTTTAAAAAAAAAAGAAATGATTTATTTTATAAAAATGTCATAAGAGGTTAATTTAATTAAGAAAAGGTTTTTATGAAAAAAAGTTTTTAATTATCAACAAGTATTAATAAAAGAAAGATTTAGGTTGATAGATAAAAAGGGATTGATTTTAAGTTATTATTGTCGTGGTGAAAATTTGATATCAAGCTATTGATGAGCTTGAATCTGAATTCATTTGCAACCGAACTTTAATTTGTCCAAAGGAAGGAAAAAAGATCGAATTACTCACAATGCAATGCAAATGCAAAGGTTTAGAGAGTTTAGGTTCGGGGGTTGGTTAAACTTAGGGAAGGTGCTAGCATCCTAAGTTTCTGTAGTACTCTACAGGAACCTCTTGTTTTAATGTTGTTTATTGCTAAGGGTTATCTGCTTAAAGGGTGAAAGACCTAATGGTTTAATTCTATGTATACTTGACAAGATATCGCATCTTGTGCCTACATATCCTGACAGGAGTGGAATCAGAGTATTTGTAGTTCCCCCTAAAGGGTTTGAGGAGTTCTTTGAATGTGGTCAAATTTCCTACGGGATAAAGGTAGTTGATTGATTGGTTTTAGGAGAAAAGACGAGTTGTCATTTTAAGGGAGATTACTTAATTTAACCACCACAACTTTGTAGGAAAATAGTCTTTGCATCGTCTTTAAGAAAATGGCTCAAGTACTCGGATTGTCAACAAGTACGCCTCTATCTCTCTTAAACGGCAAAGTCCCTACATATTGATTGAATTGTTACGGGGTAGAAGTTTTGTCTCGATTAAGATGATTAACATCTTATTCTCTAATGTGTTTGAATAATGTTTGATTTAGTTGATTTGTTTTTATCTAAGTTGTAAAATAAAAGACAAAGGTCCTCCTATGGGTAGGATCTATCTTAAAAGATCGACTTGAATGGGATCAAGGATCAACGGGGATTATGATGCAAAATGAGATGCATACGCGCCAGTTTTACGTTACGCGCAGATTCTTCCTTTGGACGCTTATGTAATGCGATAAAGTAAATTGCAGGAAGGTAAAAGACGATAAGTAAATCCATAGACAGACGCATGAAAGCGCTAAGACAAGCGTGTGAAAGTGAGATAGGTGAATGGGGCTGCGCGAAAACGCAAGCGTGCACGATTGATTAATTTGAGGTGAGATTGATTTTAAGCTTGTATTCTCGAGATATTGGTTTTAAGGGAGGATTGAATTTGATTTTTTGTGAGAAAATTATTTGATTATCTTAGTGGGATTAAACATTATAAGTGAATTTGATATTAAAGGGGATGTTGAATTAATTGAGATTGGTTTTAAGAAGAAAGTTATATTAGATTTGCTCTAGTGAAAGTTTTTATTAAATAGGATGGATTTTAGTTATTAAAAAGTAAAAGTTAGTTTGGATAAAAAGGTTGTTTATTTGATTTATTTTAATGAAAGTTAGGTTAGTAAATTATTTAAAATGTTAATTAGGAATAAAATAAGCAAGTGATATTTTTGAAAGGGTTCTTAATATTACCATAATTTTAATTATTATTATAAAAAGGGTTATTAAAGTTCAAATTATTTTAAAAAAGGGATTTTTATGAGCAATTATATCATTTAATAAAGGGTGGATAAAAATAAACAAATTATTTTATAAAGAAATGATAAGTTAACTATGAGTTAATTAGAAAGAAGGATAGATTAATTTTACTAAAATGGATTTTGTTGGTTCAGATTAAAAACTTATTAGAAAAGGTTAATTAGTTTAAAAATATTAAATTAAGATTAAATGGGTTTACTAATTTGATAGAGGGCATGCGATCAGTTATAGGTGTGCGCGTGGGTTTACGGTGGAAGGCGCAACATGGATCGCCCGATCTGATCCGTTGGAGATCAGGGGGTTGTGTGTGCGTGGTATGTGCGTGGGTGCATCACATATGATCATTTACCATTACAAGATTTTCAAAACACAAAGCAAATCAGAAAACCTTATCCCCCCAAATCCCTCTCGCGGCGCCGTTAGCATTCTCCTTCACTTCACGATTTTTCATCATCGCCTTTTTCTTCGACCGATTCATCAGTCTTCTTCTCCATTTTTCTTTGCTATAACCTGCAACCAAACAAAAGCAATATGCAAAAAAAGATTTGAGAACAAACTTTTACCCACAAACAAGAGTCGGCAGCAGCTCGTCAATGGTGGCGGTGACACAGGGATGTGATCTTCGAGTTCTTTCCTTTGGGCAGCGATGATGAAGCTTGAGGGTGGTCGGAGCTTTACGGCGATGAGGATTCTCCTCCGGTTCTGAGCTTTGGGGTGTGGTTGCTTCTTTACGGTAAAGTGGTTTGTTCATGATGTCCAATCTGTGTGACTTCTTCGTCCTTTTATAGGTGAAGGCGATGGGCCTCAATTTGAATTGCTTTGAAAACTTTCCTGTTTGGGTTGATGCTGTCGGATCCATTTGATGATTTGGGAGACAAACGCTTAATCCCTTCCTATTTCGTCTGGGCCTGTCTGATTTACTTAGTGATTTTGGGGACCGTTAATTGATTGCCTTCTGATTCTGACGAAGAAACATTGGCTTCAATTTAGGAAGTTTTGAATTTCTTTTTCTTTGTCTTAATTTGGGATATTTGGAACCGTATCTGTTGACATATTTGTTGGCTTGTTGACTTTCGTTGTTAACGCTTTTTTCCTACTTCTTCTCGCAGGGAACATTATGCCTTGAGTTCAGATGATTGCTTTGTCTTGTGCTTGCTGAGGAAGGTTTGATCCAACAATGATGACGCTTAGTCCGAGCTTGACGGAACTACAGTTGCCGCTGTTTACTTCTTCTGTTGTTTGAGTGAACTCTGAGCTAGGTAGGAGGTGGTGACGGTTTCTGATGCTCTTCCGACAGCTCGATTTCTATGCCCGATGATGAGCTTCATCCTTCTGAGGGCTTGAATTTTTTTCCTTCCGCTTTGAGATTTTGGCATTCGGGGCCTTTCTAGTTCCATTTGGATTCTGAAGTTGGAACGCGAAGTCGAGGTTCAATTTGGTGATGCTTTGATGGTGTTGTTGATGAAACGTTGATGCATGGCGAAATATTGACGCAGTACCGCTGTTGTTACTTGAGCTTAGTTGCCTTGCTTTTGCTGAACTCTTCCGTTTGCGAATGCTAGCTTACAGCTGATGCAATATTTGTCTGCTATTGCTGGAATGCTCGTGTTACTTGATGTGTGTTGCACCCTAATTTTTGACCATAAGATCCCACCTCTTCTTGCATTCTCATGTAGTTATTTGACTATATTTTTATTTAATATTTATGTGACTAACCAATTTTTGTGCAGACGCAGTAATATCGAGTGGAGATAACGTTCATTCTCATAGTCAATCATTATGCATAGCTAACCGTTTTAACCAACTTGTTTGTTTATTGTGTGAAAGATAGGCTACTGCTGGAAGTTCAGGGAATCACAAAGTGATACGTATAAGAACCTATTATTCAAGGATTGGGGTTTATGCCATCTTGTTGTCAAGGGTTGTCTACCTTTGTTCAATATAATCATTGAGTTCCATACTAGAGATCTATGAAATAGAATTCAAGATTTATCCATTGTGTTCATGAAGAGAAGAGAATTCAAAATCAAGTCATGGTTCAATTTGAAATATTCACAAAATTCATGACAAGAGGTTTCATCTTGGAAATTCGCCAAGTTAGGTATTTAAGATCCATATTTTTTTCAAAAGTTCATGTTGATGCCAAGCGTCAAACGTCGCATATATGGATACAAAAGTCTAATTGCCTTACAAGACTCAGGATTAATGTGGAAGGTTGTTAAAAGCCCAAATTTAAAGGATCAACCATGGAATTTCAAGATTCAAGGCATGAGAAACATGGTGTACTTAAGTTATGGAATTAAGGGGATTTACATATATTTTGAATCAAGATCCAAACTCAAGAGATTCCAAGGTCATGAACTTTAAGTTTACAATAAGAAGATTATTTGGAATGAGCTAATTTCAAAACACAAATACATCATCGTTCAATAGTTTTTCTACAAAAGGATAATTTTCCATACATCTATCAAGTTCAAGATAAAGTGTCTAAGATTCATAAGATGCCAAAGTTATAAAGGTTCTAATCATTATCATCTACTGAGTTTTATATTAATCCTATTGAACAGTTTGAAGTTTATATTTATCTCAAGATCCAAATATAAATTGCTGAAGAGTATAACTTTCGGACAACTTCAAATTCAGTGCTCTGCTCCGGTGCTATTTCATGTGTCCTACGACACCACCGCCGACGTCATCAAGCTGCGCCAAGCAAACTCCATGATATCGCCACTTCAAGACGATTTATTTAAAAACCTGCAAATCAAGAAATCACACACATAGCAGGCACCAGAGGTACATGAAGAAACCTTGCACAGTATTCACAAAGAAAAGAATTCATGAACATATAACATAGAACACCATGATACACAAAGAAATTGGGATCGGTGCCAGCATCATAGCATACAATACAACAACAGGGGCATAACAACAGGGGCATCACACACAAAGAAAATAGATTCATATACACTGACAAGAACATCAATAGAAATTACAAAAAACCAACGCACGAGAAGCATAACACGGGCATAATATTTGCTAAATTCATAGCACAGAACTCACAGTTTCATAGACAGTAAGCAGCATGTACGAATCAAGACGAGAAATTGAAAGAGAAGGTGTTATGTATCAGAGCAGCAGGGATTCACGAATACAATAGCAACATGTATACACATGAGAGAAGAAGAAGATCACACATAAAGGGAGCGGCACTTATCTGCAAAATTTTCGACGTCGCCGACGCGCCACTGTGTTGTAGAAAAAACACCTCAATTTTGCAACATTCCCCAGCTTCGGAAAACCACGTGTGGGTCGAATTCTCACCTAAAAAAACAGTCAAAACACGCAGGCACAACTTAAAATGATTCAGTTTTGATTCACAGGTTAAACCTATGGTGTGTTATTGATCTCAGCATGTACTCAATCACTCAGTCTGAGATCAGGGAAACATCATTGAATGAAAAAGGGACGAGTTACAATACCTCATATTAGACCTGGTATATTCCATTGGACTTACACCCGAGTGAGAATTGGTTTTTGGTTGAGAGCACTACACATATGTCATTCTCACAGCAAGTTAAGAGAATAATGTCTTCTTCGGCCCATCCGTTTTTCCACCCTTTTGCTTCGGAAGAGGTATTTGAAGAGTTTGTGCCAAACCAACGGCCGAAGAATTCCTGCAGAATTTAACATTTGTAATTACCACACCGGTTAGGCTGCTGTCAACATTTCCTACAAGACAGAACACAATACACAGTTAATTGACCTACTGCAAATAATAATTGGTTAAAGAAGAATTCACGAGTACACCACCTTTCAAGCTGTCGAAATTATTCTAGCGACACTAACGTACAAACCACTTTCGTCCCTCCCGTAAAGGTTGCTTCACCCAAGGATGTAGGAACATTGACTTAATCCATTCACCTTTTTGAGCCCCTGCATCAATCAAGCGATAACAAAATTACTTGGGTCCCTATGATGATTCTGCGAATAAATTGATTGTGTAAAGAGCAGTGAAAAAGCCTTAGCAGGTGCAAGACAGGGTCACAACAGATGGTACCAACCAAAACTCACGACAGACATTCGTATTTACCTGTTCACCCGCCAGTTGGCATTGTGAGAGGTACGATGGGGTCTTTCGTCGATCGAATCACTTCCTGTAAGTTATTGAGAGAAACTTCCTCGAGGCCGCCTTTGAAATACCGAAAACAGCCCAAAAGTCCACAAACAACGCTTATGCGTGCTTCCGTTGTGAAGTCGTTCTAAGATGCCCATGCTGATTCAGCATTCCAAGTGGCAGCAACCCCAATTTCTTTCACTTTGGATGAATTGCAAACCATGGAATTCTCAATGCTCATTAGATACCTCACTTTTGTTTTCAAATACACCATAACAGGTTAAGCTAAATGCAGGACATAGTCACCATCGACAAATGGAGACTACTCAATCTCGTGTATTCCATTTGTATGAAACCTTGGGAGGGACTTTCCAATTTCTCAAGCTTCCAAAGTTATGCACCTCATCAGCATGAAGACCTGATAATTATCTGATAAGACCATGAGAAGGGTGAAGGTGTAATGAAGAAGGAAACAAACATGACACCTTTCGAAGGATTTGAATTACCGTAACTGCGATAGTGTAGCAGTGATAGCACGCCGAACTAGTCCTCGCAGTTCAAGACCTCGATACAATGACGAAGTAGCTTGCACTGGACTATGAACTCTGAAACAAGAATTCGCTATTGGATCGCACGTTCCTTCTCTGGCCCAAAATAGATTGTTTTCTACACCTGCCAAATCACCAATCCAAATAAGCAAATCAATTGAGGAATATACCTTTTTGAAAAAGATTCAATCTAAGGCAACTAGCAATTCAATGAATCTGGACAGGCAAAGGCATTAAACGCGTTTAATTCAAGATATCACAAATGGAAATTTTCATCAACCGATATTATTGCAATCAAATGAAAAGGGGAAGATTCCAGATCCGGCCCATCCCAAATCAGAAAATCCAATCAGCATTCAAACTCTTAATCAATTCCTACACCAGAAAATCTCATTTCTGAAAACTATAAAAGGGAGTCAAAAGGAGATGAAGAGGGGAGAACCCTAGAACTACCGTGAGAACCCGTGAATTCAAGAAACTAAATAGAGGAACTTATCTCCATCTCAAGTCGCCGCAGACTCAAACCTGCGAAGCATCCATCTTCGTCGTATCCGACGTCGCCGTCGTTAATCTTTGGTAAAGCCCCACTTTTCGTAATGAATCTTTGAACCTATTGATCTTTTCGTTGTGTTGCAGAGGTAAAAAGAAATAGAAGCATGGAGGAAGATGATGAACGAAATAAATCGAAGGAGATTAGATGGGAGAGGAAGCCGAGCGAACGCGTCTAGGATTAGGGTTCCGTCATTTAGCTTTTTGTGTTTGTTATTTTTTCCTGTTTGTTTTGATATGTCTGCAATTGTATGCATGCACGACCACAGTAGTACCGTGGTCCTTCATCACTATCACCACACACTTCTCATCACACGAATCACATTGCATGCCCATAGTAAATCTGATGCACCTCCACCACAGTATCCAGCGCCCTTTCATTTTCATTAATTCCGATTAATCCTTTAAAACTAATGATCTGATAATACAACTTTTAACTTTTAATCCTTAATTAAATTTAGTTTTTATTTAAATAATAAATCTCCCCCTTTTTTTTATCTAATTAATCAGTTAATCTTTTGTGATTAAACTCAACTAAAATCTTTTTTTATAATTTTATTTCTCTTAATTTTATTAATAATATTAATTTACTTTGATAACAAAACCTGTTATTTTATCCTATTATACTTTCTTTCTAAATAGTTTAATTCATATTAATGGCTAAATATTTTACTAATTAATTAATTCAACCTTTTTTTCATTTTTATCAAATAAGTATTATTCACTAAGAACCTTTTATAAATAAATCATATATTTGTCAATTTATTTATTTAAATAATTTTGAGTATTTAATTAACTTTTGAAAACAAATAATTAAGACTATTTTATCCTGTAATCAACATAATTTAATGGTAGGCATAGTAAATTAATTTACTTTTTTTTTTAGATAATAAGTTAAACCATTGTGGTATTTTATTTAAAAAAAACTTAGCGTTTAATTTTAATCTCATCTAAAATCAAATCAACATTTTCTTATAATTCAAACCGAAATCAATTTAACCAATTAAAATCAACTCACAGCGTAAAATATAATCAACCGTGCACGCTTACACTTCACGACACATTCACTCTCACACACTTCAGCGCTTTCATGCGTATGTGTATGTTTTACTTTCTCCGCAATTTATTTTACAGTAATTTACATTATCGCATTTATTTTATTGCCTTGCATTTCGTCCAAAGGAAAAACCTACACATGATTCAACAATTGTGTGTAGTGCACATAATTTCCATCATACTCCCCTACGATCCTTGATCTCATTCAAGTTGATCTTTATAAGTTAGATCCTACCCCATAGGAAGACCTTCGTCTTTATTTTACAACTTAGATACAAACTAAACAATACAACTCAATACAAAACATTCAAACACATTAGAGAAAGATGCCAAATCATCTTAAGCGAGATAGAATCTCCACCCACATCAATATAATCAATATCGTAGGAACTTTGCCTTAAGAGAGATAGAGGCGTACCTCGTCGATCCCTATCCGAGTACTTGAGCCCTTCTCTTAAGACGATGCAAAGACCATTTTCCTACAATTTGTGGCGGTTAAATCTCTCTTAAAATGATAACGCATCTCTTCTCCTAAAATCAATCAATCAACTACCCTAAACCCATAGGAACTTTGACCACAGTCAAAGAACTCCTCAAACCCTTTAGGAGAACTACAAAATACTCTGATTCCACTCCCGTAAGGATATGTAGGCATAAGATGCGATATCTTATCGAGTATACTTAGATATAAACCCCCTAGGTCTTTCAACCATTAAGCAGATAAACACTTAGCAATAAACAAACATAAAACAAGAGGTTCCTGTAGAGTACTACAGAAATTTAGGATGCTAGCACCTTCCCTAAGTTTAACCAACCCCGAACCTAAAACTCTCTAAACCTGACATTTGCATTGCATTGTGGGAATTTCGATCTTTACCCCTTCCTTTGGACAAATCAAAGTTCGGTTGCAAATGAATTAAAGATTCAAACTAATCAATAGTTTGGTATCCAAATTTCACCGCGACAGAAATGGCGACTTCACTGGGGACTTTCAGTGGGTTCCCCTATCTTGCTTTACTTGTTTATCGCTTTATTTATTTGCTTACTTGTTTATTTGTTTGTGTCCTTTATTTCTTTTGGGTTGTGATCCTTGAGTGGTGAGACAAAGTCCTACACCCGGACTTTAGTGAACTTAAGATAGGATAGTGATATGTTCGACGAGACTTATAGGGAGTTGAATCCCGACCAAGTTGACTTGAAAATCATGCTCAGTTGAGACCCTTTCAAAAATAGTTCGGTTGAACGAGTAATTGTGAATACTTTTACTATTTTCGATTAGAGTCTATGATATTGAGGACCATAGTTACCTTAACCCCACTTTGGCCTTTATTATGACGTAGTGCGGGACTATGAATGAGTACATCCGAAATAGTGTTGCACGATGCTACACTCAAAAGAAGTTCTCTTGTGAATATTATTAATCACTGAGTAATTGGGAAATTGATAATATTCGAAAGATGAGCTAATGATTTTGGGAACCTTATTAGAACCTTGTTCTGCAGGTACAATCAACCCCTAGTCCTTGCCCTTTGGGAAATGGTTATACCCTTTGGCTCTATGCTCAATGCAAACCTAGGACCTTTTTGTTTGTTTATCTTTGTGTGTCATTATGTGCCTACTTGTGTTTGTTGCATTCATATGGCATCATTTCACATTAAGATTTCATGGGATCCCCTTTTGTTTATGAACATTGTAGGTCGCTATGACTTCTAATGAAAGACGCAATTTGAAATACACTTTTAAAAGTCCTAAATTGGATGACCTAAAGGAGTTGGTGACCTTGATTGAAGACCAAGGGAAGTTCAAGAGCAAGTATGGGAAGCTGATATCTTTATTGAGTCGCCAAGTAAACGAAGGACTCCTTTCCACTTTATTACAGTTTTATGACCCACTTTACCATTGCTTCACGTTCTCAGACTTTCAGCTTTCGCCTACATTGGAAGAATATTCCTTTTTGGTTGGTCTACCTATTCTAGAAAAATCACCCTTCCCTTTCTTGGAGAAGGACCCTGAGGAAGGAGATATTGCTAAAGCTCTTTATCTGAAAGTATCTAACGTCAGAAGAAACTTAGTTAGTAAGGGTGGTATTCTAGGCTTAACTACGGATTTCTTAATCAGCAAGGCTAAGTTTTATGCTGATTATACGAACAAGACCCCGTTCGAAGCGATCTTCACTTTACTCGTTTATGGAGTGTTTCTATTCCCAAGATTTGAAGGGTTTGTCGACTTTAATGCCATCAAAATCTTTCTAAAGAATAATCCAGTGCCAACTTTATTGGGAAATACTTATCATTCTGTACATCGCCGAAATCTTTATGGTGGAGGAATGATTACCTGCTGTGTACCTTTGCTTTACAAGTGGTTTATTTCACACTTACCGAAGTCCAGCACTTTTACAAATATCGGCAAGGAACTTTGGTCTCCGAGGGTTATGGCGTTGACCCACTCAGATATTGATTGGTATAACCGAGTGTATGATGGGACTTTAATTATTGATGGTTGTGGTGACTTTGCTAATGTACCTTTACTCAGTTTTAATGGAGGGATCAATTACAATCCAGTCTTAGCTCGTCGACGGTTGGGATTCTCGTTGATGGAGCCACCAAAGAGTGTTCAAGTGGAAAGTGTTTTCTTTAGGGATGACAAGGAACTCCGAGACAAGATTTTGGCTGCATGGGATCATTTGCACAAGAAAGGCAAAAGAAGCCTTGGAAAACTTAATTGCGTGTCCTTGGAGCCTTACCTCCAATGGGTTAGAGAGGGAGCAATCAAATTGAAGATGCCCTATTCCCGTCAAGGTCCTGTACCTCCGAGAAGGGAGCCCACTTATGTCTTTATGTCCGAAACTGAGAAGTTAGAGGTTGCTTTGAAGAAGTTGCAACAAGAGTTAGAGTCATGGAAGAACAAGTATCTAGTGTCTGTTGTAGAGATTGATGAACTCCAGAAAGAGAAAGAGGAACTCCAGAAGCAGCTACAGTTAAAGGATGAAGAGTTACTCTCTTGCAAGAAGAGGAAAGTCATGGAGGATTTATTTTTCTCCGACCCACAATGCACTATTTAGAAGCTGATTGTGGATAACCTTATTCGTGAGAAGACCCAGTTGGAAGAAGAGCTCAAACGGCGGAATTCAACGCTTCTTTAGGGCTTTCATTAGCTTTTATTTAGCTACTTATTTGGGACTTTTAAAAGCAATTATTTGTATTCCGTTTCAAAATTAATAAAAATGTTTTCTTTTACAACAATGTTTATAAATAGTTGGGATCCTATGAAGTCCTACTCATCTTACATTGCATTCTTTCTCTATTCATTTCAAGAAACTCAATTTTATTTCTCAGGTATTGTAACCATGGACTTCAAGAGAGAAGCATTGGAGTACACTTTTCAGAATCCTAACATTGAAAGCTTGAGAGAACTAGCAGATTTCATCGAGAACCGTTACGCCTTCGCAACAGAATATGGGCAAGTCTTCCGTTTTCTCGAACTCAAGATGAAAGGAGGGTTGTTGGAGACCCTTGTTCAGTTTTATGATCCATTGTACCATTGTTTCACTTTTCCGGATTACCAGTTGATGCCGACTATGGAAGAGTATTCTGATTTCCTGAGGATGCCCGTGATGGCCCGACCTATATTCACCGGCCAGGAGGACATACCCAGTCACCAAGAGATTGCAAACGCTACTCATCTCAGCTTAGCAGATGTTCAAACGCACTTGACCACCAAAGAAGGAGTCCTTGGATTCCCAGCTGATTTCTTGATCGAAAATGTTCGTTACCATGTTGAAAGGAAGGAGGTCCTTATCATGGAAGCTACCTTCGCTTTGTTGGTTTATGGGATCTTCTGGTTCCCAATGGTTGATGATTTTGTTGACATGGATGCAATTAAACTGTTCATACTCAAGAATCCCGTTCCCACCTTGCTAGCTGACACATACTATTCAATCCACTCGAAGAATGCTGAAGGAGGAGGACATATCGTTTGTTGTACCGCTCTGTTGTATTCATGGTTTATTGCTCGCTTGACTCGGCACCCGTCTATTTGGGAAGAGGAAGAGTCGCCCCGTTGGTCCGAGATAGTTATGGCCCTTACTCACTCTGACATTGTGTGGTACGACCCTACCTATGGAGGTATATGTATGATTCCTAGCATCGGAGGATTTACTAACATACCGCTTATTGGGAGAGAAGGATGCATAAGTTACAACCCTGCTTTGGCCCGCCTCCAGTTTGGACATCCTATGGTCGAAGTACCTGACCAAGCTCTGTTAGAAGGGATCTTTCTCAAGGAAGAAGGAGATCCATACCTGAAGACTGTCATAATTTACCCATGGGGATACGTTAATAAGGAAGGAAAAGCTGCTTTAGGATACCCCAATTGTGTTGTCTCTGAAGAATATCTATATTGGGTGCGAGAAAGAGCTCTCGACCTTAAGATGTCGTTTCCTTTCCATGAACCTATGGTATTGGCCTTTCATGATCCTGATTGGTTTGACGTGATCGAAGTAGATCAGTTGAAGGCTGCCTTGGATGAGGCTCGGAAACTGAAGGCCGCTTGGAGGAACAAGTTTTTCACACTCAAGGTAGAGAAAGAGAAAACCCAGAGGCTTCCAGAAGTAGAACTTGCAAGGAAAAGGAAGGCGCGAGAGGATTTATTTTCCTCTCACACCTCTTCAAGAGCTGTCACCGGTGATAATCTTCCCCCAGCTGCTATGGCCTGGAAGGAATGTGTCGATCGACTCATCAGTGAGAAGGCCGAGTTACAAGAACGTGTCAGTCAGTTAGAAGAAGAGCTTCGTGCACAGAAGGATCATAAGGAATAGATCTCCGAGTTTCTCTTTTGCTTTTGGTTCAATGTAATAAACTCTTAAAAGAGTACTCTGCTTTGTAATGCTTCGATTATCAAAATAAAATAAGTTTTTCTCCAACGTTACAATACCGAAACAATTTGAGTTTTTTGAAGTTTCATACTCATTTGCATTTTGCATAAGCATAGCATCGTTTGCATTCCAGGGTCTCACTCTTGCTTCATCTCCGCAGACAAGCTGAATCACCGATACAACACTCGAGCTAGTCAACGCCAGAAGATGGATCAACTAGAGCAAGAGAACAGAGTGCTCCGTGATGAAGTTGCAGTTCTGAAAGAAAGTTTGGAGAGGTTGAATGGTCTAGTGGAAGCTTTGTCCAATCAAGCCTCGATCAACAACCAAGAAGTTCTGAGGACTGTGATCTCTAAAGTGACGCCAACACCGATCCCAGTGGTGTCTTCTGTTGCTGAAATATCTTACAGTATGCCTCAAGGTTTCCTGTGGGGATTGTCTCCCAATTTCTTTTCAACAGGTTACCGTCCGTCTGTGTCCGAGATCCCTGTTGTGACCATTGTTCAAGCTACTCCTGTAGTTTCTGTTGTGATGACTACCGCATCTCCACATGTGAACGTTGTTTCGTATATTTTGGATGAACCAATTTTACATGGGTCGCCGACCGAAACTGTGGGTTTGGAAGAGATGATGAACGGGTTTCAAGACCAATTTTCTGAAATGCAAAAGGAGTTGAAAGCCCTTTATGTAAAGGATTTGTTTGGTAAGAGTGCTTCTGAGTTGTGCTTGGTTCCAAATGTTAAGGTCCCACCGAAATTCAAGGTCCCTGATTTTGAAAAGTACAAGGGGAATACTTGCCCTCAGAGTCATCTTATTATGTACGCTAGTAAGATGTCGGCCCAAACTGATAATGATCAACTATTTATTCACTATTTCCAAGACAGTTTGACAGGCGTTGCGCTCAAGTGGTATATGGGGCTGGATAGTACGAAGATCCAAACCTTCAATGATCTAGGGGGCCTTCGTCAAACAGTATAAGTATAATGTGGACATGGCCCCTAACCATGATCAATTGAGGGCTATGACGCAGAAAGATAAGGAGAGTTTCAAGGAATATGCTCAACGTTGGCGCGAGTTGGCCGCGCAAGTCACACCACCATTAGAAGAAAAAGAGATGACCAAGATTTTTCTAAAGACTCTTGGTCATTTCTTTTATGAGAAGATGGTAGCCAGTGCACCCAGTGACTTTACTGAAATGGTTAACATGGGAATGCGCTTAGAAGAAGGTGTCCGCGAAGGAAGACTGGCCAAAGAAGAGATTGCTCCTAAGAAGTATGAGAGTAGTTTTGTGAAGAAAAAAGAGCAAGGTGTAAATGCCATTCAAAAGGGACAATTTAGAAAAAGGTATTCGCCATCACACCAAGTTGTTGCCGTATCACCAGTATTTAATGCTCCAGCTTATCAGCCTCAACAAAATCCGCAGCTATATCAACAACCTCAGTCCCCCAGTGCTCAATAGCCCCAGCCTCAGCAAAATCCGCAGTGTCCTCAGCAGAATCGGCCATTCAACAATCAGGGTCGTGCGTATAGAAGGATAAACTTTGAGCCTATCCCTATGAAATATGCTGATTTGTTTCCAGCTTTGGTCCAGAAGGGTCATATTCAGACGAAAGCTCCACCTATGGTTCCTGCAAATCCTCCTCCTTCCTATAGAGCTGACAAGTTTTGTCCCTACCATCAAGGTGCTCCAGGACACGATATTGAGAGCTGTTTCGGTATGAAAGCAGACGTCCAGAGGCTCATTAAATGCGGAATCCTGTCCTTCAAGGATTCAGACCCTAATGTGCAAGTTAACCCGTTACCCCCGCATGGTTCACCCTCTGTTAACATGATTCAAGACTGTTTGGCAGATGATGATCAGAAAGCTTCAGTTGAAAGGGCCGAAGAGGTTTGTGTTATAGTGCCTCACTTTAAAGAAGTGGAGCGTATCGAAATCGTGTATAATAGCAGAAAACCGGCTGTCACCCCGTTGGTGATCAACGTGCCTGGACCCGTACCTTATACTTCCAGTAAGGCTATCCCCTACAGGTACAACGCTACGATGTTGGAGAATGGAAAGGAAGTGCCTTTGCCCACTATACCTTCAGTAGTTAACATTGCAGATGTCAGTAGAGTAACAAGGAGTGGTCGAGTCTACCCGACTGTACCACCGAAAGAAAAAGAGGTCTCAGTGGAACAAACAAGCTCAAAGGATCCAATTAAGGGACATTCTGGTGGATCTAATTTATCCAATTCAGATGAATGTCTAAAAGTGATTAAGAGGAGTGAGTATAAGGTTGCCAATCAGCTCCTGCAAACCCCGTCAAAGATTTTTGTGTTGCAATTGCTGATGAGTTCTGAGGCTCATAGGGAAGCACTCCAAAAAATATTAGAACAGGCGTATGTTGAACAAGATGTGACTATGGAGCAGTTTGACAATATCATTGGTAATATTACTTCATGTGACAATCTGGGTTTTAATGAGGATGATCTCCCAGAGGAAGGAAGGAAACATAACATGGCTTTACATATTTCTGTGAATTGCGGTAACGACTCTCTATCCAGTGTGTTGGTTGATACTGTATCGTCTCTAAATGTGATGCCTAGAACTACTCTATCTAAGCTATCTTATCAAGGACACCGATGAGGCCAAGTTATGTTATTGTCAAAGCTTTTGATGGGTCAAGGAAAACGGTAATTGGTGAGGTGGATTTGCCGATGACTATTGGATTACAGACTTTTATGATCACGTTTCAGGTCATGGACATTCGTGTCGCCTATAGCTATTTGTTAGGAAGGCCATGGATACATGAAGCTGGGGCAGTTACTTCCACTCTGCATCAGAAGTCGAAATATGCTTTTGAGGGAAAAACAGTTACAGTTTATGGGGAAAGAGCTTTGGTGGTAAGTCACTTGTCATCATTCTCATATGTCGAAGCTGAGGAAGAGGTTGACACGCAATTTCAAGCTTTGTCTATTGTGGGCGAGGGTGTCCGAAAATCTCAGGCATCTATGTCATCATTTAAAGACGCGCAACGAGTAGTGAACAGTAGTCATCAGACAATGTAGGGGAAGGTGTTGTCTTTGCCAGAAAATAGAAATAAGGAAGGTCTTGGTTTCACCAACAGTTCTGTTCAACAAACTACCAGAAGCCCAAGGTTTCCATTGATTAATGAAGTGTTCCGTAGTGGAGGAGTCGTCCATCATCCTCAGGTTAATGTTGTGTCAGAGGATGAGCTCGAAGGCTACATATCAGATGGTTCTACAAGGTCCTCCATTCCTTACTAAGACTATGAGCCCTATATGGAAGATTCAGGCTATGTTTCATATGAATTTGACTATACCTTTGGAGTTTATGCTGTCACCGAGGAAGATTCAGATGAGGACATTCCAGACTTTGTGACCCTAGGCGTTGTGGTCAAGAATTGGAGTGCGGTTGAAGCCCCTGCTGCCGTTCATATATCTAAGTAAAGCATTTGTTTTTAAAATTTTCGCTCTGCCCAAGGCGAAACTGCATTTATTAGGGCTTACTTTTAATAATTCCCTTTGCTCTGCCCAAGGCAAAGATGGCTTTGTTGGGTGTGTCCTTTGGTTTTGCTATCATCAATAAATTACTTTCATTTTCATTTGTGTTTTTTATATTTATTCACGATGTTGTAAAATAATAAGTAGCATCTTGCGTACCCACACTTTCCACTTTACAAAAACTTATTAAAAATCACATCACTTGCGCAGATTGCTACATAAATTACATCCTGGGAATAATGACCCACTGCCTTCTCCGAATTTTGAGTTTCCTGTATACGAAGCCAAAGAGGAAGAAGATGATATCCCAAAAGAGATTTCCAGACTGCTTGAGAAAGAAGAGAAAGCTATCCAACCTCATCAGGAGCCAGTAGAAGTAATCAATTTGGGATCAGAGGAGATCCATAGAGAAGTGAAAATCGGAGCTCTGCTCAAACCCGATGTGAAGAAACAGCTGATTGATTTGCTTGGAGAGTTTGTTGATGTGTTTGCTTGGTCATATCAAGATATGCCTGGATTATACACTGCTATAGTTGAACATCGTCTACCTTTGAATCCAGAGTGCCCGCCAATAAAACAGAAGCTCAGGAGGACTCGACCCGACATGGCTCTAAAGATTAAGGAGGAGGTACAAAAGCAGATTGATGCAGGTTTTCTTGTCACTGCCGAATATCCACTTTGGTTGGCTAATATTGTGCCCGTTCTGAAGAAGGACGGTAAGGTTTGCATGTGTGTAGATTACATGGATTTGAATAAAGCCATCCCGAAAGATGACTTCCCATTACCTGACATTGACATCTTGGTTGAGAGTACCGCAAGATATGAGGTTTTTTCCTTTATGGATGGTTTTTTAGGTTACAACCAGATTAGAATGGCTCCCGAGGACAGAGAGAAGACGTCATTCATCACGCCCTGGGGCACCTTTTGTTACAGAGTTATGCCGTTTGGATTAAAGAATGCAGGGGGCAACATATCAGAGAGCTATGACTACTTTGTTCCATGATATGATGCACAAAGAGATCGAGGTTTATGTGGATGATATGATAGCTAAGTCGAAGACCGAGGATGATCATGTTAAACATTTGTCTAAGCTGTTTGGTTGTTTGAGGGAATACAAGCTCCGTCTGAACCCCAATAAATGCACATTTGGAGTATGATCAGGGAAACTATTGGGTTTTATTGTCAGTCAAAGAGGGATTGAAGTGGACCCCAACAAAGTGAAAGCTATCCGGGAAATGCCAGCTCCCACCACCGAGAAACAAGTCAGAGGATTTTTGGGACGTTTAAATTATATCTCCAGGTTTATATCCAACATGTCTGCTACATGTAAACCTATTTTCAAGCTTCTGAGGAAAGAACAAGGGTATGTTTGGATTGAAGATTGTCAAAAAGCTTTTGATAGTATCAAAGAGTATTTGCTTGAACCACCGATCCTGATACCGCCAGTTGAAAGCCGACCTTTGATCATGTACTTGACTGTTTTGGAAGATTCGATGGGTTGTGTACTCGGTCAGCAAGATGAAACAGGAAAGCAAGACCATGTCACTTATTACTTGAGCAAGAAATTTGCTGATTGTGAAACAAGGTACACTATGTTAGAGAAGACTTGTTGTGCTTTGGCGTGGGCCGCCAAACGTTTGCGCCAATATATGCTGAATCACACCACTTGGTTAGTTTCGAAGATGGATCCTATCAAGTATATTTTTGAGAAGCCCGCTTTGACTGGGAGAATTGCTAGATGGAAGATGTTGTTATCCGAATATGATATCGAGTACCATACTCAGAAAGCTGTCAGAGGGAGTGTTTTGGCTGATCATTTAGCTCACCAGCCTATTTTGGATTATCAACCCTCAAACGATGACTTTCCCAATGAAGATGTTATGTTTTAAAGATGAAAGATTGTGAAGAACCCGTACATGGTGAAGGGCCAGAGCCAGGTTCTCAATGGGGTTTAGTTTTCGATGGAGCTGTCAACGCTCATGGAAAGGGAATAGGCGCTGTTATTGTGACTCCTCAAAGGACCCACTTCCCATTTACTTCCAGATTAGCATTCCAGTGCACTAATAATGAGGCTGAGTATGAAGCATGCATTATGGGTCTTGAGGAAGCAATCGATTTGAGAATTAATAATTTGGATGTGTTTGGCGATTCTGCAGTGGTAATCAACCAAATCACTGGAGAGTGGATAACTCGACATGATAATTTGGTCCCATACAGGGATTATGCTAGAAGACTGTTATCGTTCTTTGATAGGATTGAGTTTCATCATATTCCTCGTGATGAGAACAGAATGGCACATGCGTTGGCAACTTTGGCCTCAATGATTATGGTGAACTTTTGGAACGAGTGTCCTCAGATTGAAGTAAAACGTCTTGACAGACCTACTTATATCTTTGCCGTCGAAGAAGTCGAAGATGGCAAACCCTGGTACCATGACATCAAAGTTTTTCTTAGAACTCAAGAATATCCTTTGGGAGCTTCCAACAAAGATAAGAAAACTTTGAGAAGGTTGGCTGGAAATTTTCTTTTGAGTAACAACGTGTTGTATAAACGGAATTTTGACATGATCTTACTGAGATGTGTTGACAGACAAGAAGCAGATATGTTAATGACGGAAATTCACGAAGGATCTTTTGGCACTCATGCCAACGGACATGCTATGGCTAAGAAGCTTTTAAGGGCTGACTATTATTGGATCACGATGGAATCAGATTGTTACAAGTTTGCTAGAAAATGTCACAAGTGTCAGATTTACGCAGATAAGATTCATGTGCCTCCGACTTTGTTGAACGTTATATCATCCCCGTGGCCCTTCTCTATGTGGGGAATTGACATGATTGGTATGATAGAGCCGAAAGCATCTAATGGACACCGATTCATCCTGGTAGCCATTGATTAATTCACCAAGTGGGTCGAGGCAGCTTCCTACGCTAATGTAACTCGACATGTGGTTGCCAAATTTATCAAAAATCAGCTTATCTACCGATATGGTGTGCCAAGCAGGATTATTACAGATAATGGATCCAATTTGAATAATAGAATGATGAAAGAACTATGCGAAGAATTCAAGATAGAGCATCATAATTCTTCTCCTTACAGACCAAAGATGAATGAGGCTGTTGAAGCCGCCAATAAGAATATCAAGAAGATCATTCAGAAAATGGTTGTTACTTACAAAGATTGGCATGAAATGCTCCCGTTCTCCTTGCATGGGTATCGTATGATGGTACGTACATCGACTGGGGCAACTCCATTTTCACTTGTCTACGGTATGAAAGCAGTGCTCCCGGTAGAAGTTGAGATTCCTTCTATGAGGATTTTGATGGATGCAAAGTTATCAGAGGCAGAATGGTGCCAGAACAGGTATGATCAATTGAACTTGATCAAAGAAAAGAGGATGGCAGCGCTATGCCATTGGCAGTTGTATCAGCAGAAGATGAAGAATGCATTTGACAAGAAATTTCGACCCTGTGTGTTCAAAGAAGGTTACCTCATGCTCAAGAAGATTCAGTCCTTCCTCACCGATGTCAGAGGAAAATGGGCCCCGAACTATGATGGACCGTACGTGGTAAGAAAGGTTTTGTCAGGAAGTGCTTTGATGTTAGCAACAATGGACGGAGAAGAAATCACTCGCCCTGTGAATACGGACGTTGTCAAAAAGTATTTCGCTTAAGGAAGTTCTCATTCACCTAGGGAGAGCAATTTGTTATTCCTTTGATGTAATCCTATTATTTCCCAGCACTGTAAAATTGGGGTCACGCCTTTCTGTTGACCACCATTCAATAAAGTTTCTAATTTATCAAAATCTTTTTTTTCTCGATAGCAAAATCCAAATTGATTTAAACTTTTTCACTACTTCGTGTTTTACTCGGTATATGAATAACAAAGGGATGACCATGGACGTTTATTTCATCCATGGAAGCACATCAATCACATATGTTTCCGTAAGCAAAGGATATTTATCTTATCTAGAGACGAGGTCTGTTTATGTTCAAAGATTTCTTTACAGGTGGTACGAGGTCTGTGGAGATTTGGCTTGAGTACCTTTCCGTCTGAGATGTTCATTTCACTTCTCCCAGTCCGTCAGCATCCGCATGGCATATAAGTAGACAGCATGACATGTGCATTTTTTCCCGCATTCTTTGTGTTTGTTTTCTTCTATCGCTTTGGTTGTAGTTATCCCTAGGTGTTTGGGTGTGTCTTATCCCTCCAAATAGATTTGTCGACCATAGGCAGAAAGAGCACAATGTTTGTACATTCCCCATGAAGTTCGATCCTCGTGGAAGACGGTTATTTTAGTGCATCCTACTTGAGTTCATACCTCAATGGTCGAGTCATACTTGATAGTTTTCTCTTCGGCTACTTCCTGAATTGAACTTCGGTCCTCGGCAATCACAGTGTGGATAATCTCCAATGTTTGGACATGGAACAACATTATCACAAGATTTTCTCGACCATCTACAATCTGGACTGCAAGCATCTCTTTATTTGAGCAACTCGTTTTGACTGAGATTTTTTTCAAAACGACAAATGGCAGTTTATTCAAGACAGTTTAGCCACCCTAGTGGATTCATCAAATGGAATTGCTTCACAAATCCATCAGAGAAGTTCGCCGAAGACATTACAAGACAATTCTCTTTATTTGAGGATTCACAGATGTTTTATAATTACAACGAAGACTACTCCGCAGGAATGTATTTCCCCAGCGAGCTCACCATACAAGTTTATTTCTATCAAGCGACATTTCCCCAGAGAAGTCGAAGAAATTTATCACATTAGTCTCTCTTACTTGAGAAGACATACATTACAATTCAACCGGCCTACATATCTTCCGAAGATCCCCGTTGAAGTTCTACAATCTACAATACATTATGGCTCACAGCCAGGAAATTTTACAATCTACAATACATTATGGCTCACAGCCAAGAAATTCTACAATCTACGATAACATTATGGCTTACAGCCGAAGTTCTACGATCACATCTACATTGACAAATCCCATCCACAATATACAATCTACAAATTATGTCTATAGAGTTTTACAACTTACATCGACATCTACAGTCTACAATGACAATTACAAACTACAATTACATCTGCAACAATAACTACTACAAATTACAATGATTCTACAATCTACAAATTTTTCAACATTTCAAGTAAAGACTGAGACCAGCTCATGGTTCCCATATCATGACGCTCGGGGAGGTCCTACATCAAAGACTGAAACCAGCTCATGGTTCCCATATCATGACGCTCGGGGAGGTCCTACATCAAAGACTGAGACCAGCTCATGGTTCCCATATCATGACGCTCGGGGAGGTCCTACATCAAAGACTGAGACCAGCTCATGGTTCCCATACTATGACGCTCAGGGAGGTTGTACACTTTACTATTCCCAGTTGAATTTCAAAAAAAAGATATACAAAAAAAAAGATAGAAAAGAATACGAAATAAAATCGAATTATCGACTCGATCAAAGAAAAATTCATTTAGACTATTACTGACCACTATATTATGGTAGTAAGTCTATCCTTCGAATACAAGTTTCTCTCCTATTGTCTAAATCGCCATGTCCCTTGGCGTACGTGTAACCATTATACTTTTAGAGATTTCCCATTGGTGGTTGTTTCCTGTCCCCGTGGAGTCTCCTTTTGTCGAGCCTGTCCTTCCCGCGTGTCGTGTCTAGTCATTCCCCTGTGACATCTTTTCCTCACAGGACTGTTTGTCTTGCATTTTCATATCATTGTGTATCATTTGCATTCGGTGGCTTCTTAGGGTCAAAAATACGCGCAATGTTTGTATTTAAGTCCCTCCTATCTCGTCGAGACAGAGATTTCAATCTCCATATCTCCAGATAGAAGTAACTTAAATAGGGGCATCTGTTGCACCCTAATTTTTGACCATAAGATCCCACCTCTTCTTGCATTCTCATGTTGTCATTTGACTATATTTTTATTTAATATTTATGTGACTAACCAATTTTTGTGCAGACGCAGTAATATCGAGTGGAGATAACGTTCATTCTCATAGTCAATCATTATGCATAGCTAACCGTTTTAACCAACTTGTTTGTTTACTGTGTGAAAGATAGGCTACTACTGGAAGTTCAGGGAATCACAGAGTGATACGTATAAGAACCTATTATTCAAGGATTGGGGTTTATGCCATCTTGTTGTCAAGGGTTGTCTACCTTTGTTCAATACAATCATTGAGTTCCATACTAGAGATCTATGAAATAGAATTCAAGATTTATTCATTGTGTTCCAAAGAGAAGATAATTCAAAATCAAGTCATGGTTCAATTTGAAATATTCACAAAATTCATGACAAGAGGTTTCATCTTGGAAATTCGCCAAGTTAGGTATTTAAGATCCATGTTCTTTTCAAAAGTTCATGTTAATGCCAAGCGTCAAACTTCGTATATATGGATACAAAAGTCTAATTACCTTACAAGACTCGGGATTAATGTGGAAGGTTGTTAAAAGCCCAAATTTAAAGGATCAACCATGGAATTTCAAGATTCAAGGCATGAGAAACATGGTGTACTTAAGTTATGGAATTAAGGGGATTTACATATATTTTGAATCAAGATCCAAACTTAAGAGATTCCAAGGTCATGAACTTTAAGTTTACAATAAGAAGATTATTTAGAATGAGCTAATTTCAAAACACAAATACATCATCGTTCAATAGTTTTTCTACAAAAGGATAATTTTCCATACATCTATCAAGTTCAAGATAAAGTGTCTAAGATTCATAAGATGCCAAAGTTACAAAGGTTCTAATCATTATCATCTACTGAGTTTTATATTAATCCTATTGAACAGTTTGAAGTTTACATTTATCTCAAGATCCAAATATAAATTGCTGAAGAGTATAACTTTCGGACAACTTCAAATTCAATGCTCTGCTCCGGTGCTATTTCATGTGTCCTACGACACCACCGCCGACGTCATCAAGCTGCGCCAATCAAACTCCATGATACCGCCACTTCAAGACGATTTATTTAAAAACATGCAAATCAAGAAATCACACACATAGCAGGCACCAGAGGTACACGAAGAAACCTTGCACAGTATTCACAAAGAAAAGAATTCATGAACATATAACATAGAACACCATGATACACAAAGAAATTGGGATCGGTGCTAGCATCATAGCATACAATACAACAACAGGGGCATAACAACAGGGGCATCACACACAAAGAAAATAGATTCATATACACTGACAAGGACATCAATAGAAATTACAAAAAACCAACGCACGAGAAGCATAACACGGGCATAATATTTGCTAAATTCATATCACAGAACTCACAGTTTCATAGACAGTAAGCAGCATGTACGAATCAAGACGAGAAATTGAAAGAGAAGGTGTTATGTATCAGAGTAGCAGGGATTCACGATTACAACAGCAACATGCATACATAAGAGAGAAGAAGAAGATCACACATAAAGGGAGCGGCACTTATCTGCAAAATTGTCGACGTCGCCGACGCACCACTATGTTGAAGAAAAAGCACCTCAATTTTGCAACATTCCCCAGCTTTAGAAAACCACGTGTGGGTCGAAGTCTCACCTAAAAAAACACAGTCAAAACACGCAGGGACAACTTAAAATGATTCAATTTTGATTCACAGGTTAACCCTATAGTGGGTTATTGATCTCAGCATGGACTCAATCACTCAGTTTGAGATCAGGGAAACATCATTGAATGAAAAAGGGACGAGTTACAATACCTCATATTAGACCTGGTATATTCCATTGGACTTACACCCGAGTGAGAATTGGTTTTTGGTTGAGAGCACTACACATATGTCATTCTCACAGCAAGTTAAGAGAATAATGTCTTCTTCGGCCCATCCGTTTTTCCACCCTTTTGCTTCGGAAGAGGTATTTGAAGAGTTTGTGCCAAACCAACGGCCGAAGAATTCCTGCAGAATTCAACATTTGTAATTACCGTACCAGTTAGGCTGCTGTCAACATTTCCTACAAGTCAAAACACAATACACAGTTAATTTACCTACGACAAATAATAATTGGTTAAAGAAGAATTCACGAGTACACCACCTCTCAAGCTGTCGAAATTATTCTAGCGACACTAACGTACAAACCACTTCCGTCCCTCCCGTAAAGGTTGCTTCACCCGAGGATGTTGGAACATTGACTTAATCCATTCACCTTTTCGAGCCCCTGCATCAATCAAGCGAAAAAAAAATTACTTGGGTCCCTATGATGATTCTGCGAATAAATTGATTGTGTAAAGAGCAGTGAAAAAGCCTTAGCAGGTGCAAGACAGGGTCACAACAGATGGTACCAACCAAAACTCACGACAGACATTCGTATTTACCTGTTCACCCGCCAGTTGGCATTGTGAGAGGTACGATGGGGTCTTTCGTCGATCGAATCACTTTCTGTAAGTTATTGAGAGAAAATTCCTCGAGGCCACCTTTGAAATACCGAAAACAACCCAAAAGTCTGCAAACAATGCTTATGTGTGCTTCCGTTGTGAAGCCGTTCTAAGATGCCCATGCTGATTCAGCATTCCAAGTGGCAGCAACCCCAATTTCTTTCACTTTGGATGAACTGCAAACCATGGAATTCTCAATGCTCACTAGATACCGCACTTTTGTTTTCAAATACACCATAACAGGTTAAGCTAAATGCAGGACAAAGTCACCATCGACAAATGGAGACTACTCAATCTCGTGTATTCCATTTGTATGAAACCTTGGGAGGGACTTTCTAATTTCTCAAGCTTCCAAAGTTATACACCTCATCAGCATGAAGACCTGATAATTATCTGATAAGACCATGAGAAGGGTGAAGGTGTAATGAAGAAGGAAACAAACATGACACATTTCGAAGGATTTGAATTACCGTAACTGCGATAGTGTAGCAGTGATAGCACGCCGAACTAGTCCTCGCAGTTCAAGACCTCGATACAATGACGAAGTAGCTTGCACTGGACTATGAACTCTGAAACAAGAATTCGCTATTGGATCGCACGTTCCTTCCCTGGCCCAAAATATATTGTTTTCTACACCTGCCAAATCACCAATCCAAATCAGCAAATCAATTGAGGAATATACCTTTTTGAAAAAGATTCAATCTAAGGCAACTAGCAATTCAATGAATCTGGACAGGAAAAGGCATTAAACGCGTTTAATTCAAGATATCACAAATGGAAATTTTCATCAACTGATATTATTGCAATCAAATGAAAAGGGGAAGATTCCAGATCCGACCCATCCCAAATCAGAAAATCCAATCAGCATTCAAACTCTTAATCAATTCCTACACCAGAAAATCTCATTTCTGAAAACTATAAATGGGGGTCAAAAGGAGATGAACAGGGGCGAACCCTAGAACTACCGTGAGAACCCGTAAATTAAAGAAACTAAATAGAGGAACTTATCTCCATCTCAAGCCACCGCAGACTCAAACCCGTGAAGCATCCATCTTCGTCGTATCCGGCGCCGCCGTCGTTAATCTTTGGTAAAGCCCCAGTTTTTGTAATGAATCTTTGTACCTATTGATCTTTTTGCTGTGTTGCAGAGGTAAAAAGAAATCGAAGCATGGAGGAAGATGATGAACGGAAGAAATCGAAGGAGATTATATGGGAGAGGAAGCCGAGCGAACGTGTCTAGGATTAGGGTTCCGTCATTTAGCTTTTTGTGTTTGTTATTTTTTCCTGTTTGTTTTGATATGTCTGCAATTGTACGCGTGCACGACCACGGTAGTACCGTGATCCTTCATCACTATCACCACACACTTGTCATCACACGAATCACATTGCATGCCCATAGTAAATCTGATGCACCTCCACCACAGTATCCAGCGCCCTTTCATTTTCATTGTTTCTGATTAATCCTTTAAAACTAATGATCTGTTAATACAACTTTTAACTTTTAATCCTTAATTAACTTTAGTTTTTATTTAAATAATAAATCTCCCTCTTTTTTATCTAATTAATCAATTAATCTTTTGTGATTAAACTCAACTAAAATCTTTTTTTATAATTTTATTTCTCTTAATTTTATTAATAATATTAATTTAGTTTAATAACAAAACCTGTTATTTTATCCTATTATACTTTCTTTCTAAATAGTTTAATTCATATTAATGGCTAAATATTTTACTAATTAATTAATTCAACCTTTTTTTCATTTTTATCAAATAAGTATTATTCACTAAGAACCTTTTATAAATAAATCACATATTTGTCAATTTATTATTTAAATAATTTTGAGTATTTAATTAATTTTTGAAAACAAATAATTAAGACTATTTTATCTTGTAATCAACATAATTTAATGGTAGGCATAGTAAATTAATTTACTTTTTTTTTAGATAATAAGTTAAACCATTGTGGTATTTTATTAAAAAAAAACTTAGAGTTTAATTTTAATCTCATCTAAAATCAAATCAACATTTTTTTATAATTCAAACCGAAATCAATTTAACCAATTAAAATCAACTCACAGCGTAAAATATAATCAACCGTGCACGCTTACACTTCACGACACATTCACTCTCACACACTTCAGCGCTTTCATGCGTATGTGTATGGTTTACTTTCTCCGCAATTTATTTTACAGTAATTTACATTGTCGCATTTATTTTATTGCCTTGCATTCCGTCCAAAGGAAAAACCTACACATGATTCAACAATTCTGTGTAGTGCACATCATTTCCATCATACTCCCCTACGATCCTTGATCCCATTCAAGTTGATCTTTCTAAGTTAGATCCTACCCCATAGGAAGACCTTCGTCTTTATTTTACAACTTAGATACAGACTAAACAATACAACTCAATACAAAACATTCAAACACATTAGAGAAAGATGGCAAATCATCTTAAGCAAGATAGAATCTCCACCCCACATCAATACAATCAATAACGTAGGAACTTTGCCTTAAGAAAGATAGAGGCGTACCTCGTCGATCCCTATCCGAGTACTTGAGCCCTTCTCTTAAGACGATGCAAAGACCATTTTCCTACAATTTGTGGCGGTTAAATCTCTCTTAAAATGATAACGCATCTCTTCTCCTAAAATCAATCAATCAACTACCCTAAACCCATAGGAACTTTGACCACAGTCAAAGAACTCCTCAAACCCTTTAGGAGAACTACAAAATACTCTGATTCCACTCCCGTAAGGATATGTAGGCATAAGATGCGATATCTTATCGAGTATACTTAGAAATAAACCCCCTAGGTCTTTCAACCATTAAGCATATAAACACTTAGCAATAAACAAACATAAAACAAGAGGTTCCTGTAGAGTACTACAGAAATTTAGGATGCTAGCACCTTCCCTAAGTTTAACCAATCCCGAACCTAAAACTCTCTAAACCTGTCATTTGCATTGCATTATGGGAATTTCGATCTTTACCCCTTCCTTTGGACATATCAAAGTTCGGTTGCAAATGAATTAAAGATTCAAACTAATCAATAGTTTGGTATCCAAATTTCACCGCGACAATGTGAAAGAAACCTGTTGTTGTTTGCAGCTGACATGTTTTCTCTTCTTCTTGCAGGGAAGGCTACGTTCTGAGTTCAGATATTCGCCTTGCCTTGTGTTGGCCGAGAAAGGTTTAAAACAACGATGATGACACCACGTATGAGCTAAGAAGCTTACAGCCGCTGTTGGTTTCGAATGTCTATTGAAGCTTTCGAGTTGGTAGGGAGTTGACGACAAATCCCCCTTGCTGTCCTTCTGACTACTAGAGCTTCTGCCCTATGATGAATGGAACTGAGGGCTGAACTTACTTTGATTCCGATGAGCTATTTCTACAACGGTTGATAGTTGTATTGCTTTGACAGGTGGTTGCAGATATTGAAATTATATTGTTGATGATGTTCGCAACTGATGTTGTTGATATTGTGCCACTCTTGTGGAGGCTTGCTTGCAATTGACGTTGTTTGTTGTGCTGCTAATGTTTGCAAATGATGTCTGCAGTCGTTTCTCTTCTTCTTTTAGGATGTCGCTAGTGGTTCAGCAGCTGCCGGTTGTTATGCCGTTGCCAAGAAAGGTTTAAAGCGGCAATGATGGCTTCGTGCCTGAGCCTTGAGGGAAGTAGGAAAGGCTTCTATCTGCACGACCTTTGTTGCTTACAAAGAGAATTTGTCTTTACGTTGTTTGATGTTCAGTAGGAAGTCAGTGACAGCTTCGATTATCGCCCTTCCGGCTGCTCGAACCTTATGCCCAATGATGAGCTAAATTGAGGGCTGAGCATTTCTCAATTATCTCTTTGACCTTTGCTTTTATGTGTGTTCATTGATTTGTTCTTGTATTTTGTAGGCGTAGTACTAGATGATTATGTTAGGCAACTGGGGCAAGATTGTCGCTGATAATGCCGGCAGGCGGTAGTATACTACTCAGGCCTTCTGTAGTCGGCGTATTTGAAGACTACTGCTGGGGGAAGTTTGCTCAATAACCTGCAGGAAGTTAGGAACTTGGTTTTGAGCTTTGTAGGACTTACGAGATAGCTTTGTAGGACTTTGGCTTTTAAGAAGTGTTGGAGTCTTGTAGAAAAAACCAAGTTGTAATTTGAAGAGCTTGTTGTAATTGTTGTTGAATACTTCCCTCATCATAAATAAAGCAATTTCTTTTTTAATCCATATTTGATGTAATTGAGATATCTCGGTGTTGATAGAGTAACCAAAGGGTGTAGAAGTTATATATATGAGAAAAAGTTATAACGTCACATGGTTGGATTGTATAGAAATTTTGCATAGTATTCGTTTCAAGGATCAAATTTAGCGAAGCTTAGAGAAATCCTGTACCAAAAATCCGGCTTATGAGTTTATATCGTGACACCATGAAATTGGGTGTTATCACGTCTCTTAGGAAATTCCTAATTACTTAAATAAATTGAACTTGGTGTTAAAACTTGTAGTCTTGAATATCCCATGAGAATATGTGATGACTTAGTAGCAAGAAATAATCATGGGCTTGAAAGGATGATGAACTCTTCATGGTAGGATAAACTCCAACCCCTTTTGTACGTTAATTCAGGCTGTCTTTGGTTTTCAGAACCGGATAAAAGCTGACGAGTTCAAGTCAACTTATGGGCTTTGTTGAAAATTGATAACACTTGGCTCGAGATTCAATAAGCCAATATGAGGACTTCTTTGAACATGCTGTCGCTACCGCGAAAATAAGGTGCCGGCAAAACAGAAGAGTCGCCACCTTTCGTTATTTATCCCTCAGAACGGGAAAGGAAACGATCGGAAAAAACCTGACGAAAAGGTATAAGACAAGGTCATCGCAACCAATGTCAGGATTCGGGAGTCGGTTACGCAAGGGGAAGGTATTAGCACCCCTTACGTCCATCGTACTCGATGGGATCCATGCTTGTTGTGTTTATCTGACGGGTTGTTTATCTATCTATGCTAAAAGGTTGGTCTGAAAAGAAAAGAAAATGACTCGGCAAAGCGTCACGCTTTATGCCTACATATTCTCATCAGAGAATGAGAAATCAGAGTCAACGTAGTTCGACTAACTACGGGTTACGGGGAAGGTGGCTCGCCAATACATCAGTATTGTGCCTACGTACTCTCAACGGATATGAGAGATCAGAGCTTACGTAGTTCGGGATAATACGGATTACGGGAATTCAGATTCATCTGTTTTTCGAGTAGGGTTAACAGACAGTTCCAGCAATTTGGCGTACACAGCTCGACCCTTGGAGACTTAGGCGTTACTGTTTGCGGTAGAACTGGGAGTTAACGACACTCTTTTCTTCAGAAAAGCTTCATTTGAATTATGGGCCCACAAGGCCAAAAGGTTTGAAGTTTGTTTTCTGTCATTTACGGAAGAACTATTTTTTATGGTTGTCTGTAGTTTGTATAGCACTAGAGACTATGATTTAGGAGCAAATGCGTCGTATAGCGTCCAAAGGACATATACTAAGCATCCTAGATGATTGAGAGGAGACCTCTCAATCATCACTTCCCAAGTAGCTTAAGGCTCGTAACGCGCTTGTACTAACTTGCCTTTATTATGTTTTTTACTGTCGTTTTGAGATGAGAAGAGAACAAACTCTATAGGGAGACTATCAAGTCCTAATGTTGTCATGCCAAGGATTCATCCTATGGTTGAGGTTTGCAACAGGGATCTCCTAGAAGTTATCAACCTAAAGTTCTAATCATCACTTCCTTATCAAAGGAAGTGAGATTCCTAGGGGATCATGTTAAGGGTATACAGAAACAGATAAAGCATCAACTTAAACTGATAAACAGTAAACAGATAAAACAGAAAAGATGCATATGCAATGCAGCAATACAAGCAGAGGGAGACTCACTCAACCTCTTAGAAATTAAGCAAAAGAAAAACAGACAAAACAGACAAGCAGAGGGAGCTCACTCAACCTCTATTATGCAAATACGTCAAGTAGAAAAAGAAAAACAACATACAAGCAAGGGGAGTATCACCTCAACCCTTAATGCAAACAAGCAGAGGGAGACTCACTCAACCTCTAAGCAGTCATGCTCCTAGCTTAAACTATTCTAATCATGCACTATCCTAATGCAACAAGTAATTCAATCAATGAATGAGGATAAGGACTTATGACAAATAATGGATTCAATCCACAAGTAATCATACAAGGCTTCTATCCTAAGGAAAGAAATTGGGTGTTGGGAGGCCAGGGTAAGGTCCACAGGAACTTATCCCAGGTACTCAACCAACTAAGAGATTTTGGGGAATCCTATGGGTTTGGCTCCTTCAAGAGATGTGCAACATTCCCCCCACAGGAGGGATTGTGCTACCTCAAGTAGTTTCCTAAAAGAAAGGAATGAGAGAATTTTTGGAGAATGGAGATGAGAAGCTAGGTAAGTTCCACAGGAACTTACCACAGACACTCAACCAACTCCATTTCCTTAGAGAGAGGGAGCTTTCATGGACTCAACCCCTTTATGATAGTGCAATGTATTCCTCCGCAGGAGAAAACATGCTCATAAGAGGGATTCCAATCAAGCAAGGAAAAATTGAAGAGGAAACTACCCCTATAGGAAGAATCATCCACCTATTTAAGCTTCCAAAGAAACCACAAATGATACCTTCTAAGGACATCTATCCTAAAGATCAAGGGTTCTAAAAGAGATTTCTATCTAAATACCAATCTATCAAGAGAGGAAATGGGACCTAGAATCATCTAGAGGTCACTTACAAGCCTAATCTACACCCTTAACCTAGTTAGGATCACCTATACTAAGGCCAATTTGTAAAATGGGAACTTAATAGAAAATCATTCCTAAAAATTCCAAGAAAAATACTACAATATCCTACATGCATCAACATTCTATGGTAGAAAAATCAGGGGTTAAACCTAAATCAAAAGGTTCAAACTAAATCTAAAACTTCAAGGGTACACTAAAGGGATCCATCCAAGAACACTCCTAAACAACTACCCTAAAACCTTATTTAAAATCATCTAAAAATCATAAAGAAAATTACACAACATCATCAACATGTATATAATCAGCACACAAAATTTCAAGATCAAACTCAAAAGTATGAATGAGAAATAAAATGAACACATTCAGTACATAATTATTCCATCATTAAAAACATACTACCATGGAAAATATGAAATTAACTGCAAAATAAACGAAAAATTAAAATAGGAAACATGAAAATATTCTAGACACTCCAAACTATATCCACAAATATTCTCAGGATTTATTAATAATATTTACTATTTCTTTATGAATTAAATCTAACATGCAATAAAACAAAAAAATAAAGAAAAAGAAAATAAAAGAAATAAGGGGAGGGAGGTGTAACCAGCAGGTCCTACAAGGGTAATTACGCATGGGCCCAATAAGGTGGGGGTGCGAAGAGCGCGTGGGAATTGGCCCAGTTCTGAATCTCAATTCAACTTATTATTTCTAAAAGAAACAACGCCAGGGGGGGTGCATTAAGTAGGGCTTCTATGTGTTATTTCTGTGTGGGCCTAACTAGGGGAGTGTGGATAGCAGCTGAATCCAAAGCCTAGAGTTTCAACTCATGAAACTCTGCGTTTCATTAAAAGGACTTGGAGGCACACGTGGCCACGCTCGTGATCGTCAGATCAGTTTACTAATTAAACTCTCAAGCACCATCCAACGGCTGTGATGAAAACTGAGCTTTCAAACTCAAAACGGAGGGAAGCTAAGCACGGTGGTTCTGCAAATATTTCACGGTGGCCGGCCTTGTGCCGGTCATCCCCTACCTCACTACGGGAAGAATACCAGACATCCAACCTTGATGAAAACTCAAATTCTTTACATCAATCCACTCGTCTCTCTCCCTAGGTTCTTAAGCTAACCTTTGTTTTCATTTTTAACCAAGATTAAGGGAGATACATGAATCACAACTTGGATCACCATAACCTAAACTTTCACGATTCATCCTAAAAACTACACAGAATCCATCTATGTCTCAATCCTAACTTAACCACATGAATCTAAGATGCTAAACACGCGTAAATGAAGAGGAAATTTGAGATGAAAAAAACCTGAGTTTGAGCTTCGAGCAAGGTAGGTTTCAAACCTCAATTCCTTTCCAAAGAGTGCAGATCACTTCATCGAATGATGATGAAGACTTCTTGAACTTCAATTTCTGCTGAAACTCTCCCAATCTCCAAATTCGAAAATCAAGTTCCAAGCTTCTTCACACACTTTTTCCAACTGATTCTCAACAGAATTTGCCACTAGAACTTTCTGAGAATGATCTAAATCCAATTTATATTCTGTTTAACACCTTTGGAGGCCCAAAAAAAGCCCAATTTGTGATTTTCCATTCTCAATTTTCCTTCAAAAATCCACTCATGGTGTGCACGATTTTGGCTTGCTCTTGCCTTCAACTCACTCCAATCCACTTGCTTGATAGTTGTGGAGTATAATCAGATGGTTTTCCTTCCTTGATTTCAACCAAAGGGATGCATTTGAAATGTTACTTCATCATGAAGTAATCCTCCAAATGGCCATGTTAGGAACCTTAATTCAAAAATGTAATGATGCCAAAGTATTTAGAATATCAATTCCAATCAAAATGAGCACAAATTTGGATTGAAAACATTCCATTACCAATTGTTTTGATTTTTTTCCATTTTAATTCATTAAAATGGTATTTTGTGAATTTTATTCAACCGATGCTTGTTTCAATCCATATCAATGGACTCTTGATACATGGCTATGCTAAAAACATCATTTTGAGCAACTTTCATGTTGAACAAGACTCCATTTGAAGCTTGCAGGATAGTGAAATTGACCTATAATTCAAAATGACCTGTAATGCCCAAATACCCAAAATACCCTTGACTTGTCAAAGCCATAACTGGAGTTCCATAAATCCAATGATGGACTTCTAGTAATCTATGGAAATCTAAGAGAATAAGGAACAACATTCATGTCGACCAAAAGTTCACATGCCTCAGATGACTTGTAACTTGTCTGGCTCATAACTTGAGTTCTATAAACCCTATCAAGGACTTCTAGTACTCAAATTAAAGCTACGATCATGCCCCACAACAATCATGTTAGGGTCAAGATGAGATGAAGATCATATCTTGAGTTAAATGGCCTAGAAGTCAGGGGTCAAGCTATGGGATTTTACACTGTCAAGTCTTAGAAACCCTAGCCTGAAACTTCTCAAACTCTTCAATCATGATGAGTTAACCTTGGAATCATCCTTATAACATCTCAATGTATCAATCCATGATCACATGGCTCTTGAATTAAGTCTCAACCTTCTCCAAATCTTCAGTTGACTTAGGATTGACCCAGTCAAACCCTAGCTGCACCAATCATGGCTGAGGCTTCTTAATCTTGCACGATGACCTGTCTAGGCCTCAAAGTGATCCTCAACACTTCTCATGAGCTCTCTCAAGACCTCAAGTCCATCTTCATGGCTTCAGAATCATCTGATGGCTTTCCACAACTCTCAAGTTAGGAGACACACACTCTTGGTTTCAACCACTCTCTCTGAGGCTCTTTTTAACTTCTCTGACAAGGATATCAACCCTTGAACACTTGAATAAACTTCTTAGCTAGCTTCAAAGTCTTGTGTAGCCCCTGATTGGTAATCATACCTCTTGATCTCCTGCATACATATCAATGAAATGCAAATGATAATGCTAATGTGAATGAAATGAAACACAAGCTAGGTAAAGAAAAGTTGGGCAAATTTTGGGGTGCAACACCTGTCCCTATTCAAACGGCTTGGACCTGACTGGGTGAGAAGCAAACGGCTCTCAGAAAATCAAGGTAGAAGACGGTTGAATACCAACAAACCCAGAAATTTGCCAACCGCACAAGTACACGGTACTCTGATGGGGACAAATCTTCGGAAACCGAAACAACAGTTGCACGGCAACTAATTGGAGAAATAATGATCTGAACCTCCTTCAGAATGATTCTCTGATTTATCTGATATCATTGTGTCCTTAAATCATCAAGGGACCACCAGTTACACGGTAACTTGTGATTTTCCAACCACACAGGTAAACGATACTCGGATTGGTAGGAACATCTTCAACACTGAAGATGACAGTTGCGTCGCTACCTGCTGGGGAATCGGTCACACGATAATTGGTGAAGGGTCTAATCTCAAATCTCCGTTAGGATGATCATCTGATTTTGCTGTAGATCTTTGTCCTCAAGTCATCAAGGGATCACCAGTTACACGGTAACTGGTAATGGATGGTCGATTATGCCGTCAGGCATTCTGCGTCATAGAAGAAGAATTCCTTATCATCGCCTATGGACTCATCATGTCGCTAGGAACGTCGACAATATCTTTGTCGGACTTCATCAGTAAGTCAATAAGGGATCACCGGTTATTCGGTAACTGGTGAATAATGGCTGATTTTGCCGTCGGGCATTCTGCGCCACTGCAGAAACAATTCCTTATCGTCACCTATGGACTCATCATGTCGCTAGGAACGTCGACAGTATCTTTACCGGACTTCATCAGTAAGTCAATAAGGGATCACCGGTTATTCGGTAACTGGTGAATGATGGCTGATTTTGCCGTCGGGCATTCTGCGCCACTGCAAAAACAATTTCTTATCATCGCCTATGGACCCATCGTGTCGCTAGGCACGTCGACAACATCTTTGTCGGACTTCATCAGTAAGTCAATAAGGGATCACCGGTTATTCGGTAACTGGTGAATGAGTGACTAGTCTCAAATCTCCGTCAGGATGATCATCAGATTCGCTACAGCTTCTTCCTCAAGTCATCAAGGGCTCACTGGTCACTCGGTAACCGGTGATACATAGCTGGTATTGCCGTCAGGCATTCTGCGGCATTACAGCAGAAGAATTCCTCGGGACTCATCAGGTCATTCGGAAATCTTTAACAATCAAGTTAATTATGCCGTCGGGCATTCAAAGAAATTTTCGGGCGTCAGCCGGACTTCGTCAGTAAGTCGGGAATAGAATTCTCGGTCAATCATGAACCAAATAGGGATATCCAAACTTCTGCCATCAGGCACTCCGCATCAGCTGAGAGAACGGCTTCAACATTACAGTTGGACTTCGTCAGTAAGTCTTAAAATGGAATCCTTAATCCATCACGGACCAATAAGGATATGCAATCTTTTTGCCGTCAGGCACTCTGCGTCAGCTGAGATAATTGCTTCGACATCACAGTTGGGCTTCATCAGTAAGTCAGGAAATGGAATCCTTAATCCATCATGGACCAATAAGGATGCACATTCTTTTGTCGTCAGGCACTCCGCGTCAGCTGGGAGAACTGCTTTGACATCGCAGTTGGACTTCATCAGTAAGTCAGGAAATGGAATCCTTAATCCATCATGGACCAATAAAGATGCACATTCTTTTGCCGTCAGGCACTCCGCGTCTGCTGGGAGAACTGCTTCGACATTGCAGTTGGACTTCATCAGTAAGTCAGGAAATGGAATCCTTAATCCATCATGGACCAATAAGGATGCATATTCTTTTTCCATCAGGCACTCCGCGTCAGCTGGGAGAACTGCTTTGACATCGCAGTTGGACTTCATCAGTAAGTCAGGAAATGGAATCCTTAATCCATCATGGACCAATAAGGATGCACATTCTTTTGTCGTCAGGCACTCCACGTCAGCTGGGAGAAATGCTTTGACATCGCAGTTAGACTTCATCAGTAAGTCAGGGGTTTTGGCACCGCTGCCAGACTTCAATCATCAAGTCTTCAAGGAAATTTCAACATCTCTGTTCAATAACCTGTCGGGGATGACACATCTCCGCTGGGGATTCTGGAGAACTATCAAGTAACTCTGCTTCAGGGATCCAGAAATCATCCTGGATGAATCAACTTTGCTGAGGACTTCAAGAATCATCTTGGACAAATAATTCCGTCAAGGACTTCAAGAATCATCCTGGACCAGTAACTCTGCTGGAGATTTCAGGAATCATCCTGAGCAAACACTCTGCTGGAGATTCTAAGCATCAACTTGAGTAACCAACTTTGGCGACTTCACTGGGGATTTTAAGAATCATCTTAAGCAAACAACTTCGTTGGGGAATTCAAGAATTATCTTGAGCAAACCATTCTGCGTAGGAACACCATCAAAACAAGAACGGTAACAACCTAGCTCATGTTTCATATGCATATGCTTTGACAATGGCGCAATGTTCCACGCGGTGGAGATGCTACGCGTTTTTAGGGTAAATGTTATGCAATCATGCAAAATGCTATGACCCCATCAGCAAAATAAATGCCAAAGGGAGAATCCTCCTGTCAAGGAGAAAGAACCACTCTGGTGGAGGAAGGAATCATCCTGCAGAGGAGAAGAAGTCACACCAATCTCAATTGGATTCCGCCTGGGGAAACGAACTTTAGTCGACTGCTGTAGGGGAACAAAGTTCTACAAGAACCTGAACCCGCTCAACCAGGTATTCAAACCACAAACTGTCGAGGAAACGATATCAATCGCAGAAATAAACTACACGGCCTTCGCGACTAAAACTTTCTTGGAGATAACGACTCTGATGGGGAAGTACAGCATCAGCTATTCAACATTCTACTGGGGAGCACCAATCATGGCCTGAACACTTTCCAAGGATTCAGTTCTCTTGGGGATTTGCAAACTCGGCTGAGGATAGGCAACCAGACGCTGGAATCACTCCTACCTGCCGGGGAGAGTACGACTCTGTGGGGAATTTCAATTCCGCTGGAGACTTCAGTCTGAGCTATCGAGAGCTAAACACTTGTGAATAGTCTTCTACGAGAAAAATGCACATGGATCCAGTGCTGGGGAATGAATATACACTTCTGCGTATGACTAAGCTGGGGAAGCGATGAACCTTCCTCAGGATACACCTAGTTGGGGAGAATCTTCTCCGCTTGGAGAGACATATCGATTCTCACGGTCCCATGTTCAGACTCTATGGGGAGACGCTGCTGAACTTGCTGGGGAAGAAGGAATCATCCTGCTTAGAAAACATGCCATGAAACGAACTCGAGATGGCTTGCCCCAGAATCTTATGACAACTTCTGACAAACTCTGACAATCTATGCCAACACGGGAAGGAACGACCCTTTTGCTTTCAGTTTTTGTCCCCGCCTGTGGGATCTCTGTGAGGATGTTTCTCGAAAGGAAATCTGCAGTCTCTGCACCCGGATCTGCCTCAGCATCTTGAACCTCACAAAGGTGCTTCAAGTTGATAACCTTCAGGATAAGGATGGCTTCGACGCTCTCGGGGTGACCTGCCCCAGTCTTGTCATGACTTTGCCCCTCATGGGCTGATCTGTGGGAGTAATATCCTTGGCTGCGAGAGATTCATCAAATCTCGACCTGATTGCCCCAGATTAACCATTTCTGGATGGCTCACTCCCATGCTGTGATCATTCGACGTAGCTTGCCCCGGTTCACCGGAATATTCTGGCACTCTGTATTTTATCCTGATCAGACTTTCCATTATGGAAACTTTCTGGCTGTCAAGTGCGTACTTGCTAGTAAAATAAGTTGTTTTGCATAAAAGACATATCAAATGCAATGCATATGGCAGTTTTCAAAATCCATTCCTGTTCATTGGGAAATATTTTACGACATAAAATATATGAACTCATTCATCAACATGTCAACACTAAAACAACACTGTATTGGGAATCCTATCTAGGAGTCAGTTCCGATGCGATCTTCACCGAAGTATGCTCTCGAAACAAACCTATTTCAATTAGGTCTTTTAGAGGTTGTAACATGGTCTGGTTCACAGTTTAAGAAAGAAAGGATAAAGGCTCAAAATTCATTTTAACCCACCCATTCTCCTTGATGTTCTCCGATCCTACGTTCAGCTAATTCGACCTTAGCGTTCACCTTTCAAAGGTTATATGACAGGAGTGACGGTTCAGGAAACCACAAGTTTTCGGAGTGACATTCACTCTCTTTTCGTCTTTTGGCGTCCAGAGCCACACGATTTCGTTCTCGTTTGGGGATTTTTCTTTTGCAATCCTTTACGCTTTTCGTTTTTTCATTTTTCGTTTTTTCGTTTTCCCCTAAATTTTTCCTGGACTAACTCTTTAGATTTTCTTCAGTTTTAAAGTCCAGCGGGGTACCATAGTTTTTTCCTAAGTCGCTTGCTTTCAACTTTCGACTTAGCGGGCTTTTCTTTTTTGGATCTTTTCTTTTTTCTCTTTTTTTTTTGGGAACAAATCGTATGGCATCGGCTCGTATGATTTGTTAAAGAGATTGTGACTGTTTCACTTCTGATCAGCCATGTTTAACCATCATGGTTATTTTTGAACAAATCGTATGGCATTGGCTCGCGTGATTTGTTAAAGGGATTGTGATTGTTTCACTCCTGATCGGCCAGATTTAACCATCATGGTTTTTTTAGGTACGACCTATAGCGGTGTGATTGGTCCTCGAATGGACACTCCTTGTTCTAATTTGAACGCTTGGTCAAATCAACTGACACCTACCCTGCCCCGGGTTAAGATTGAGGGTTTGTTATCTTCAGAAATAAACTCCTACAACTAGGCTCAAAGGAGTTAACAAGGGATTCTCTTCCTTATATCTCCGGTGTTTGGGAATTGAAACAATGCATGTACATTATCAACAGGTTTTTTTTGTTCAAAAGCATAGCATCGGAAGCTTACGCATCATTAGATTTCGTCATCCTCCCCGGATTCCACTTAAACAAGCGTTTGAAATAAAAGAAGGCAATAGAGTGAACACGAATGGATTAGTTCAAAACATGCATATTTATTTCATTATCAATATCAATTGAAAACAACAAGTTTTACAAACGAAAATTGCATTCTACAGGAAAGAAACTACAAATGTAAAGAAATGACATGATAAAATGCAGATCGCCAGATTTCGGGGAACTGGGCTTTCACACTTATTTGCTGCTGAGGGGAGCGACCCTTGGAAGTCTTCAGACTCAATCAGAAGAACGACTACTGCGAGGTTGACTCTGATTCGGGCTCCGATAGTTTTGCTGCAATGGAGCGGGAGGTTGCCAATTCTGTATGGCAGAAACAATCCGGAGACGAGGTTTGACCCAGTGAGGATCCTCTCTATTCAGGGGCTTTCATCCTGGAGCTCGACCCAGGATCATGGCAAAGTTGCGGGTAAGGCGATTCAGACCTCAAAGACCGCGGGATATACTCCTGATCCTTCTCATCTTCAGATGAGATCATGGGAACATCCATCTCTCTTGCACGATAAGAGATGAATTTGCCTGATGCTTTCATGCCGTCCGGCACGAATTCAATTGTTCTTGACTCAATCATGTCTTGAACCTTATGCTTAAAAGCTCTATAGTTCAATATATCGTGCCCCGGTGCTCTAGAGTGGAACTCACAACGGGCGTTCACGTCGTAGTCGGGTGGCAGATGTCCAGTCATTGGAGCCAACGTTCGAAGTTTAACCAACTGAAGTTAGTGCAGGAGTTGCAGCAACTGGTCATAATCCATCGGGATTGGATCGAGGGTTCTGTCAGATAGTCTCCTCTTTTGACCCTGCCTTCTAGGGTTGTCTTGCGGAACCGGGCATGGCTGCAGACGAGAAACATTTTGAGCTTCATGTTGCGCAGAGGGTTTTCTAGGCTTGTCATGCCTAGGTGCGAGTTCCTCAGATACCCGCGGAGCAAGTATGCCGGTTGCAGCCTCAGGCTCATACTCACATTCTCTTCGGAGTATGTTCTTTAGTACCTCTGCCATCAGGCCCACCTGATTCTTCAGCTGGTCGTTCTCCTCTTGAGCGCCTGCTGGTCCCTTATAACCTGCCTCAGCTGGCCTCGGACCTCTCTCAGCTCTGCTTGAACCCGTTCCATTGCTCGGATTAACCTGAGACAAACCCGAAACAACCTATATCAACAGGGGTTAGAAAAACGGCAAGGCACCTATCATGCAAATGCAAACACGTATCCATGTATTAGGAGGAAGTCCCCCTCGATTCTAGCTTCCGAGACAAATAAAGTCTACCGTCCAATCATGGAAAGAAAACCCTCATATATATCAGAGAAAACCCCCGAGGGTGGCGTACAACAGTAACTGAATACAACTGAACCAACAATCGTGACTCCAACCAACATACCTGGTGGTGATCAGCATATCAATGCATAAAATGTACAAAGAAATACAAAGAAATCAGGTGCGGCTACGGGCACGCAAAATCCTCAAGTAACTTCTTCGTATCGGGATGATCAGGCTGGATGAGCAAGCCCTGGATCAGCAGGTCCCTCTACCTAATGGACTCTGGGAGGTTCTCGGCAACGCTCCTAGAAACACCTTCTTCAGAACAGTTTTCCACACTACTCCTCTTAGCATCAGCCCGGAGATGACAATCCATCAGGTTTGCCTTGGTCTCAACCAACTTATATTGGACATCTCGTCGCAGTGAGACTTCAGCCTCTATCTTCTTGTCTTTGACTTCCATCTGAGCTATCTGTTGCTTCAGTTTTTCTTCCCGCTCCTTGTGGCTGGTCAAAGTATTGTTACACAACTTCTCGTACTGGGTCAACTTCCGGTATGCCTTATCCAGCTCCTACTTTTTGGTGGTCAATACCCCATGCACTGCCTTCAGGTCCAACCCAAGACGCTCCCTTGAATTAGTTTCTTTGGTCAAATTAGCGCCCAGGTGGTTGATCAACTCTGTCTGCTTCTTGCAGGTGTGTACGGCTTCGTTCTTTTCTCTTCGAAGTTGAGTGATCTCGTTTTCCAGCTCTTCATTGGCTTTGACTAGCTCTTCATTCTTAGCCTGAAGCTGCTCATATTTCTGGATTTCAATCATGGTAGGCTCTGAAGGACAGTCCTGCTTGATAGGAGGAAAAGGCATCAGCACTTTTTCTGCTCTGCTATGAATCCAGTCCACGTAAGGAGGGTAAGCCTGATCATTGCTTTTCCCCAACGAGGTCTTTCCCTTTCGGTGAATGTTATTCCAGGCATGTTCGAATCTGACCAGATCATCCCCATCTAATGCACCAGTGAGGTACAGAGATTCCTGTACCTCTTCATCTTTAGGAGGGCCCCTCAAGGCATACCCGAATTGCCTGATAGCGATAGACGAATTGTAGTTGATACAGCCCTTCCTACCCACAAGAGGGACATTAGGAAAATTCCCACAACTGTAGATGATTTCACTCCCCAGGCGATCTCTATCAAACCAATCAATGTCTTCGGCAGACAAGCTCATCAGACACTCAGACCACTCTTTCGTTTCTGCAGTCTTTATAAAAGGGCCATCCTTAGGTAGATGAGTGACAAACCATCTGTAGAACAGTGAAGCACAACAGGATACACTTTTACCTCTTCTATTCTCGTTCTTGTAGTGCACCAAATGGTACACGTCTCCGAGCAAGGTAGGGATGGGATTCTTTGAGATGAAGATACGAAGAGCATCCACATCCACAAAATCTGGAATATTGGGGAATAACATGATACCGTATATGCACAGTGCCAAAATAGCTTTGAATGCCACCCAGCATTCCTTCTTAGTGAAGTGTCGGGCTTTCTCATCTAGAAAAGGTAATGGGAACCCCCAGGCTCCATTTCTTCTGATCGTCTTTCCTTTCAATTCAGAAACCTCAATATGCAGAGTTGTAGCAATACTAGCCAGATTTGGCTCCTGATCAATAGGCCAAAAGGGTACCTGAGCAAGAATGGGTATCTCCAATATGACAGAAAACTCTTCCAAAGTGGGGGCTAGCATATAGCTTGGAAATGTGAAGCAACGCAACGGCGGATCATAAAACTGAAGCAGAGTCTGGAGTCCGTTCAATTCATACACAGATGGCTTGCACACAACACTGAGCAGCTTCCCATAGGTTCCTCTGAAGTCTTTCATCGCTTCCTTACCAGGAAAAGAAATCAAACTCCTCAGAGTAGTAATGTCTGGAGTAGGGAACTTATAGGCCAAAGTTCTTCTCACATTGGGCTCCATGATGGACAAAGAACGAACAATATTGCTAGAATCGAGAGAGGACTGTGCACCTGCAACACAGATACGTGTTAGATGCAATGCAATATGAAAATGTGAATGTGAATGCAAAATGCAGCAGGAGATCAAGAGTGTTGTGTTGTGCGGTGCTGTGCTGTGAAGTGGCAGGTGATAATTTTGCTTCAGCAAGAAAATACCACAGTCTGATAATAAAGGTCTACTGAAACCCACAATACTGAATCACTGTCAAGAAAACCAGGTTGTCTGAAGGTTACGGGTTCCTGCAATAAGCTGACCCCGCTCACAGGTATGGACCTAATCACTGACAAGGTACGACTACCTATGTGTTCATTAATGTCACAGACTTTCAAGAAACGATGATATGATACCCAAAAGGTGTGGCATCATCATCTCTTGAAGTGGCCTCACTCAGCTGAATCAAAAGTGATCGGTTCCCAGAGTCGACAATCCTTAGATCTGAAATCCTTTCGACGGCCCACTGGACTGGAAACGGAAATCATCTCAAAGAATCTCGTCTGAGTGCAGATTGCGTGGGAACTAGTGCATGCCTAACATGCAGGTTCACCACTAATCTTCTCTAATATTATGTAGCTCTCAAGCCTGGGTCTGGCTTATCACTCATCAGAGCCCCTCCCACAACAACACAGATAATCGTATCATACTGAAAATAAAATGCGGAAGGTAAAAATGCGATAAATAAACACAACCCAACAGGTAAACACGCAAGCGCTAGGATTGACTCGCACGGGGGACGTTGGGCATTCCCCAGCAGAGTTGCCAGCTGCTGGGGATGACCCAGGCAGCTAGGAAGAAAATCCAAGGCGAGACTCGCATAAGGAATTGTCACAGTCCCCAGCAGAGTCACCAGCTGTCGCTACCGCGAAAATAAGATGCCGGTAAAACAGAAGAGTCGTCATCTTTCGTTATTTATCCCTTAGAACGGGAAAGGAAACGATCGTAAAAAACCTGACAAAAAGGTATAAGACAAGGTCATCACAACCAATGTCTGGATTCGGGAGTCGGTTACGCAAGGGGAAGGTATTAACACCCCTTACGTCCATCGTACTTGATGGGATCCATGCTTGTTGTGTTTATCTGACGGGTTGTTTATTTATCTACGCTAAAAGGTTGGTCTGAAAAGAAAAGAAAATGACTCGGCAAAGCGTCGCGCTTTATGCCTACGTATTCTCATCAGAGAATGAGAAATCAGAGTCAACGTAGTTCGACTAACTACGGGTTACGGGGAAGGTGGCTCGCCAATACATCAGTATTGTGCCTACGTACTCTCAACGGATATGAGAGATCAGAGCTTACGTAGTTCGGGATAATACAGATTACGGGAATTCAGATTCATCTGTTTTTCGAGTAGGGTTAACAGATAGTTCTAGCAGTTTGGCGTATGCAGCTCGACCCTTGGAGACTTAGGCGTTACCGTTTGCGGTAGAACTGGGAGTTAACGACACTCTTTTCTTCAAAAAAGCTTCCTTTGAATTATGGGCCCACGGGGCAAAAAGGTTTGAAGTTTGTTTTCTGTCTTTTACGGAAGAACTGTTTTTTATGGTTGTCTGTAGTTTGTATAGCACTAGAGACTATGACTTAGGAGCGAATGCGTCGTATAGCGTCCAAAGGACATATACTAAGCATCCTAGATGATTGAGAGGAGACCGCTCAATCATCACTTCCCAAGTAGCTTAAGGCTCGTAACGCGCTTGTACTAACTTGCCTTTATTACGTTTTTTACTGTCGTTTTGAGATGAAAAGAGAATGAACTCTATGGGGATACTATCAAGTCCTAATGTTGTCATGCCAAGGATTCATCTTATGGTTGAGGTTTGAAATAGGGATCTCCTAGAAGTTATCATGCATAGGTTTCAACCTAAAGTTCTAATCATCACTTCCTTATCAAAGGAAGTGAGATTCCTAGGGGATCATGTTAAGGGTATACAAAAACAGATAAAGCATCAACTTAAACAGATAAACAGTAAACAGATAAAACAGAAAAGATGCATATGCAATGCAGCAATACAAGCAAACGGAGACTCACTCAACGTCTTAGCAATCAAGCAAAAGAAAAACAGACAAAACAGACAAGCAGAGGGAGCTCACTCAACCTCTATTATGCAAATACGTCAAGTAGAAAAATAAAAACAACATACAAGCAAGGGGAGGATCACCTCAACCCTTAATGCAAACAAGTAGAGGGAGACTCACTCAACCTCTAAGCAGTCATGCTCCTAGCTTAAACTATTCTAATCATGCACTATCCTAATGCAACAAGCAATTCAATCAATGAATGAGGAGAAGGACTTATGAAAAATAATGGATTCAATCCACAAGTAATCATACAAGGCTTCTATCCTAAGGAAAGAAATTAGGTGTTGGGAGGCCAGGGTAAGGTCCACAGGAACTTATCCCAGGTACTCAACCAACTAAGAGATTTTGGGGAATCATATGGGTTTGGCTCCTTCAAGAGATATGCAACATTCCCCCCACAGGAGGGACTATGCTACCTCAAGAAGTTTCCTAAAAGAAAGGAATGAGAGAATTTTTGGAGAATGGAGATGAGAAGCCAGGTAAGTTCCACAGGAACTTACCACAGACACTTAACCAACTCCATTTCCTTATAGAGAGGGAGCTTTCATGGAATCAACCCCTTTATGATAGTGCAATGTATTCCTCCACAGGAGAAAACATGCTCATAAGAGGGATTCCAATCAAGCAAGGAAAAATTGAAGAGGAAACTACCCCTATAGGAAGAATCATCCACCTATTTAAGCTTCTAAAGAAACCACAAATGATACCTTCTAAGGAAATCTATCCTAAAGATCAAGGGTTCTAAAAGAGATTTCTATCTAAATACCAATCTATCAAGAGAGGAAATGGGACCTAAAATCATCTAGAGGTCACTTACAAGCCTAATTTACATCCTTAACCTAGTTAGGATCACCTATACTAAGGCCAATTTGTAAAATGGGAACTTAATAGAAAATCATTCCTAAAAATTCCAAGAAAAATACTACACTATCCTACATGGATCAACATTCTATGGTAGAAAAAGCAGGGGTTAAACCTAAATCAAAAGGTTCAAACTAAATCTAAAACTTCAAGGGTACACTAAAGGGATCCATCCAAGAACACTCCTAAACAACTACCCTAAAACCTTATGTAAAATCATCTAAAAATCATAACAAAAATTACACAACATCATCAACATGTATATAATCATCACACAAAATTTCAAGATCAAACTCAAAAGTATGAATGAGAAATAAAATGAACAAATTCAGTACACAATTATTCCATCATTAAAAACATACTACCATGGAAAATATGAAATTAATTGCAAAATAAATGGAAAATTAAAATAGAAAACATGGAAATATTCTAGACACTCCAAACTATATCCACAAATTTTCTCTGGATTTATTAACAATATTTACTATTTCTTTATGAATTAAATCTAACATGCAATAAAACAAAAAAATAAAGAAAAAGAAAATAAAAGAAATAAGGGGAGGGAGGTGTAACCAGCAGGTCCTACAAGGGTAATTACGCCTGGGCCCAATAAGGTGGGGGTGCGAAGAGCGCGTGTGAATTGGCCCAGTTCTGAATCTCAATTCAACTTATTATTTCTAAAAGAAACAACGCCAGGGGGATGCATTAAGTAGGGCTTCTATGTGTTATTTCTGTGTGGGCCTAACTAGGGGAGTGTGGATAACAGCTGAATCCAAAGCCCAGAGTTTCAACTCATGAAACTCTGCGTTTCATTAAAAGGACTTGGAGGCACACGTGGCCACGCTCGTGATCGTCAGATCAGCTTAATAATTCAACTCTCAAGCGCCATCCAACGGCTGTGATGAAAACTAAGCTTTCAAACTCAAAACGGAGGGAAACTAAGCATGGTGGTTCTGCAAATCTTTCACGCTGGCCGGCCTAGCGCCGGTCATCCCCTACCTCACGACGGGAAGAATACCAGACATCCAACCTTGGTGAAAACTCAAATTCTTTACATCAATCCACTTGTCTCTCTCCCTAGGTTCTTAATCTAACCTTCGTTTTCATTTTTAACCAAGATTAAGGGAGATACACGAATCACAACTTGGATCACCATAACCTAAACTTTCACGATTCATCCTAAAAACTACACAGAATCCATCTATGTCTTAATCCTAACTTAACCACATGAATCTAAGATGCTAAACGCGCGTAAATGAAGAGGAAATTTGAGATGAAAAAACCTGAGTTTGAGCTTCGAGCAAGGTAGGTTTCAGGCCTCAATTCCTTTCCAAAGAGTGCAGATCACTTCAGCGAATGATGATGAACACTTCTTGAACTTCAATTTCTGTTGAAACTCTCCCAATCTCCAAATCCGAAAATCAAGTTCCAAGCTTCTTCACACACTTGTTCCAACTGGATCCAATTTATATTCTGTTTAACACCTTTAGAGGCCCAAACAAAGCCCAATTTGTGATTTTCCATTCTCAATTTTCCTTCAAAAATCCACTCATGGTGTGCACGATTTTGGCTTGCTCTTGTCTTCAACTCACTCCAATCCACTTGCTTGACAGTTGTGGAGTATAATCAGATGGTTTTGCTTCCTTGATTTCAACCAAAGGGATGCATTTGAAATGTTACTTCATCATGAAGTAATCCTCCAAATGGCCATTTTAGGAACCTCAATTCAAATATGTAATGATGACAAAGTATTTAGAATATCAATTCCAATCAAAATAAGCACAAATTTGGATTGAAAACATTCCATTACCAATTGTTTTGATTTTTTTCCATTTTAATTCATTAAAATGGTCTTTTTGTGAATTTTCTTCAACTAATGCTTGTTTCAATCCATATCAATGGACTCTTGATACATGGCTAAGCTAAAAACATCATTTTGAGCAACTTTCATGTTGAACAAAACTCCATTTGAAGCTTGAAAGATAGTGAAATTGACCTATAATTCAAAATGACCTGTAATGCACAAATACCCAAAATACCCTTGACTTGTCAAAGCCATAACTTGAGTTCCATAAATCCAATCATGGACTTCTAGTACTCTATGGAAATATAAGAGAATAAAGAACAACATTCTTGTCAACCAAAAGTTCATAGGAATCATCCTTCTAGGGAAAAAGTGCCATGCAAGTTGGGTAACTTTCAAGCTCCAAATTCACATGCCTCAGATGACTTGTAACTTGTCTGGCTCATAACTTGAGTTCTATAAACCCTATCAAGGACTTCTAGTACTCAAATTAAAGCTACGATCATGCCCCACAATAATCATGTTAGGGTCAAGATGAGATGAAGATCATATCTTGAGTTAAATGGCCTAGAAGTCAGGGGTCAAGCTATGGGATTTTACACTTTCAAGTCTTAGAAACCCTAGCCTGAAACTTCTCAAACTCTTCAATCATGATGAGTTAACCTTGGAATCATCCTTATAACATCTCAATGTATCAATCCATGATCACATGGCTCTTGAATTAAGTCTCAACCTTCTCCAAATCCTCAGTTGACTTAGGATTGACCCAGTCAAACCCTAGCTGCACCAATCATGGCTGAGGCTTCTTAATCTTGCACAATGACCTGTCTAGGCCTCAAAGTGATCCTCAACACTTCTCATGAGCTCTCTCAATACCTCAAGTCCATCTTCATGGCTTCAGAATCATCTGATGGCTTTCCGCAACTCTCAAGTTAGGAGACACACACTCTTGGTTTCAACCACTCTCTCTGAGGCTCTTTTTAACTTCTCTGACAAGGATATCAACCCTTGAACACTTGAATAACCTTCTTAGCTAGCTTCAAATTCTTATGTAGCCCCTGATTGGTAATCATACCTCTTGATCTCTTGCATACATATCAATGAAATGCAAATGATAATGCTAATGGGAATGAAATGAAACACAAGCTAGGTAAAGAAAAGTTGGGCAATTTTAGGGTGCAACACCTGCCCCTATTCAAACGGCTTGGACCTGACTAGGTGAAAAGTTGGGCTCTCATAAAATCAAGGTAGAAGACAGTTGAATACCAACAAACCCGGAAATTTTCCAACCGCACAAGTACACGGTACTCTGATGGGGACAAATCTTCGGAAACCGAAACAACAGTTGCACGACAACTAACTGGAGAAATAATGATCTGAACCTTCTTCAGGATGATTCTCTGATTTATCTGATATTATTGCATCCTTAAATCATCAAGGGACCACCGGTTACACGGTAACTGGTGATTTGCCAACCACACAGGTAAACGATACTCGGATTTGTAGGAACATCTTCAACACTGAAGATGACAGTTGCGCGACTACCTGCTGGGGAATCGGTCACACGATAATTGGTGAATGGTCTAATCTCAAATCTCCGTTAGGATGATCATCTGATTTTTCTATAAATCTTCGTCCTCAAGTCATCAAGGGATCACCAGTTACACGGTAACTGGTAATGGATGGTCGATTATGCCGTCAGGCATTCTGTGTCATAGCAGAAGAATTCCTTATCGTCGCCTATGGACTCATCATGTCGCTAGGAACGTCGAAAGTATCTTTGTCGGACTTCATCAGTAAGTCATTAAGGGATCACCAGTTATTCGGTAACTGGTGAATGATGGCTGATTTTGCCGTCGGGCATTCTGCGCCACTGCAGAAACAATTCCTTATCGTCGCCTATGGACTCATCATGTCGCCAGGAACGTCGACAGTATCTTTGTAGGACTTCATCAGTAAGTCAATAAGGGATCACCGGTTATTCGGTAACTGGTGAATGATGGCTGATTTTGCCGTTGGGCATTCTGCGCCACAACAGAAACAATTCCTTATCATCGCCTATGGACCCATCGTGTCGCTAGGCACGTCGACAACACCTTTGTCGAACATCATCATTAAGTCAATAAGGGATCATCGGTTGTTCGGTAACTGGTGAATGCGACTAGTCTCAAATCTCTGTCAGGATGATCATCAGATTTGCTGCAGCTTCTTCCTCAAGTCATCAAGGGCTCACTGGTCACTCGGTAACCGGTGATACATAGCTGATATTTCCGTCAGGCATTCTGCGACATTGCAGCAGAAGAATTCCTCGGGACTCATCAGGTCATTTGGAACTCTTTAACAATCAAGTTAATTATGCCGTCAGGCATTCAAAGAAATTTCCGGGCGTCAGCCGGACATCGTTAATAAGTCGGGAATAGAATTCTCGGTCAATCATGAACCAAATAGGGATTGTTGCACCCCAAATTTTGACCCCTTAGATTCTCATTATCATCTTAGGAGCATACTCGTGAATTATCTAATCCTAACCCAATGCAAGTTTGTCTTTGTCAAGTTACAGATGAATCAGGGTTTTGTACAGTCAAATCGAAGCTTCAGGGTTTGTGATCAATCCAAGTTTTATGCTAATTCAATCATGAAACAAGATTAATGGTATCATGTGATGTCAATTGAGAATCCAATTTGAGGTTTTTACCCCAGAATCAAGAACAGTGTATTTCAGGACACCCGATTAGGGTTTTTGACTAGTAAAAGTCAATTGCAGTTTGACTTTGATGTTGGAAGGTGTTTTAATGGTGGGATTATGATCCATGAAGTTCATATAGCTTAATAAAGTTCATTCAAGAAGTTTCAAAGTCTCAGGAGGTCCAGAGTGTCAACAGACGACTCGGTAGTCACCGATCAATCGTACGGTTAACCAAAAAGTCAACTCTTCAACTTCAAGGAATTAGACTTCAAAGTGTGAATCAAAAATTTTCCTTATATCATATTTCACTTGCCTATCAATTTTCATGACCATTGGATTAAGGATGAAGGAGTAATCGAAAAATCGGGAAATTAGGGTTTTGAAAGGGGCTAAACCATAACTCCTTAACCACACATCCAATTGAGTTGGTTCAAAGCTCATTTGGAAGCTCTTGACAAATCCTACAAAAGTCCCTAAGTGGTCCATGATTAGAAAATGCATAGATTTGGAGTTATGATCAAATTCATTTCAAGAAGGGAAAAAGACTTGGAGAAATTTCACTTTTAAGTTCATTTTCTAGCAACTTTGAGAGACTTTTTGACCAAGTTCCTTTGGTAAATTAAAACTCATGAAGATATGAATGTTTTATAGCTATTTGAGGGCTTTCTAAAAAGTACTATCACATCTCAAAAGGATTTGTGAGTTGAAAGTTATGGTCATGGCAAGTTGGTGGTTTTTCACTTTAATCCCACATTGTCAAAATTTCAAAAATCCATTCTTTCATCAATCTGACCAAACTCAAGCCTTTGAATGTTGTTGTTTCTGATATGTAGAGGGTTTGAATCATAGAAATATGAAGGAAATGCATAGGAGATGGAATTAGCCAAACTTGCAAGTGGGCTTGCAAGTGGCTTTACAACTTGCATTTGAAATCATAAGGCAAGCATGAGGTGGACAAGTGAATCAGAACCAGCCATCAACCTACACTCTCTAGCCTGCATTTAGGCCTTTCAAAATCATCATTTTGCTTGACTATTGGGCTTACCCATCAGCCAAGGAAACCCCTTTGTGGAGGTTTGATCCAAAGGTGTAAAACCTTTCTTTCATGTGAAGAAACCTCCAAATCTTCCCCCTCTCTTCATTTGCCTATAAAAGGGAGCCCTCATCACTTCATTTGACACACAATATTGATTCTAAAAAACCAGAGAAACACAAAGCTCTCACTCTTTCACACCTTACTCCAAAAATCACAAAATCACAAAATTGTCAAAAACCACCAAAAATTTGTCTTGGTACATTTACTGCCAAACTCAGTTCTCTACATTCAAACACCTCAACAATCATCCACACAATCTCTAAATATGATATAGAAGGTGTCAAAGACCTTAGACAACTCAGAAACCTCACCATTCAAAAAGTCAACTTCCATACCAAGTAACTTTGACCAAAAGCCATAAAATCAGCCAAAACTTGTTCTATGCATTTGCTTGGTGTTTTAATCAATCAAACACCTCTCATATATTGTTTCTCAACTGTCTAAAGTGTCAAAGATCATTGGTGTTTTAACTTGCTTCATAAGGAAGAAATCTCAAAGCTAGGTGCACTTGAAGTTCCTCTGGTTTTCTTGGTGTTTTAACTTGCTCAATAAAGTATACTAGAGGTATGTAAACACTCGATCCTTGATTTGCACTATAATTCCATGATTTGGCATTTTGAGCTCATTATGTGAAAAACATGTCATGTGTATGTCTTGTGCATAATTTCTGTCATGACAAGAAGTGGCTGTTTGATTGAGTTGAGACACCTTCAAAATCATGATTATGTTGTGTATATATGTTTGTTTAAGGTTGTTTGTATCTGGTTTATGTTTTTCATTCACAAAGTATCATGTTTTGCATTTTAGTGCCATAGCCATACCAGTTTGGATTTTAGGCCTGAATATGCTTGTGTTTGAGTTTATGATCATCCATTTGTGCACTTATGAGTTGTGTGTACAACTGTTTTGGGTTGAACATGATCAGAAAGTGATTTGAGTATTTTCATGGATGTACAAGGCATAAACATCACAACTTGCATATCATTTTCTCATGCCAGACTATTTAGGTTCATTTTGCTGATGGGTACACTCATCTATATGAACATAAACTGTGTGCATGATTTAATTATTCAATATATGCTCATGAATCAAAACTGAACACCATTGTGCATCATGTTCATCAAATTTTCAACTCAACATTCATTATGCATAACAACCTGTTTCAAACTTTCCTCTTTGTTTACAATCATTTGGTAACATATAATTGAGGTGTGTGTGTGATATAAATATGCATGGAATTAGAACTTCATCTCATCATGCCTCATATTTTGACAAACTTGCATTTTGTGAGTCATTTCTCATATCAGCTTTCAGCCAACTTGTTTTGATGTTCAAATCTACTTAATGTCAAGTATATGTGATGTATGTGTGCTTGATTTGATCTACAAATACTTTGAACTGAAAGTGAGCACCTTCATGCACTTCACAAGCACAAAAATTGCATTTTTGATATCATGTTTCACCACAGTGTGTTTTGAGCCTCAACTTGTGAACAAATTCATCCAATATCATATGTTTGGTATGTGTACATGTTTAGTCTGATCAAAGTATGCCTAAAACAAGAATTACACAATCCTACTGCACTTCACACACCTAAAACTTGCACTTTCACAAACACAATTGGCATGTTGAATCACACTTTGCTCCACTAACTGTTTTGAAACAAAATGATGGCCTGAACTCATACATTAATATATGTGTATTATATGTGCATGATTACATTGTTAGAAAACAGGTTGTAGCATGAACTCTATCACAAAATGCATTTCAAGTTTCCAAAACACACATGCTATCGAGTTTTAAAATGAAAGAAGAATTTTGAAAAACTAAAAGCACCATCATATTCCTCATGAAAAATCCTTCAATTTGCACTAAAAGTTTGTGTGATTCCATGAAAAATTGAGTGAGTTATCATCAAAATGCAAATCTAAGAGTTTGTGTGCTTTTGCCTAGTCTGGTGTTGAAGTACCCATTATATTTTAATGGGGTTGCTTTCATCAATGGATATATAGCCACCCTAGTGGTAGTCACCTTGTCACTTAAGAGTCTCTTACCATGCATACCTGGGTTCGACCCCTGAGGAGGGCAACCCTTTTGTTAATTTTTGTCATTCTTCATCCCCATCTTTGAAAATTCATATCTCTCTCAATTTTAATCATTTTTCACCCATTCTTTTTGCATTTTGTTCATCTTAATGTCTACTTTCATGTCATTTTTTTTATTTTCATGTTTGCCGAATTTTTCATATCTTTTGACTATGTGCAAGTTATGTATGTTTTGTGATCGTTTTCGCGTATGCAAATGAATTTCTCTTTGATAGACTTGTGATTATTTATGATACTTGTTTGCATTCATGTTCTTAAATGTTAACTAACATGCTAGGAATTCATCTTTGCTTGTTACCATGTTCATTTTATTTCATCTGCTAAGTACACTGAAGCTCGATCTGTTGTCACATTTCCTGCTTAATCAACTGCTTTGATTGTCATCAATGCATTCATTTTTATCATTTCACATGCTCACTTAATATTTGTCACCATGAATGGATATTTATTATGTTATTGTTCAAAATTTTCTTTCCACAAGTGATGAAGTTTGTTAACTCTCATCCAAGTTGCCTCTCCTGTCCCCCTCCAAAGGAAAAGATCTCTCTAATAACCCTTATATTATGGACAAATCATCCCCCATTCCCTTGACCTCATCAAGTCACTTTAACCTTAGTTTAGAAACCATTAGACTTTGCTTTAAGTCTAAAAGACCCACCTGTACTAGGAGAGTTCTTCAACTAGAACCCTAGGATAGAGTTTGTCAACTCTATGTGAGAATCATCGTCATGATTTCTTACTTCCCCTTTTGAGTGTTACAATTTAGATTAGGGAGTTTTGTCAAACTCCACACAAACATTGTCATGTTTTTTCCCTTTGGACCTTGATCATAATCAAGTGTTCTTTATCCCTGGTGAGGTGAACTACGATTTCTCTGATTCTATCCTAGTTAGGATACGTAGGCAGAAGATGCGATATCTTTGCGAGCAAACTTAGAAAACCACCTAGGTCTTTACCTATCCCTAATCCATATCCCAATCCATAGTACATATTCACAACTTAGCAAGCAATCAAACAAAAGGTTCCCGTAGAGTACTACAGATGCTTAGGGTGCTAACACCTTCCCTAGTTATAATTAACCCCCGATCCCCAAATCTCTAAGCGTTGTCGTTACATCGCGAAAAAGTTTTTTCTTTCTGTAGACCTTTCCTTTGGATAAAATAAAGTTCAGTTGTAAAAGAATTAAGATTCAAGTTAATTTAATTGCTTGATATCCAATTTTCACCGCAACAGAAATGGCGACTTCACTGGGGAAAGGTTGACTATTTTGACGGTTTAGCCTATCTTGTTTGATTACTTGCTATATTTGTGAATACTTGTAAATATGTATATATGTGCCCTGCTAAAACTTGGGAACTTTGAGTGGTGAGACAACACTATACCCGTGTTTGAGCGTACTTATGATAGGATGGTGGTAATATTCAAGGAAACTTATAGGGAGTTGATTCCCGACCAAGTTGACTTGAGAAAACCTCCACTCAGTAGAGGCCCTTCTGAGAGTTAGTATTGTTGATTGAGTATTCGTGAAAACAATGCTACTTTCTACATGGGAGCCCATGATACTGAGAACTTTTAGATTACCTTTTCCCCCACTATGGCTTTATTAGGATGTAGTGCGATGACTATAAGGAAGTAATTCCAAAGTAGTTGATACGCGATACTACACTTGGACGAGACTCTCTTGAGAATATTATCAACCACCAAGTATTTGGGAAATTGATAATATCCGAAAGATGGGTCGAGGACTCTGGGAACTCTTTTAGAACCTTGTTCTGCAGTTTTGAAAACCTTAGTACATACCTTTGGTATGGGTAGACCCTGACTCCATACTCATGTTCTCCAAACCAAAACCTTTATCTGTTTGCCCTTTGTGTATATGTGAATCTGTGCTTACCTGTGTTTGTGCATTCATGCATTCATGAACATTATATCATAAAGGTTTCATAGAACTCAGATCTCTTGTTTGTAAACATTAGGATCATCATGGATAGTGGAAAAAAGAAAACTATGAAGTACACTTACAAAAGTCCTAACTTGGATGACATAGAGAGGTTGAGTACTTTGATAACAGACATAGAAGGATTCAAGAGCAGGTATGGGAACTTATTGTCATTGTGGAAAGTAAAGAAGAAGATGGATCTGGGACTTCTCTCCACACTTCTCCAGTTTTATGATCCACTCTATCATTGTTTCACTTTTCCTGATTATCAGCTGGTACCTGCACTTGAGGAATATTCTTGCTTGATTGGTTTGCCTATTCTTGAAGACTCTCCTTTTCCAATCATGGAGAAGGACCCTAAGGAGGAAGAAATTGCTAAAGCTACACGTTTGGGATTGGTGGATATTTAGAAAAATATGGTTACTAAAGGAGGAGTATTTGGTTTGACTGCAGAATTCTTGGTCGGGAAAGCTCAATACTATGCCAATCATTTGAGTATGGATGCATTCGAGGCTATCCTTGCCCTACTCCTTTATGGGATCTTCTTGTTTCCAAATTTTGATAATTTTGTGGATCTCAATACCATTAGGGTTTTCTTGAAGAAAAACCCTGTGCCTACTTTACTAGCTGACGCCTATCATTCTATTCATCTGAGGAATTTACATAAAGGAGGAATGATTACCTGTTGTGTCCCTTTGTTATACAAGTGGTTTATTTCTCACTTGCCTAAGGCTCATGCTTTTTGGAAGGAAGGTTGGTGGTCTCAGAAGGTTATGGCTCTTACTCACTCTGATATTGATTGATACAGCCGTAACTACGATGGGATAAAGATCATTGATAGTTGTGGAAGTTTCGGTAATGTACCTCTCCTGGGTACAAATGGAGGAATCAGTTACAGCCCTGTTCTTGCTCACCGACAACTTGGATACCCTTTGAAAGATAAGCCTAGTAGTGCTCATGTGGAGAATGTTTTCTTTAAGGGAAGTTCAGAACTGAAAGAAGAGATCCTAAAAGCTTGGGGTCATGTGCATAAGAAAGGAAAAGAAGCCTTAGGGAAACCTAATTGCGTCTCTCTCGAGCCTTATCTCCAATGGGTCCGAAAGAGAGCCATTCAGTTGAAGATGCCTTATCCTCAGCAGAAACCCATAGTATTGAAAGAGGAACCCCCAATGATCTTTATGTCTGAAGAGGAGAAGTTAAAGATTGCTTTGAGGAAATCACAACAAACTGAAGTAGCCTGGAGGTACAAGTACCAAGTGGCCATGGAAGAGAATGATGAACTCCGTAGACAACTCCAGTCAAAGGATGAAGAAATGATTGCTTGTAAAAAGAGGAAGACACATGAAGAGTTATTTTCTTCCAGCTCTCAGCCCACTCCATGGAAGCTAGTCGTGGACAAACTCATTCTTGAGAAGACTCAGATGGAAGAAGAAATCAAGAAGCTCAAAGCAAAAGAGGACTTTTATTTAGAATACTGTCAGCCTTAGGACTTTTGTAAAATGTACTAGATATTTTGTAATTCAAATCTTGAAAATCAGTGAAATGAAATGATGTTTTGATTTGAGTTCCATAAAACCTTTGCATTTGAATTCTCATTAATTAATCATTCAAGGAACTAAAGATTGTTTTGCAGATATTATAGGATGGATTCTGGAAAAAAAAAGTAGAGGTTGTGTTCCAAAGACCAAAATTAGAGAACTTGAAGAAACTGGGAAGTTTGGTTGAAGACCCTGAGGCATTCAGAGAGAAGTATGGGAATATGTTGTCTTTGCTTGAAGTTCAAGTATATGAAGAGATGTTGTCCGCACTCGTGCAGTTCTATGATTCAAACTATCACTGTTTCACCTTTCCAGATTATCAGTTGCTGCCAACCTTGGAAGAATATTCTGCCCTGATGGGAGTAGGCATCACTCCTAGACCATTTTCTGGAAGAGAAGGGACTCCTAATGAAAGAGCAGTTGCAGAGGCCGCGTATTTGGAGGTGGACGAGGTACGATCTCATATGGTTGCTAAGGGAGGGTTGTATGGATTTCCAGCTATGTTCCTGTATGAAAAAGCTCAAAGTTATGCCTTGTCAAAGAATATTGAAGCATTTGAGGCCATCTTGGTTTTACTAATTTACGGACTGTTCCTGTTCCCGACTGCTAATGATTTTGTGAATGCAAATGCAATCAACCTTTTCTTAATAAAAAATCTTGTACCTCCTTGGTCAGATTGAGTGTTGCACCGTTCTCCTGCACAAGTGGTTTATTTCACACTTGCCAAAAATCCCAGCCATCTGGGATAAGCAAAATGGACTCTCGTGGACAGAAAAGTTGTTGTTACTCAAACACTCAGATATTAAGTGGTATGACCCTATGTATGGAGGGATTTCCATGATCCAAAGCTGTGGAGATTTCCCGAATGTACCGCTTATCAGCGTTAATGGTTGCATCAACTATTATCCTATCCTGGCTCGTCGACAGTTGGGGCACTCAATGGAGGATGAACCAGACCCAGACTTTTTGAGAAGCTTTTACATTGAAGAGGGGAAGAATCCCGCTTACAGGGCTTAAATTGTGTATGCTTGGCGTTATGTCCACACGAGGGGAGTAACTGCCCTAGGTTACCACAACACTACTGTTTCAGAATCTTACTTATCATGGATAAAACAAGCAGCGTTGAAGATGTTCTATACTCGCTTTGAGCTTGACTCACCCAAACCTACTCTCGTAGAGGAATTGAAAGCTGCTTTGGCAAAAGCTGAAAAGGAAGGAAAGACTTGGAGGGATAAGTATTTCAAGGCTATGCAAGAGAAAGAAGAGCTTCAAGAGTTGATCCATCAAGGTGGAAAGAGAAGTCAACCAGAAGACGAAGGGCCATCCAACCAGAAGATCTAAAATCCTTTTGTTTTCTGTTTTATTTCATCATGTATTTGTATTGAAGACTTGTATTTCAGTTTCAGAATTGTTGTTGTAAAACTCTCAGTTGTTAATCTATGAAGACTTTTGAATTTTCTTATTTCCCCATTGTTATAACTTTTGCAAATATTTCTTTGGATTCCTTGAATGATTAATTTTTGCACTGTTGCATTTTGCATTCATAAGCATCGCATGTGCATGTTCTTGTGTTGTGTCTCATCTCGCTGTCTTGTCTCTAGAAAGAATCACACTGAGTCCTCAACACCGATATAACACCCGAGCCCAAGCTCTCCTAAGAATGGAAGAACAAAATTTAGATGTGGACAGGATTGATAATGAACTTGGAGAGCTACGAGGAGGCATGGGGCAGATCATGGAAGCCCTACAGGTCATTCGTGCAAAGTTGGACACTCAAACCACTGTTGTTTCTGAAATCACTGGCATAGCTGTAGAGCCGATCCCAACGGCCGTCACTGTTGAAAATGTTCCACCATATGGGTTACCACCTGGTTTTGTACCTCCACTAGTAGTTAATCAACAAGCAGTTCCTTTAGGGCCAGAAGTTCCTCAGGCTATTCCTACTTACACTCAGCCTTCTGTTCAGATTCAAGCACGCCTTATTTTTCATAGTCCTCCACAAGTGTACGAAGGTCCTGATGGGTATGAAGAAGAGAGTGGACGGCATGATAGGTTGAAATAAAGTGTAGAGACTATCGGCAGGAAAGTCAGAGCAATGGAAGGAAATGACATCTTTGGTACTGATGCCAGAGATATGTGCTTAGTATCTGGATTGGTAATTCTGCCGAAATTCAAAGTTCCCAATTTTGATCAGTATTTTGGGGCTACTTGTCCTTGGATGCATCTGATTATGTATTACCGGAGAATGGCCGCTCATGTAGAAGAAGACAAGTTGATGATTCACTGTTTCCAAGATAGTTTGAAGGGAGCTCCTGCTAAATGGTATTTGGGTTTGGATCAATCTCGTATTCATAGTTTCCAGGACTTGGCCGATGCTTTTGTGAAACATTACAAGTACAACATGGATTTGGCCCCTGATAGAAGACAATTACTGAGTATGTCACAGAAGAGTTCGGAATCTTTCAAAGAGTATGCACAATGGTGGAGGGAAGCCGCCTCTCAAATAGAACCTCCTTTGAGTGAAAAAGAGTTGACAGATTGGTTCGTTGATACAGTAAGACCAGAGTTTTATGAGAAGATGATCAGTAGTGTAACCGCAAGTTTTTCTGATATAGTAGCAGTGGGGGTGAGAGTGGAATTAGGAATGAAGAATGGAAAGGTGGCTAGTGGTTCCAGCAGTTCTGGTAACAACAATGTCAAGAAGCTCAGCAGTAATTTTCATAAAAAGAAGGAAGGGGAGACAAATGCAGTAACCGTGGGAAGAAAGAGTCGCACCTGGAGACCGCCTTACCAACAGTATCAACAGAGTTATGTTCAACAACCTCAGCAAGGCTTTGTTCAGCAGCCTCAAGCGAGTTATGTTCAGCAATCCCAGCAACAACGACCAATGTATCCGTTGCAGTATGCCCAACAGCCATATGTGGCAGCTGTAACTCCGGCTTTCAGTCATCCTGTTCCCAGTTACCAGGCAGTGCCAGCACCTGTATATTAGCCAATTCAACAGGGGTATCAACGAGCGCCCAACGCTCCACCCTATCAGCAACATCATCATCCTAGAGCTCAGGCACCCAGACAGAACTACCAGAATCGAAGGCCAGCAACAAAACCTCCACTTCCTCAGATATCGATAACTTATACAGAGTTGTACCCCTCCTTAGTGCGGCAGTGATTGGTAACAACACGACCGTTAAATCCAGACACTACATCTCCTCACTATAATCCAAATGCTCATTGTGCCTTTCATGAAGGCGCTGCCGGTCATGATTTAGAAGGTTGTCTTGCTTTAAAACACCTTGTCAGGGAGTTGATGGAAAAGAAGATCTTGTCTTTATATGATGTACCCCCAAATGTTAAAAGTAATCCTTTACCGAACCATGGAGGGGTCAATGTTGTAGAAGAAGTTTCAGATGAAAGGGTAGTCCGGAGTGTGTCAGATATAAAAACCCCGTTGAGGTTACTTCACGAGAGACTACTGAAAGCAGGATTGACAGAAGGTACCCATAATGATTGTAAAGAATGTTCTAGTGATTCTAGAGGGTGTGATGAGGTACGAGGAGATATACAAAGTTTGATTGATGATGGAATATTGCAAGTGTGTAGTAAGGTAAGGAAAGAAGAAGTTTCAGTAATTGAGCCTGTTTTTAATTTACCAAAGAAAGGTGAGAAAATTCCAGTGTTTAAAACGACCAACAAAAGTATAAAGCCTGTTTTCAACAAGTCAGCTATTAATCCACCTCAACCAGTTATTATTCAGAAACCAAGACCGTTTCCTTTTGAAAGCACAAAAGCCGTTCCATGGAAGTATGACATGACTGTGATAGGTCAGGGGTCTGGGAAGGTTAGTCAGAAAGAGACAGTAAGAGACGACCAAGTGGAAGTGACCAACATTGCAGGTACAAGTAAAATGACCTGTAGTGGTCGAATCTATCAACCAAAGATGACAGTAGCCACTCCAAAAGAGGTTACCCCTGCTGCGACAAAAGAAAAAGAGGTACCAAGTACTGAGGGGGACGACGAAGGATTCTTAAGGATTATTCGGAAAAGTGATTACAGGGTTATCGATCAGCTCCACCAAACCCCATCAAAGATATCAATCTTGTCCCTTTTGATGAACTCTCCAGCTCACAGAGAAGCTCGGCAAAATGTATTGAGGCAGGCACATGTGACAAAAGACATAACTCTCAGACAATTTGATTCAGTAATAGCCAACATTATAGCCTGTAACACCCCGAGCTTTAGTGATGCAGAGTTACCGGAAGAAGGATGTAATCACAACCGCACGTTGCACATATCTATCAGATGCCAAGAAGACACAATGGCACGAGTGTTGGTCGATACTGGATCCTCATTGAACATATTACCCGCAAGGTCGCTCGTAAGGTTAGCATATGCAGGGGCAGAAATGAAACCGACGTCTTTAATTGTAAAAGCTTTTGATGGTTCAAGAAGAACAGTTATCGGAGAGGTAGAATTGCCAATCATAATCGGACCTCATGTGTTTGCTATTACATTCCAAGTCATGGACATTACCCAGCTTATAGTTGCTTGTTGGAACGACTGTGGATTCACGCCGCTCGGGCAGTGACTTCCACATTACATCAGAGAATGAAATTTGTTGTGAATGATAAGTTAGTAATTGTACACGGTGAAGAGGACCTAATGGTGAGCAATCTGTCATCATTCAAGTATATTAAAGCAGATGAATGCGCGTTAAAAACTTCCTTTCAGGCACTCGAGATAGCTAATGCAATAATGTTGGAAGAAACAGTGGCTAAGAGTGGTCTGTCTTTTGCATCCGCTCGGAGCATCAAGTCTACACTGGAAGAAGGTACTCCTTCCGGTTGGGGAGAGATTATTGAAGTGAAGCTAAAGATGGATTGCCAAGGGTTGGGTTACAAACCAACTCATGATGAAGCACCGACACATGATAAAGGACGCCCAAAGACTATACAAGAAGTATTCATCAGTGGAGGTTCCCAAGTCAGTGCTGTGGAAGAATATTCTGAAGATGAAAACCTTGAACAGTTAGTGTATCATTGCAACGCTGCCTTGAGCAACTGGGAAGCTATTGAGATTCCTTTGGTTGTTCCTGAGTTAAAGTAATTTGTTTGTCTTTCTTTTCTTGTTTTTGTTTTGAATCTCCATAGCCATGCCCAAGGCTATAGGAATGTTTTGTAAGGGCCCCAAGCTTTCAAGAAAATCAATGAAAATGAACTATTTTGTTAAATTTCCTTGTGTTATTTCCTTTACTGCTTTTGCTTTCATTTTGAAAAGAAAAATGGCAATCTTAAAAAACCAAAACAATTTTCTCTTTTGTGCTGCATTTGTCTTTGTGTGTTTTAATAAATTAAGCCATTCCAACATGCAGTGATGTCCTAAAACCCATTGAATCCTATGACTTTGCATTCTCTCCTGACTTTGATTCACCAATATACCAAGCTGAAGATGAGGATGAAGATTTTGAAATCCCTGATGAACTGGTAAAATTGGCACACCATGAGTACACAAAGCTTCAACCCTACAAAGAACAGGTAGAAGTCATTAATCTTGGCACCAAAGAAGACAAGAAAGAAGTCAAGATTGGGGCAGCTCTAGGGGCAGAAGTCAAGCAGCAACTAGAAGAACTTTTGAAAGAATATGTGGATGTATTTGCTTGGTCATACCAAGATATGTCGGGTCTAGACACTGACATAGTGGTTCACAAGTTACCACTTCGACCAGAATGCCCACCGGTTAAGCAAAAGCTCCGAAGGACAAGACCTGACATGGCTCTCAAGATTCAAGATGAGGTGAAGAAACAGATTGATGCGGGTTTCTTAGCAGTGTCCAAATACCTCGAATGGGTGTCCAATATTGTACCTGTACCGAAAAAGGATGGGAAAGTCAGAATGTGTATGGATTATAGGGATCTAAACAAGGCCAGTCCGAAGGATGATTTCCCTTTGCCACATATCGATACTTTGGTGGATAATACGACTCGTTTTGCAGTTTTATCATTTATGGATGGTTTTTCCGGTTACAATCAGATTAAGATGGATCCCAATGACATGGAAAAAACTACTTTCATTACTCCCTGGGGGACTTACTGTTACAAAGTTATGCCTTTCGGTCTAAAGGACGCAGGTGCTACTTATCAAAGGGCCATGGTAACTTTATTTCATGATATGATGCATAAGGAGATAGAGGTATATGTTGATGACATGATAGCCAAATCTCAAAGCGAGGAGGGCCATTTGGAACATCTTTTGAAATTGTTTAAGAGACTCAGAAAATATCAGTTGAGACTGAATCCATCCAAGTGTACCTTTGGAGTAAGATCTGGGAAGTTACTCGGTTTCATTGTCAGTCACCAAGGGATTGAGGTAGATCCAGATAAAGTCCGAGCCATTCAAGACATGCCAGCTCCACAAACGGAAAAGCAAGTCAGAGGTTTTCTTGGAAGACTGAACTACATATCCAGATTTATTTCCAATATGACTCCTACTTGAGAGCCTATCTTCAAATTATTACGCAAGGACCAGACAGTTGTTTGGAATTTAGATTGTCAGCAAGCGTTTGATAAGATTAAGATCTATCTTCAAGAGCCTCCAATCTTAATTCCTCCGGTTCCGGGAAGACCTCTCTTCATGTATTTGGCAGTGCTTGAGAATTCAATGGGTTGTGTGTTAGGTCAACAGGATGAGTCTGGACGAAAAAAACATGCTATCTATTATTTGAGTAAGAAGTTTATTGATTGTGAAAGCCGATATTCACTTCTGGAGAAAACTTATTATGCTTTGGCATGGGCTGCTAGACGCTTGAGGCAGTACATGATTTGTCATACCACTTTGTTGATTTCAAAAATGGACCCAATAAAGTATATTTTTGAAAAGCCTACTCAGACTGGAAGGCTCGCCCGTTGGCATATGTTATTATCAGAATACGATATCTAGTATGTAGCTCAGAAGTCTATTAAGGGTAGTGTGTTATCAGAATATCTTGCAGATCAACCAGTGGAAGATTACGAGTCTCTCAAATTTGATTTCTCTGATGAAGACATCATGTTGATAAAAGATTGTGAAGAGCCGGGTCTTGATGAGAGTCCGCAGGAAGGTCTTTGGTGGAAAATGATGTTTGATGGTTCCTCCAACTACAGCGGGCATGGCGTAGGTGCCATTTTAATGAATCCGGAAGTTAGTTACACTTCATTCACAGCCAGGTTGGATTTTGACTGCACAAACAATATCGCTAAATATGAAGCATGCATTCTCGGCCTCGAGGCAGTTATCGACCTCAAAATCAAACTTCTTGAAGTCAGTGGGGATTCAGCTTTGGTTATCTATCAGGTTACTGGATAATGGGAAACTAGACATGAGAATTTGATTCCTTATAGAGCCTACATCGTCAAAATGATGGAATATTTCGATGAAATCACTTTCAAGCATGTTCCGAGATCTGAGGATCACATTGCCGATGCCCTAGCCATGTTAGCCTCAATGTGGAAAATCAGGGATGTCAATGATGCCACTCTCATCCGAATTGAACGCAAGACTGAGCCCTCCTACTGTCAGATGGTTGAAGAAGAAAATGATGATAAGCCATGGTTCTATGACATAAAGAATTACCTGTTAAAACAAGAGTATCCAACAGATGCCATGTCAGTTGACAAGAAAACTCTAAGACGATTAGCATCCAAATTCTTTCTCAGCAATGATATACTCTACAAAAGGAATCATGATATGGTCCTGCTTAGATGTGTCGACAGACGAGAAGCAGAGTTGTTAATGCAAGATGTTCACGAAGGAATGTTTGGTACTCATGCCCATGGATATGTTATGTCTAAAAAGATTTTGAGGGCTGGTTATTACTGGTTGACCTTGGTAGCTGATTGTATTCAATATGCCAGGAAATGTCACAAGTGTCAGATTTATGCGGATAAGATGCATGTACCTCCGACATTGTTAAATGTGTCGTCATCACCATGGCCTTTCTCTATGTGGGGCATCGATATGATCGGGGCAATTGAACCAAAAGCTTCCAACGGACACCGATTTATTCTGGTTGCAATTGATTATTTCACAAAGTGGGTTGAAGCCACATCCTACACTAATATTACTCGACAAGTGGTGGCTCGTTTTATCAAGAAGGAGATTATCTGTCGTTACGGAATTCCGAGCCGGATCATAACGGACAATGGTACCAACTTAAACAACAAAATCATGAAAGAGTTGTGCGATGACTTCAAAATTGAACATCACAATTCTTCTCCTTATCGTCCCAAGATGAATGGAGCTGTAGAAGCTGCAAATAAAAACATCAAAAAGATTTTGCAAAAGATGGTGAAAACTTACAAAGATTGGCATGAGATGCTACCATTTGCCTTGCATGGGTACAGAACGTCTGTCCGCACTTCAACAGCGGTAACCCCTTTTTCTTTGGTATATGGAATGGATGCGGTACTTCCTATTGAGGTCGAGATACCTTCTTTGAGAGTCATAATGGAAACCAAGATGGAAGAATCAGAATGGGTGAGAGAAAGGTTTGATCATTTGAATCTTATCGACGAAAAGCGCATGTATGCAATGTGTCATGGTTAGTTATATCAGAAAAGGATCAAGAGGGCTTTTGACAAGAAAGTTCGCGTCCAAGAGTTTTGAGAAGGGGAACTTGTACTCAAGATGATTTTACCAGTTCATAAAGATGCACGGGGAAAGTGGATGCCTAACTATGACGGCTTGTTTATTGTGAAGACAGTCTTCTCAGGAGGCTCATTAATCCTCACCATCATGGATGGAGAGCAGCTAACTCATCCAGTGAATTCTGATGCAGTACGAAAATATTACGCCTAAAAAACCCGATAAGCCGAAAATTCAAAGGAGCGGCTTATGCAAAAGTTAGGGTTGAAGAAAAAAAAAAGAAAAGAAAAAAAGAGAAAAAGAAAGAAAATAAGAGCTCGCTAAGTTGAAAACCCGAAAGGGCGGCTTAGGCAAAAATGAGCGTCCCGGTGGATTGAAAACCTGAAAGGGCGATCCAGGCAAAATTTAGGGACAAAGGTGTTTCACTGCATCAGATGAGTTGTCACTACCGCAGAAGGTCCTACAAGAATTCACTCTAACCGTTCTCGTCAGAGGCAAGGATTTTGGGGAATTTTAGTCTTTAGGGATAACTGGTCGTAGGATTCGATATAACCTTATCCATGTTGCCATTTTTCACCTGTAAAACTTCCATGGAATTTTGTCATTTGCAAGATTTCATCCTTGAATAAAATCAGTTTTGAGCCATTCTTTCTTTTGCAAATTTATCATTTCCTTTATTTTCTTTGTTATGCAAAATATTGTTCGTTGATCAACGTTAATTTTGAAAGCATTGGGGGTCAAATTATTTGAATAAACTTGAAAAGATTAACAAACCTAAGAACTTCAACTCATGGAAAATAGTCGAGGAAAATCATACTTCCCCGAAACCTCAGGGTAGCGAAAACTTTGATATGCAATCCAATTACATTCCCCAATGAAGTGTAAGTAAGTTGACCTGCTGAGTTTCCTTTGGTCATGTGTGGGTATCAAAACTTGAAGACTGTCTTTCAAAGAACTTCTTATGATGATGTGAAGACTCGTCCCCATTAGAAGATGTCTGAGCACTTGAATTTACTTTGTCATCTCTGAATAGCTTGTTTAGAAAGCTATGTTCCCCTGTTAGGATTGGATTTATTTTCAAGACTACATACACCTTTCAGCCTGGGTTCAGTGTGATTCATTTTATCTCTCGAGTTCGGTGTGCTATCTGTCGATTCCTCGTGAATGTCCGATCACTGCTAGTGAACTTCCTTTAAAAATCCAGTTGTAACTGGCATTGTTTTAAAAAAGGCCAATCGTTATTGGTAGTTTTTTGTCGTCACCAAATTTCTTGTTAAGACCAGTCGTAACTGGCATTGCCTTAAAATCCACTCGTTAGTATCTTGTGATTCGGTCGTCACCACTTTCTCCTTGGAAGTCCAGTCGTAACTGGTAGTGTTCGAAATCCAATCGTTATTGGTTTTCTTTTGGTCGTCACCATATTTTCCTTTGAGGTCCAGTCGTAACTGGCATTGTCTTAACTTCACTTGTTATTACCTTTTGGTTTGGTAGTCACCAACTTTTGTCCTTCTGAAGTCTAGTCGTCACTAGCAAATCCCCTGTGAAGTCTGGTCGTTACTAGTTAAGTCCAGTCGTAACTGACAGATGTTCGAAATCCTATTGGCATTGATATCTTGTTGGTCGTTACCAACCTTCCCCATGAAAGTCCAGTCGTAACTGGCGTCATTTGAAATCCAATCGTTATTGGTATCTTTTGGTTTGGTCGTTACCAATCTCCCCAGCTAAAGCATAGTAGTTTTCTAGCATGCTCATAGCCACATGTGTTGGTATACCCTGATTTGGTTGGCACCATGTTTTCTTTCAAAGTCCAGTCGTAACTGGCATTGCTTGAAACCCAATCGTCATTGGTACCAGGACTTGGTCGTTACCAATCTCCTTTAAGTCCAGTAGTTACTGGCATTGCTTGAAATTTGGTCATCACCAATTTCCCCAGTCGAAATCTTATGTATTATCAATTGGATTTGAGAAATCTCATTTATTATTATCCCAGGTTGGTCGTTACCATTACCTGCGAAAAGTCTAGTGGTTACTAGCACTGCCTGAACCATCTGTTAAAACTGGGTGACATCATTTATCCCCGGCAAAACCTTTTTCCCCAGACAAGTCTCGGAGATCTAGTCGTCACTAGTATCCCCAGTGTGTTTAGTATTTGTTTCTAGTCCATTCCTGAAGATCCCGTTTGAACTCTTCACTATAGGAAGTTCCTCATCTGATCATCCCCAGTGAGGTTCATGTCTCTGGTTCTTCACTTCCCCAGTAGAAAGTCAATCTTTTTCCCCGGTGGAAATCTACTTATCTCCCCAGTAAAGTGTTTGCTCTTCCCCGGTGAGATTGTCATCTTCATTGGAATTCCTGTACCCTCATGTGAAATTATCCTCTCAGTTATCACTAGTCATGTTTGAACTATTGATTGTTATACCTCGGTTTTCCCCAGTGTCGAGTCCACCATACCAGGTCCCCATGAGTAGTTACTCGTTGTTTTGTTTTTCTTTCATCTGCATATGTCAAGCATCATAAAGCATCATAAAGCACCATAAAGCATCATTTAGAATTCATGGCATATCATGGCCTGTCCTTTTGCATATCGTCGGATCTAAGGGACAAAATTTTCGGTTTTCTATATTTAAATACCTTTCACTGCGATTCTACGAGGATTGTCATCTCTCAGTTCCATCTAGTGAAGATATTTAAATAGGGGCAACTGTTGCACCCCAAATTTTGACCCCTTAGATTCTCATTATCATCTTAGGAGCATACTCATGAATTATCTAATCCTAACCTAATGCAAGTTTGTCTTTGTCAAGTTACAGATGAATCAGGGTTTTATACAGTCAAATCGAAGCTTCAGGGTTTGTGATCAATCCAAGTTTTAGGCTAATTCAATCATGAAACAAGATTAAGGGTATCATGTGATGTCAATTGAGAATCCAATTTGAGTTGTTACCCCAGAATCAAGAACAGTGCATTTCAGGGCACCCGATTAGGGTTTTTGACTAGTAAAAGTCAACTGCAGTTTGACTTTGATGTTGGAAGGTGTTTTAATGGTGGGATTATGATCCATGAAGTTCATATAGCTTAATAAAGTTCATTCAAGAAGTTTCAAAGTCTCAGGAGGTCCAGAGTGTCAACAGACGACTCGGTAGTCACCAATCGATCGTACGGTTGACCAAAAAGTCAACTCTTCAAATTCAAGGAATTAGACTTCAAAGTGTGAATCAAAAATGTTACTTATATCATATTGCACTTGCCTATCAATTTTCATGACCATTGGATCAAGGATGAAGGAGTAATCGAAAAATCGGGAAATTAGGGTTTTGAAAGGGGCTAAACCATAACTCCTTAACCACACATCCAATTGAGTTGGTTCAAAGCTCATTTGGAAACTCTTGACAAATCCTACAAAAGTACCTAAGTGGTCCATGGTCAGAAAATGCATAGATTTGGAGTTATGATCAAATTCATTTCAAGAAGGGAAAAACACTTGGGGAAATTTCACTTTTAAGTTCATTTTCTAGCAACTTTGAGAGACTTTTTGACCAAGTTCCTTTGGGAAATTGAAACTCATGAAATTATGAATGTTTTATATCTATTTGAGGGATTTCTAAAAAGTACTATCACATCTCAAAAGGATTTGTGAGCTGAAAGTTATGGTCATGACAAGTTGGTGGTTTTTCACTTTAATCCCACATTGTCAAAATTTCAAAAATCCATTCTTTCATCAATCTGACCAAACTCAAGCCTTTGGATGTTGTTGTTTCTAATATGTAGAGGATTTGAAGCATAGAAATGTGAAGGAAATGCATAGGAGATGGAATTAGCCAAACTTGCAAGTGGGCTTGCAAGTGGCTTTACAACTTGCATTTGAAATCATAAGGCAAGCATGAGGTGGAAAAGTGAATCAGAACCAGCCATCAACCTACACTCTCTAGCCTGCATTTAGCCCTTTCAAAATCATCATTTTGCTTGACTATTGGGCTTACCCATCAGCCAAGGAAACCCTTTTGTAGAGGTTTGATCCAAAGGTGTAAAACCTTTCTTTCATGTGAAGAAACCTCCAAATCTTCCCCCTCTCTTCATTTGCCTATAAAAGGGAGCCCTCATCACTTCATTTGACACAAAATATTGATTCTAAAAAACCAGAGAAACACAAAGCTCTCACTCTTTCACACCTTACTCCAAAAATCACAAAATCACAAAATTGTCAAAAACCACCAAAAATCTGTCTTGGTACATTTGCTGCCAAACTCAGTTCTCTACATTCAAACACCTCAACAATCATCCACACAATCTCTAAATATGATATAGAAGGTGTCCAATACCTTAGACCACTCAAAAACCTTACCATTCAAAAAGTCAACTTCCATACCAAGTTACTTTGACCAAAAGCCATAAAATCAGCCAAAACTTGTTCTATGCATTTGCTTGGTGTTTTAATCAATCAAACACCTCTCATATATCATTTCTCAATTGTCTAAAGTGTCAAAGATCATTGGTGGATTTTATTTCTCCAACTGTCACAAGGATTGCTTACTTGCTTCATAAGGAAAAAATCTCAAAGCTAGGTGCACTTGAAGTTCCTCTGGTTTTCTTGGTGTTTTAACTTGCTCAATAAAGTCTACTAGAGGTATTAAACACTTCATCCTTGCTTTGCACTATAATTCCATGATTTGGCATTTTGAGCTCATTATGTGAAAAACATGTCATGTGTATGTCTTGTGCATAATTTCTGTCATGATAAGAAGTGGTTGTTTGATTGAGTTGAGACACCTTCAAAATCATGATTATGTTATGTATATATGTTTGTTTAAGGCTGTTTGTATCTGGTTTATGTTTTCATTCACAAAGTGTCATGTTTTGCATTTTAGTGCCATAGCCATACCAGTTTGGATTTCAGGCCTGAATATGCTTGTGTTTGAGTTTAGGATCATCCATTTGTGCACTTATGAGTTGTGTGTACAACTGTTTTGGGTTGAACATGATCAGAAAGTGATTTGAGTATTTTCATGGATGTACAAGGCATAAACATCACAACTTGCATATCATTTTCTCATGCCAGACTATTTAGGTTCATTTTGCTGATTGGATACACTCATCTATATGAACATAAACTGTGTGCATGATTTAATTATTCAATATATGCTCATGAATCAAAACTGAACACCATTGTGCATCATGTTCATCAAATTTTCAACTCAACATTCATTATGCATAACAGCCTGTTTCAAACTTTCCTCTTTGTTTATAATCATTTGGTAACATATAACTGAGGTGTGTGTGTGATATAAATATGCATGGAATTAGAACTTCATCTCATCATGCCTCATATTTTGACAAATTTGCATTTTGTGAGTCATTTCTCATATCAGCTTTCTGCCAACTTGTTTTGATGTTCAAATCTACTTAATGTCAAGTATATGTGATGCATGTGTGCTTGATTTGATCTACAAATACTTTGAACTGAAAGTGAGCACCTTCATGCACTTCACAAGCACAAAAATTGCATTTTTGATATCATGTTTCACCACAGTGTGTTTTGAGCCTCAACTTGTGAACAAATTCATCCAATATCATATGTTTGGTATGTGTACATGTTTAGTCTGATCAAAGTATGCCTGAAACAAGAATTACACAATCCTACTGCACTTCACACACCTAAAACTTGCACTTTCACAAATAGAATTGGCATGTTGAATCACACTTTTCTCCACTGACTATTTTGAAACAAAATGATGGCCTGAACTTATACATTAATATATGTGTATTATGTGTGCATGATTACATTGTTAGAAAACAGGTTGTAGCATGAACTCTATCACAAAATGCATTTCAAGTTTCCAAAACACACATGCTATCGAGTTTTAAAATGAAAGAAGAATTTTGAAAAACTAAAAGCACCATCATATTCCTCATGAAAAATCCTTAAATTTGCACTAAACGTTTGTGCGATTCCATGAAAAATTGAGTGATTTATCATCAAAATGCAAATCTAAGAGTTTGTGTGCTTTTGCCCAGTCTGGTGTTGAAGTACCCATTATATTTTAATGGGGTGGCTTTCATCAATGGATGTATAGCCACCCCAGTGGTAGTCACCTTGTCACTTAAGCGCCTATTACCATGCATATCAGGGTTCGACCCCTGAGGAGGGCAACCCTTTTGTTAATTTTTGTCATTCTTCATCCCATCTTTGAAAATTCATATCTCTCTCAATTTTAATCATTTTTCACCCATTCTTTTTGCATTTTGTTCATCTTAATGTCTACTTTAATGTCATATTTTTTATTTTCATGTTTTCCTAATTTTTCATCTCTTTTGACTATGTGCAAGTTATGTATGTTTTGTGATCGTTTTCGCGTATGCAGATGAATTTCTCTTTGATACACTTGTGATTATTTGTGATACTTGTTTGCATTCATGTTCTTAAATGTTAACTAACATGCTAGGAATTCATCTTTGCTTGTTACCATGTTCATTTTATTTCATCTGCTAAGTACACTGAATCTCGATTTGTTGTCACATTTCCTGCTTAATCAACTGCTTTGATTGTCATCAATGCATTTTCATTTTTATCATTTCACATGCTCACTTAATGGTTGTCACCATGAATGGATATTTATTATGTTATTGTTCAAAATTTTCTTTCCCCAAGTGATGAAGTTTGTTAACTCTCATCCAAGTTGCCTCTCCTGTCCCCCTCCAAAGGAAAAGATCTCTCCAATAACCCTTATGTTATGGACAACTCATCCCCCATTCCCTTGACTTCATCAAGTCACTTTAACCTTAGTTTAGAAACCATTAGACTTTGCTTTAAGTCTAAAAGACCCACCTGTACTAGGAGAGTTCTTCAACTAGAACCCTAGGATAGAGTTTTTCAACTCTATGTAAGAATCATCGTCATGATTTCTTACTTCCCCTTTTGAGTGTTACAATTTAGATTAGAGAGTTTTGTCAAACTCCACACAAACATTGTCATGTTTTTTTTCCCTTTGGACCTTGATCATAATCAAGTGTTCTTTATCCCTGGTGAGGTGAACTACGATTGCTCTGATTCTATCCTAGTTAGGATACATAGGCAGAAGATGCGATATCTTTGCGACCAAACTTAGAAAACCACCTAGGTCTTTACCTATCCCAATCCATATCCCAATCCATAATACATATTCACAACTTAGTAAGCAATCAAACAAAAGGTTCCTGTAGAGTACTACAGATGCTTAGGGTGCTAACACCTTCCCTAGGTATAATTAACCCCCGATCCCCGAATCTCTAAGCGTTGTCGTTACATCGCGAAAAAGGTTTTTCTTTCTTTAGGCCTTTCCTTTGGATAAAATAAAGTTCGGTTGTAAAAGAATTAAGATTCAAGTTAATTTAATAGCTTGATATCCAATTTTCACTGCAACAGGGATATCAAAACTTCTGCCATCAGGCACTCTGCATCAGCTGAGAGAACTGCTTCAACATCACAGTTGGACTTCGTCAGTAAGTCTTAAAATGGAATCCTTAATCCATCACGGACCAATAAGGATATGCAATCTTTTTGCCGTCAAGCAATCTGCGTCATCTGAGATAACTGCTTCGACATCACAGTTGGGCTTCATTAGTAAGTCAGGAAATGGAATCCTTAATCCATCATGGACCAATAAGGATGCACATTCTTTTGCCATTAGGCACTCCGCGTCAGCTGGGAGAACTTCTTTGACATCGCAGTTGGACTTTATCAGTAAGTCAGGAAATGGAATCCTTAATCCATCATGGACCAATAAGGATGCACATTCTTTTGCCGTCAGGCACTCCGCGTCAGCTGGGAGAACTGCTTTGACATCGCAGTTGGACTTCATCAATAAGTCAGGAAATGGAATCCTTAATCCATCATGGACCAATATGGATGCACATTCTTTTGTCGTCAGGCACTCCGTGTCAGTTGGGAGAACTGCTTTGACATCGCAGTTGGACTTCATCAGTAAGTCAGGAAATGGAATCCTTAATCCATCATGGACCAATAAGGATGCACATTCTTTTGCCGTCAGGCACTCCATGTCAGTTGGGAGAACTGCTTTGACATCGCAGTTAGACTTCATCAGTAAGTCAGGGGTTTTAGCACCGCTGCCGGACTTCAATCATCAAGTCTTCAAGGAAATTTCAACATCTTTGTTCAAAAACCTGTTGGGGATGACACATCTCCGCTGGGGATTCTGTAGAACTATCAAGTAACTCTGCTTCAGGGATCCAGAAATCATCCTGGATGAATCAACTCTGCTGAGGACTTCAAGAATCATCTTGGACAAATAACTCTGTCAGGGACTTCAAGAATCATCCTGAACCAGTAACTCTGCTGGAGATTTCAGGAATCATCCTGAGCAAACACTATGCTGGAGATTCTAAGCATCAACTTGAGTAACCAACTTTGGCGACTTCACTGGGGGTTTTAAGAATCATCTTAAGCAAACAACTTCGCTGGGGAATTCAAGAATTATCTTGAGCAAACCATTCTGCGTAGGAACACCTGCAAAACAAGAACTATAACAACCTAGCTCATGTTTCATATGCATATGCTTTGACAATGGCGCAATGTTCCACGCGGTGGAAATGCTACGCGTTTTTAGGGTAAATGCTATGCAATCATGCAAAATGCTATGACCCCATCAGCAAAATAAATGCTGAAGGGAGAATCCTCCTGTCAAGGAGAAAGAACCACTCTGGTGGAGGAAGGAATCATCCTGCCGAGGAGAAGAATTCACACCAATCTCAATTGGATTCTGCCTGGGGAAACGAACTTCAGTCGACACCTGCCACTAGCTAGTTAACAGACCTGCACGAACTGGTTAGCCATATTACATGCGCGCGCAAGAGTTAAAACAAAACGAGTACGAAAAAATAAACACCAGGAGGTGGGATCTTATGGTCAAAAATTAGGGTGTGACAGATGCCCCTATTTAAGTTACTCCTATTCGGAGGTATGGAGGTTGACATCTCCGTCTCGAAGAGATGGGAGGGACTTAAATATAAACATTGCACAAATTTTTGGCCCTAAGAAACTGCCGAACACATATGATATGAGATGATATGACATGCAAGACAGAGGGGAAAAGCCAGACGGCACATGAGAGACACGGGAGCAATGACAAGACAAACTCAGCGACGCGAGACTCCACGGGGATAGGAAGCAACCAGCAATGGGGATTTCCCAAAATATAAGGTTATAACACACACACCAAGAATATGGCGGTCTAAGCAACAGGTGAGAAACATGTAATCGATGGATAATTTACTACCAACGCATGGTAGCCTAAACGATGATAAAACGAACTCTTTTGATTGCAACAAAATCCAGCTTCTTAATCGAGTATGGTGTTGAAAAAGGTGTAAACAAAACTTCCCCACGCTTCATGGTGTGTTTGCCATGAGTGAGTCTCAGTTTCTTGAAATAACTTCCCCACACTTCATGGTGTGTTTGCCATGAGCGGGTCTCAGTTTCTTGAAATAACCTCCCCATGCTTCATGGTGTGTTTTCCATGAGTGGGTCTCAGTTTCTTGAAATAACTTCCCCACGTTTCATGGTGTGTTTGCCATGAACGGGTCTCAGTTTCTTGAATTAACTTCCCCACGCTTCATGGTGTGTTTGCCATGAACGGGTCTCAGTTTCTACCCAAAATAAGGAAAACTCGTGAGAGCATCTTCATAGGGGATTTAAAATGTCATTGGAGATTGTAGAACTTTAGCAGTAATCCATAATGTATTGGAGGTCATAAAGCTTCACCGGGGATCTTCGGAAGAGATGTAAGCCGGTATATTTGCAAATATGTCTTCTCAAATAAAGAGATCAATTGTAATAAGCGTCACCAAACTTCCCGAGAGAGATTCCATTTGATGGAAGTAGACTTGTGTAATGAACTCACTGGGGAACACATTCCTGAGGACTATTCTTGTTGTGGCTGTAAAAACATGTATTCTTTGTAGCGTAAATTCTCAAATAAAGAGAAATATTTGTAATGTCTTCGACGCATTTCTCTGACAAATTTCCGGAGGAATTACTTTTGATGAATTGATAGTCTTGATAAACCCACTGGGGATGGACAAACTGTCCTGAAGAGACTGCCATTTGTCGTTTTGAAGGGAATTCTTGTCAAAACGAGTTGCTCAAATAAAGAGAGTGCTTGCAGTCCAGATGTAAATTAAGAATGTTGTCGGAGAAGTATGTGTCTTCAAATAGTAATCTTCAGAGGGAACCTCTTGGGTAGTAAGGTACAAAATAAATGCACACTTAATCCATATTCAAAAGTTGGAGAAGTCCACAATGTGATTGTCGGGAACCAAGGTTCAATTCAGGAAATAGCTGAAGAGAAACTGTCAAGCAAGACTCGACCATTGAGGTATGAACTCAAATGGGAATGTACTAAAACAACCGTCTTCCATGAGGATCAAACTCCATGGGGAAATAGGAGCGTTGTGCTTTTTCTGCCTAGGGCTGACAACTCTACTTGGAAGGAGAAGACATGCCCAGTCACTTGGGGATAACCACAACCCAAAGTGACAAAACAAACACAAAGATGCAAAATGCACATGGTATGCTATATATCTACATGTTATGCGTGTGCTAACGAAACCAACGGGGCCGAAAACAAAAGAGGTCCCAACTCGAGTTAAATCTCCACGAATCAGTCATCGCTTAAGGGAAATCTTTAACTGTCTTGACTCGAGTTATTTCTCCCCCTACATGGATGAAATAAACGTCTACGAACATCCTTTTGTTATTCATATATCAGATAAAACACAAGGTACTTGAAAAAGTTTTTATTATTCGGGATTTTGCCATCACAACGAAATATTTAACACGCCACAAATGGGAAAAACCTCATTTATTAAATGCTAGTCGGCAGAACAGCGCGACTCCAATATTACAATGTTGGAAAATAAAAAAAAGTGATTACATCGATGGAATAATGATTTGTTCCTAAGTTAACTGGAACTCCCTAAGTTCTAAGCAAAATACTTCTTGACAGTGTCTACGTTCACTGGGCGGGTGATTTCTTCTTCGTCCATTGTTGCTAACATCAAAGCGCCTCCTGAGAAGACCTTCTTCACCACATACGGCCCGTCATAATTCGGAGCCCATTTTCCTCTGGCATCGGTGAGGAAAGACTGAATCTTCTTGAGCACAAGGTCACCTTCCCTGAATTCTCGGGGTCGAACCTTCTTGTCAAATGCCTTCTTCATCCTTTGCTGGTACAACTGTCCATGGCACAAGGTCGTCATCCTCTTCTCTTCAATTAGGTTTAACTGATCATATCTTCTCTGGCACCATTCGGCTTCTGACAACTTTGTTTACATCAAAATCCTCATAGAGGGAATATCAACCTCTATCGGGAGTACAACTTCCATACCGTAGACAAGTGAAAAAGGAGTTGCCCCAGTTGATGTGCGTACCGAAGTACGATATCCATGTAGAGTGAACGAGAGCATCTCATGCCAATCTTTGTATGTGATAACCATCTTCTGAATTATCTTCTTAATATTCTTGTTGGCGGCTTCAATAGCCCCATTCATCTTTGGTCTGTAGGGAGAAGAATTATGATGCTCAATCTTGAATTCTTCGCACAGCTCTTTCATCATGCTATTGTTCAAGTTGGACCCATTATCTGTAATAATCCTGCTCGGCACACCGTATCTGCAGATGAGCTGATTCTTGATAAATTTGACAACCATATGCCGAGTTACATTAGCATAAGAAGTTGCTTCGATCCACTTGGTGAAGTAGTCAATTGGCACTAAAATGAATCGGTGTCCATTAGATGCTTTCGGTTCTATCATTCCTATCATATCAATTCCCCACATGGAGAACGGCCAAGGAGATGAGATAACATTCAATAAAGTCGGAGGCACGTGAATTTTATCGGCGTAGATCTGACACGTGTGACATTTCCTAGCAAACTTGTAACAATCGGATTCCATCGTGATCCAATAATAGCATGCCCTTAAGAGTTTCTTAGCCATAGTATGTCCATTGGTATGAGTACCAAAGACCCCTTCGTGAATTTCCATCATTAACATGTCCGCTTCCCGTTTGTCAACACATCTCAGCAAGACCATGTCAAAGTTCCGTTTGTATAACACATTATTACTCATGAGATACCGGTCAATCTCCTCAATGTTTTCTTATCCTTGTTGGAGGCTCCCAAAGGGTACTCTTGCATTCTGAGAAACACTTCAATATCGTGGTACCAGAGTTTACCATCTTCAGTATCTTCAATGGCAAAAATGTAGGAAGGTCTGTCAAGACGTCTTACCTCAATCCAAGGACAATCATTCCAAAAGTTTACCATAATCATAGAGGCCAATGTTGCCAGTGCATCTGTCATCCTATTCTCGTCTCGAGGGATATGGTGAAAGTCGACTCTGTCAAAGAAGGGTAACAGTCTCCTTGCATAATCCCTATATGGGACCAAATTATCCTGTCGAGTTATCCACTCTCCTGTAATTTGATAAATGACTACAGCGGAATCACCGAACACATCCAAATTCTTGATTCTTAAGTCCACTGCCTCCTCGAGTCCCATAATACATTCTTCATACTCGGCTTCATTATTGGTACACTTGAATGTTAACCTAAAGGTAAACGGAATATGAGATCCATGAGGAGTCACGATAATCGCGCCTATTCCTCTCCCATGAGCATTGACAGCTCCATCAAAAAGTAAACCCCACTGAGAGTCAGGCTCGAGTCCTTCATCTGGCAGAGGTTCTTCACAATCCTTCATTTTCAAATACATAACCTCTTCGTCTAGGAAGTCATCATTCAAAGATTGATGATCCAAAATAGGCTGATGCGCCAAATGGTCAGCCAAAATACTTCCTCTAATGGCTTTCTTGGTACGGTACTCAATGTCATATTCGGATAACAGCATCTGCCATCTCGCAATCCTTCCAGACAATGCGGGCTTCTCAAAGATATACTTGATGGGGTCCATCTTTGAAACTAACCAAGTAGTATGACTCAACATGTATTGTCACAGACGTTTAGCGGCCCATGCTAAAGCACAACAAGTCTTCTCAAGCATAGTGTATCGAGATTCACAATCAGTAAACTTCTTACTCAAATAATAAGTGACGTGATCTTGTTTTCCCGTTTCATCTCGCTGGCCGAGCACACAACCCATCGAGTCCTCTAACAAAGTCAAATACATGATCAAAGGTCGCCCTTCCACCAGCGGTATTAGAATAGGTGGTTCAAGCAAATACTATTTGATGCTATCAAAAGCCTTTTGACAATCTTCGGTCCAAATATACCCTTGTTCTTTCCTCAACAACTTGAAAATAGGTTTACACGTAGCAGTCATATTAGATATAAACCGGGAGATGTAGTTCAAATGTCCCAAAAATCCTCTGACTTGTTTCTCTGTAGACGGAGCTGGCATTTCCTGAATAGCCTTCACCTTATCAAGATCCACTTCAATACCCCTCTGGCTGACAACGAAACCCAATAATTTCCCTGATCGTACTCCGAACGTGCACTTGTTGGGATTCAGCCGCAGCTTGTATTCTCTTAATCGACCAAACAACTTCAACAAATGCTTGACATGATCGTCCTCAGTCTTTGACTTAGATATCATATCATCCACATAAACTTCAATCCCTTTGTGCATCATATCATGGAACAAAGTAGTCATACCCCTTTGATATGTTGCCCCGACATTATTTAATCCAAATGGCATAACTCTGTAGCAAAAGGTGCCCCAGGGGGTGATGAACGATGTCTTTTCTCTGTCTTCGGGAGCCATTCTGATATGATTATACCCTGAAAACCCATCCATAAAAGGGAAGATTTCATATCTCGCAGTACTGTCAACCAAAATGTCGATCTGAGGTAATGGAAAATCATCCTTCGGACTGGCCTTGTTCAGATCCTTGTAATCCACACACGTACAGACTTTTCCGTCTTTCTTCGGAACAGGCACAATGTTGGCTAACCAAAGAGGATACTCGGCAGTAATAAGAAAACCTGCATCAATCTGTTTCTGTACCTCCTCTTTGATTTTTAGAGCCATATTGGGACGAGTTCTTCTGAGTTTCTGTTTAACTGGTGGGCAATCTGGTTTCAACGGGAGACGATGTTCAACTATGGCAGTGTCTAATCCAGGCATGTCTTGATACGACCATGCGAACACGTCGACAAACTCTTTGAGCAACTCAATCAGCTGCTCTTTCACATCCGGCTTGAGCAGAGCTCCAATTTTTACTTCCCTACGGATTTCCTCTGTTCCCAAATTGATTAAGTCTACTGGTTCTTGATGAGGTTGGATAGCCTTTTCTTCCTTCTCAAGCAGTCTAGATATCTCTTCTGGAATATCATCTTCTTCATCTTCAACCTCAAACACAGGAAATTCGAAGTTCGGCGAAGGAAGTGGGTCATTATTCCCGAGATGTGATGTGTGTAGCAATATGCGCATGTGATATTATTTTATTCAGTTTTATAAAGTGGAAAGTGTGTGTACGCGAGACGTTACTTATTATTATTTTCCAACGTGGTAATAATGAATAAAGAAAGATAAAATAGCGCACAAGTGGAAACAAATATTTTTTGATGAAAGCATTATTAAACCTTTGCCTTAGGCAGAACAAAGGGTATTATTAAAAGTAAGCCCACACAACACATTTTCGGCTTGGGCATAACGAAAACTTAAAAACAAATGTTTACTTTGATATATGAATCACAATAGGGGTTTCAACAACACTCCAATTCTTAATCAAAACTCCCGGAGTCACAAAATCTGGGACATCTTCATCGGAAACTTCTTCAGTAACAACATAGACCCCAAAACTGTAGTCAAAGTCATCTGAGACATAACCCGGATCTTCCATATAGGGCTCATATTCCGCGAATGGAATGGAGAGACTCGCTGAACCATCAGATATGTAGCCTTCAGACTCGTCTTCGGACAAGGCGTTGATATGAGGAGGATGGACGACCCCTCCACTGCGGAACACTTTGTTGATCGGTGGGAACTCTTGATTTCTGATAACCTATTGAGCAGACCCACTAGAAAAACCAAGACCTTCATTATTCTTGATTTATGGCAAAAACAACATTTTGCCCCAACCTATTTGAGGACCACTGCTCACAACCTGCTGCGCATCCTTAAACGATGACATCAGTATTCTGGGTTTTTGAGCACTATCGCCTATAATAGATAAAGCCTGGAATTGCGTACCAGCTTCTTCTTCAGCTTCAACATACGAGAACGATGATAAATGACTCACCACTAAAGCTCTCTCTCCACAAACTGTAACCATTTTGCCTTCAAAGGCATACTTCAGTTTCTGATGCAGGGTGGAAGTAACTGCCCCAGCCTCATGTATCCACAGCCTTCCTAACAAACAACTATAGGCGGCGCGAATGTCCATGACTTGGAATGTGATCATAAAAGTCTGCAAACCGATGGTCATCGGCAGATCTACTTCACGAATTACCGTTTTTCTAGATTCATCAAAAGCTTTGATGATGACATGACTGGGCCTCATCGGCGGTCCCTGATAAGATAACTTGGATAAAGTGGTTCTAGGCATTACATTTAGAGAGGATCCAGTATCAACCAACACACTGGACAAAGAATCATTCCCACAATTCACAGAAATATGAAAGGTCATATTATGCTTCTTTCCTTCCTCTGGAACATCTTGCTCCACATATGCTTGCTCCAATATCTCTTGGAGCGCTTCCCTATGTACCTCATAACTCATTAGCAATTGTAGAATAGAGATTTTAGACGGGGTTTGCAGAAGCTGATCTGCAACTTTATATTCACTTCTCTTGATTACTTTCAGTACTTCATTCGGCTTGGACAAGTTGGATCCACCAGATTGGTCCATAATTGTATCCTTTGAACTCGGTTGCTCTACTGAGATTCCCTTGTCTTTCGAAGGCACTGAAGGGTAAACTCGGCTGCTTCTTGTTACTCTACTTACATTCGCGATGTTAACAACCGAAGGAAAAGTAGGTAACGGTACCTCCTTTCCATTTTCCAACATCGTAGCATTATATCGGTATGGCATAGCCTTACTAGAAGTGTAAGGGACAGGTCCTGGCACATTGATTACTAAGGGAGTAACGGTCGGCTTTCTACTATCATACGTGATTTCAATACGCTCCACTTCCTTGAAGTGAGGCACTATAACACATACTTCTTCAGTCTTCTCATCCGAAACTTCCTGATCACTTTCCCCTGGGTAACCCTGAATCATGTTGACGGAGGGTGAACCATGCAGAGGTAATGGATTGTCCTGCACATTAGGATTGGAATCCTTAAAGGATAAGATTCCACACTTAATGAGCCTCTAGATGTCTGCTTTTATACCAAAACAACTCTCAATGTCATGGCCTGGAGCTCCCTGATGGTAAGGGCAAAATCTGCCAGCTTTATAGTAACGAGGGGGATTCTTAGGAATCTCGGGTGGAGCTTTTGTCTGAATGTGACCTTTATGGATCAACACTGGGAACAGATCAGCGTATATAATAGGGATGGGATTAAAGTTTATCTTCCTGTATACACAACCCTGATTGTTGAATGGCCGATTCTGTTGAGGCGATTGGTGATTTTGTGGTGGTTGTGGCTGATGGGCTGGAGCATTGAATACTGGTGATACCGCTGCAACTTGATATGATGGGGAATACCTCTTCCTGAGTCTTCCTTCTTGTACAGCATTTACTTCCTTTTCATTTTTCCTCACAAAACCACTTCCATACTTCTTAGCGCTGTCGGGAGCACTCTTTTCTTTGACCAATCTTCCCTCTCGGACTCCTTCCTCCAAACACATTCCCATATTCACCATTTCAGTAAATTCGCTGGGTGCACTCGCTACCATTTTCTCATAAAAGAAAGGACCCAGGGTCTTCAGAAAAATCTTGGTCATTTCCCTTTCCTCCAATGGCGGCGTGACCTGCTCGGCTAACTCGCGTCAACGTTGAGCATATTCCTTGAAGTTCTCCTTGTCTTTCTGCATCATGGCCCTCAACTGATCTCGGTCAGGAGCCATGTCTACATTATATTTATACTGCTTGATGAAGGCTCCGCCTAAATCGTTGAAAGTTCGAATCTTCGCACTATCCAAACCCATATATCATTTGAGCGCAACACCTGTCAAACTATCCTGGAAGTAATGGATGAGAAATTGATCATTGTCAGTTTGTGCAGACATCTTTCTGGCATACTGTCGCGGTGAAATTTTGATACCAAACTATTAATTAGTTTGAATCTTTTGTTCAATTTGCAACCGATCTTTGATTTGTCCAAAGGAAGGGATAAATATCGAAATTCCCACAATGCAATGCAAATGCAAGAGAGTTTAGGTTCGGGGGTTGGTTAAACTTAGGGAAGGTACTAGCATCCTAAGTTTCTATAGTACTCTACAGGAACCTCTTGTTTTATTGTTTATTGCTAAGTGTTTATCTGCTTAAGGTATAAAAGAACCCTAGTGGTTTATATCTAAGTATATAAACACTTAGCAATAAACAATAAAACAAGAGGTTCCTGTAGAGTACTACAGAAACTTAGGATGCTAGTACCTTCCCTAAGTTTAACCAACCCCCGAACCTAAACTCTCTTGCATTTGCATTGCATTATGGGAATTTCGATATTTATCCCTTCCTTTGGACAAATCAAAGATCGGTTGCAAATTGAACTAAAGATTCAAACTAATTAATAGTTTGGTATCAAAATTTCACCGCGACAGAAATGGCGACTTCATTGGGGATCTTCGGAAAAAATGTGAGCCGGTTGAATTGTAAAGTATGTCTTCTCAAATAAAGAGAGACTAATGTGGTAAACTTCCTCGACTTCTTCGGGGAGATGTCACTTGATGGAAGTAAACCTGTGTGATGAACTCGCTGGGGAATAAATTCCTGAGGAGCACCCTAGTTATTGTAAAAATGTGTGAATTCTCAAATAAAGAGAAATGTCTGTAATGTCTTCGGTAAAGCTTTCCTGATGGATTTATGAAGCGACGCCATTGACGAATTGATGATGTTGAAGGACCCACTGAGGGTAAATGATCTGTCTTGTGAAAATTGTCGTTTGTCGTTTTGAATAAGATCCTGATCAAAACGAGTTGCTCAAATAAAGAGATTGTTATGGTCCAAATGTAGATGTTTGAGAAAAATCCTATGATGCTATTATTGAAGAAATGTCTGTCTTTATGGATATTCTTCCTGGGGAATAGGGTGCAAAATAAATGCACACTTAATCCATGTTCAAAGGTTGGAGATGTCCACGATGTGATTGCCAAAAACCGAAGTTCGATTCGGGGAGTAGCCGAAAAGAAACTGTCAAACAAGACTCGACCATTGAGATATGAACTCAAATGGAATCGTACTAAAATAACCATCTTCCATGAGGGTCAAATTTCATGGGGAAAATGAAACATTGTGCTCTTTCTGCCTAGGGTTGACGAATCTATTTGGAAGGATAAGACACACCCAAACACCTATAGATAACTATAGCCAAAGTGATAAAATAAAACAAACACAAAGAATGCAAAAATGCACATGCCATGTTGTCTACTTATATGTTATGCGTATGCCGACGATTTGGGAGAAACGAAATAAACGCCTCAAACGAAAGGGTACTCAAATAAAATCTCCATAGATCCTTTATCGTCTGCGAAGAGAGTCTTCGAACAGAAGCAACCTTCGTGTCTGGATAAAATAAATCCTCTTGCCCTGGGGAAGCATATCATATTGTTGTCTTTCTTCGAACGAGATAAACGTCCATGGTCATCCTCTTGTTATTCATATATCAAGTAGAGCGTAAAGTTTTGAAAAAGTTTAAGTCAATCTGGATTTTGCTATCAATAAAACAGATTTGTGATCAATGAAAAACTTTTTATTGAATGGTGGTCAGCAGAAAAGCGTGACCCCAATTTTACAGTGTTGGAAAACAATATCGATTACATAAAGGGAATAATGACTTTCTTCTCTTAAACAAAATATTTCTTAACAGCATCCGTGTTAACAGGGCGAGTGATCTCTTCTCCATCCATTGTTGCTAACATCAAAGCGCCTCCTGTCAAAACCTTTTTTACTACATATGGTCCATCATAATTCGGGGCCCATTTTCCTCTGACGTCGGTGAGGAAAGACTGAATCTTCTTAAGCACAAGGTCACCTTCTTTGAATGTACGGGGTCGAACCTTCTTGTCAAATGCCTTCTTCATCTTCTGCTGATACAACTGCCCATGGCACAGCGCAACCATCCTCTTTTCTTCAATTAAGTTCAACTGATCATATCTTCTCTGACACCATTCAGCTTCTGATAATTTTGCCTCCACCAAAATCCTCATAGAAGGAATCTCAACTTCTATCGGGAGTACTGCTTCCATACCGTAGACAAGTGAAAATGGGGTTGCTCCAGTCGATGTGCGTACCATCGTACGATATCCATGTAAGGCGAATGGGAGCATTTCGTGCCCGTCTTTGTACGTAACAACCATTTTCTGAATGATCTTCTTAATGTTTTTGTTGGCAGCTTCAACAGCCCCGTTCATCTTTGGTCTGTAAGGGGAAGAATTATGATGATCAATCTTGAATTCTTCACACAACTCTTTCATCATCTTGTTGTTCAAATTGGAACTGTTGTCTGTAATAATTCTGCTTGGCACACCATATCGGCAAATGAGCTGATTCTTGATAAATTTGACAACCACATGTCGCGTTACATTAGCATAGGAAGCCGCCTTGACCCACTTAGTAAAATAATCAATGGCTACTAAAATGAATCGGTGTCCATTAGACGCTTTCGGCTCTATCATTCCAATCATGTCAATTCCCCACATAGAGAATGGCCACGGTGATGAGATAACATTCAACAAAGTTGGAGGTACGTGAATCTTATCTGCGTAAATCTGACACTTGTGACACTTTCTAGCAAACTTGTAACAATCTGATTCCATTGTGATCCAATAATAACCAGCCCTTAAAAGCTTCTTAGCCATAGCATGTCCGTTGGCATGTGTGCCAAAAGATCCTTCGTGGATTTCCGTCATTAACATATCTGCTTCTTGCTTGTCAACACATATCAGCAAGACCATGTCAAAATTCCGTTTGTATAAAACATTGTTACTCAGAAGAAAATTTCCAGCCAACCTTCTCAAAGTTTTCTTGTCTTTGTTGGAAGCTCCCAAAGGATATTCTTGAGTTCTAAGAAACACTTCAATGTCATAGTACCAGGGTTTGCCATCTTCAACTTCTTCGACAGCAAAGATGTAGGCAGGTCTATCAAGACGTTTTACTTCAATCCGAGGACACTCGTTCCAAAAGTTTACCACAATCATTGAGGCAGAAGTTGCCAGCGCGTCTGCCATTCGGTTTTCATCACGAGGGATATAATGAAACTCAACCCTATCAAAGAACGGTAACAGTCTTCTAGCATAATCCCTGTATGGGACCAAATTATCATGTCGAGTTATGCATTCTCCAGTAATTTGGTTGATTACCACTGCAGAATCACCAAACACATCTAAATTTTTAATTCTCAAATCGATTGCTTCTTCGAGACCCATAATACATGCCTCGTACTCAGCTTCATTATTAGTACACTGGAATGTTAATCTGGAGGTAAATGGGAAGTGGGTCCCTTGAGGAGTCACAATAACAGCACGTATCCCTTTTCCATGAGCGTTGACAGCTCCATCAAAAACTAAACCCCATTGAGAACCTGGCTCTGGCCCTTCACCATGTACGGGTTCTTCACAATCTTTTAAGAACATAACATCTTCATTGGGAAAGTCGTCGTTTGAGGGTTGATGATCCAAAATGGGTTGGTGAGCCAGATGATCAGCCAAAACACTTCCTCTAACAGCTTTCTGAGTATGGTACTCGATATCATATTCAGACAATAACATCTGCCATCTAGCAATTCTCCCAGTCAAAGCGGACTTCTCAAAAATATACTTGATAGGATCCACCTTTGAAACTAACCAAGTAGTGTGGTTCAACATATACTGGCGCAAACGCTTGGCGGCCCACGCTAGAGCGCAACAAGTCTTCTCTAACATAGTGTACCTGGTTTCACAATCAGTAAATTTCTTGCTCAGGTAATAAGTGACATGATTTTGCTTTCCTGTTTCATCTTGCTGGCCGAGTACACAACCCATCGAATCCTCTAAAACAGTCAAATACATAATCAAAGGACGTCCTTCAACCGGCGGTATCAGGATAGGTGGTTCAAGCAAATACTCTTTGATACTATCAAAAGCCCTTTGACAATCTTCAGTCCAATCATACCCTTGTTCTTTCCTCAGAAGCTTGAATATAGGTTTGCACGTAGCGGTCATGTTAGATATAAACCTGGAGATGTAGTTCAAACGTCCCAAGAATCCTCTGACTTGTTTCTCGGTGGCGGGAGCTGGCATTTCCCTGATAGCTTTCACTTTGTCAGGGTCCACTTCAATCCCTCTTTGGCTGACAATAAAACCCAATAGTTTCCCTGATCGTACTCCAAATGTGCACTTGTTGGGGTTCAAACGAAGCTTGTATTCCCTCAAACGACCAAACAGCTTAGCCAGGTGTTTAACATGATCATCTTCGGTTTTCGACTTAGCTATCATATCATCCACATACACCTCGATCTCTTTGTGCATCATATCATGGAACAAAGTAGTCATAGCTCTGTGATATATTGCCCCTGCATTCTTTAATCCAAACGACATAACTTTGTAACAAAAGGTGCCCTAGGGTGTTATGAAGGACGTCTTCTCTCTGTCCTCGGGAGCCATTCTAATCTGGTTGTAACCTGAAAAACCATCCATGAAGGAGAAAACCTCATATCTTGCACTACTGTCCACCAAAATGTCAATGTGAGGTAATGGAAAATCATATTTCGGACTGGCTTTATTCAAATCCCTGTAGTCTATACACATGCGAACCTTACCATCCTTCTTCGGAACGTGTACAATGTTAGCTAACCATAGTGGATACTCGGCAGTGACAAGGAAACCTGCATCAATCTGTTTCTGTACCTCTCCCTTAATCTTTAGAGCCATGTCAGGTCGAGTCCTTCTGAGCTTCTGTTTTACTGGCGGGCACTCTGGCTTTAATGGTAAATGATGTTCGACTATAGCTGTATCCAAACCGGGCATGTCTTGATATGACCAAGCGAATACATCGACAAATTCTCCAAGCAAATCAATCAGCTGTTTCTTCACATCGGGTTTAAGCAGAGCTCCAATTTTCACTTCTCTACGGATTTCTTCTGATCCCAAGTTGCTTACTTCCACCGGCTCTTGATGAGGTTGGATAGTTTTTTCTTCTTTCTCAAGCAGTCTGGGAATTTCTTCTAGGATATCATCTTCTTCGTCCTCGGCTTCGTACACAGGAAACTCGAAATTTGGAGAAGGCAGTGGATCATTATTCCCAGGATGTATTTTATGTAGCAATCTGTGCAAGTGATGTGATTTTCAATAAGTTTTTGTAAAGCGGAAAGTGTGTGTACGCGAGATGCTACTTATTATTTTCCAACATCGTGAATAAGTATAAAACACAAATGTAAATGAAAGTAGTTTATTGATGATAGAAAAACCAAAAAGACGCGCCCAACAAAGTCACCTTTGCCTTGGGTAGAGCAAAGGGAATTATTGGAAATAAGCCCTAACAAATGCAGTTTCGCCTTGGGCAGAGCGAAAAATTTTAAAACAAATGCTTTACTTAGATATATGAATGGCAGTAGGGGCTTCAACCGCACTCAAATTCTTGACTACAACGCCTGGGGTCACAAAGTCTGGGATGTCCTCATCTGGATCTTCCTCGGTGATGGCATAAACTCCAAAGGTATAGTCAAATTCATCCGAAACATAGCCTGGATCTTCCATATAGGGCTCGTAGTCTTCGTAAGGAATGGAGGACCTTGTAGAACCATCTGATATGTAGCCCTCAAGTTCGTCCTTTGACACAACATTAATCTGAGGATGATGGACGACTCCTCCACTACGTAACACTTCATTGATTAGCGGAAACCCTTGATTCTTGGTGCCTTGTTGAGCAGAACTGCTGGTGAAACCGAGACCCTCCTTATTTTTGTTTTCTGGCAAAGACAATACCTTTCCCCACATTGATTGATGACCACTATTCACTACTCGCTGCGCGTCTTTAAATGATGACATGGATGCCTGAGATCTTTGGACACCCTCGCCCACAATAGACAAAGCTTGAAATTGCGTGCCGACCTCTTCCTCAGCCTCGACGTATGAGAATGATGACAAGTGACTTACCACCAAAGCTCTTTCTCCACAAACTGTAACTATTTTCCCCTCAAAAACATATTTCAACTTCTGATGCAGGGTAGAAGTAACTGCTCCAGCTTCATGTATCCATGGCCTCCCTAGCAAACAGCTATAGGCGGCACGAATGTCCATGACCTGAAACGGGATTATGAAATTCTGTAATCCGATAGTCATGGGCAAATCTACCTCACCAATTACCGTTTTCCTTGACCCATCAAAAGCTTTGACAATAACGCGACTTGGCCTCATCGGCGGTCCTTGGTACGACAGCTTAGATAGAGTAGTTCTAGGCATTACATTTAGAGACAATCCAGTATCAACCAACACACTGGATAGAGAGTCGTTTCCACAGTTCACAGAAATATGTAGAGCCATGTTATGTTTCCTTCCTTCTTCTAGGAGATCGTCTTCATTAAAACCCAGATTATCACTTGAAGTAATACTGCCAATGATGTCATCAAATTGTTCCATAGTCACATCTTGCTCGACATAGGCTTGTTCCAAAATCTTCTGAAGTGCTTCTCTATGAGCCTCAGAACTCATCAGCAATTGTAGCACAAAAATCTTCGATGGGGTTTGCAGAAGCTGATCTGCAACCTTATACTCGCTTCTTTTGATTAATTTCAAACATTCATCGGAGTTGGATAAGTTAGGCCCACCAGATTGCCCCACTGTTGGGTCTTTTGAGCCTGATGGTTCGAACAAAACTTCTTTTTCTTTCGGTGGCACAGTCAGATAGACTCGACCGCTTCTCGTCACTCTACTGACATCTGCAATATTAACTACTAAGGGTACAATGGGCAAAGGCACTTCTTTCCCATCCTCCAACATAATAGCATTGTACCTGTATGGGATAGCCTTACTAGAAGTATAAGGGACAGGTCCAGGCACATTGATTACTAAAGGGGTAACAACTGGTTTCTTGCTATTGTAAACGATCTCTATACGTTCCACTTCCTTAAAGTGGGGTACTATGACACAAACTTCTTCAGCCTCCTCATTTGAAACTTCTTGATTATCACCTCCCAAACAATCTTCAATCATATTGACAGAGGGCGAACCATGCGGTGGTAATGGATTATTCTGTACATTAGGGTCAGAATCCCTAAAAGACAAGATTCCATTTTTAATGAGCCTCTGCACATCCATCTTCAAACCAAAAACAACTCTCAATATCATGTCCTGGAGCACCCTGATGGTAAGGACAAAACTTATCAGCTCTATAAGAAAGGGGAGGATTCGTGGGAGCCGGAGGTGGAGCTCTCGTATGAATGTGACCCTTTTTAATCAAAGCGGGGAATAAATCAGCATATGTCATTGGGATCGGATCAAAATTTATTTTTCTATACACATGACCCTGATTGCTGGATGGTCGATTCTGCTGAGGGTACTGTGGACTTTGCTGAAGTTGGGGTTGTTGAGCAACGGGAGACTGAGGTTGCTGATAGGGTTGTGGAGACTGTAGCTGATAAGCCGAGGCATTAAACACTGGCGATACCGTTGCAACTTGGTGTGGTGGCATGTACCTCTTTCGGAATTGTCCCTTTTGAATAGCATTTACACTTTGCTCCTTTTTCTTCACAAAACTGCTCCCATACCTTTTAGGAGCATTCTTTTCTTTGGTCAATCTTCCTTCGCGAACCCCTTCTTCTAAACGCATTCCCATATTGACCATTTCAGTAAAGTCACTGAGTGTGCTGGCTACCATCTTCTTATAAAAGAAAGGACCAAGTGTCTTCAGAAAAATCTTGGTCATCTCTTTTTCTTCTAATGGTGGTGTGACTTGCGCGGCCAACTCGCACCAACGCTGAGCATATTCTTTGAAATTCTCCTTATCTTTCTGTGCCATTGCTCTCAACTGGTCTCGGTCGGGCGCCATGTCCACATTGTACTTATACTGCTTGACAAAGGCTCCTCCCAGATCATTGAAAGTTCGAATCTTCGTATTATCCAACCCCATATACCACTTGAGTGTCGCGCCTGTCAGGCTGTCTTGAAAGTAGTGAATAAGTAATTGGTCATTATCTATTTGGGCAGACATCTTCTTGGCATACATAATGAGATGACTCTGAGGGCAAGTATTCCCCTAGTACTTTTCAAAATCAGGGACTTTGAACTTCGGTGGGACCTTAACATTTGGAACCAAGCACAGCTCAGAAGCACTCTTACCAAATAAGTCCTTTCCACGAAGGGCTCTCAACTCTTTTTGTATTTCAGAAAACTGGTCTTGAAACCCATCTATCCTCTCTTCTAAGCCCACAGTTTCGGTTGGCGACCCCTGTAGAATTGGTTCATCCAGAATATACGGGACAACATTCACATGCGGAGACGCAGTAGTCATCACAGCAGAAATTACAGGAGCAGCTTGAACAGTGGTCACAACGGGGATCTCAGACACAGACGGACGGTAACCGGCCGAAAAGAAATTAGGAGACAATCCCCACGGGAAACCTTGAGGCATACTGTAGGATACTTCAGCAACAGAAGACACCACTGGGATCGGTGTTGGCGTCACTTCGGATACGACAGTCCTTGGAATTTCTTGGTTGTTGATCGAGATTTGACTAGACAAGGCTTCCACTAGACCATTCAACCTCTCCAAACTTTCTTTCATACTTGCAACTTCATCATGGAGCACTCTGTTCTCTTGCTCTAGTTGATCCATCTTCTGGCATTGACTAGCTCGAGTGTTGTATCGGTGATTCAGCTTGTTCTGCGGAGATGAAGCAAAAGTGAGACCCTGGAATGCAAACGATGCTATGCTTATGCAAAATGCAAATGAGTATGAAACTTTCAAGAAACTCAAATTATTTCGGTATTGTAACGTTGGAGAAAAACTTATTTTATTTTGATGATCGAAGCATTACAAAACGGAGTACTCTTTTAAGAGTTTATTACATTGGATCAAAAGCAAAAGAGAAACTCGGAGATCTACTCCTTATGCTCCTTCTGTGTGCGAAGTTCTCCTTCTAGCTGACTTATGCGTTCTTGCAATTCGGCATTCTCTCCGATGAGTCGGTCGACACATTCGTTCCAAGCCACAGTATCTGGGGGAACATCATCACTAGTAACAGCTCTTGAAGAGGTGTAAGAGGAAAATAAATCCTCTCGTGCCTTTCTTTTCCTTGCAAGTTTTACTTCTGGCAGCCTCTGGGATTTCTCCTTCTCTACCTTGAGTGTGAAAAACTTGTTCCTCCAAGGGGCCTTCAGTTTCCGAGCCTCGTCCAAGGCGGTCTTCAGCTGATCTACTTCGCTCACGTCAAACGAATCCGGATCGTGAAAAGCCAATACCATAGGTTCATGGAAAGGGAACGACATCTTGAGATTGAAAGCTCTTGCTCGCACCCAATGTAGGTATTCTTCAGAGGCAGCACAATTGGGGTATCCTAAAGCAGCCTTTCCTTCCTTGTTGATGTATCTCCATGCATAGATTATGACGGTCTTCAGGTCTGGGTCTTCTCCTTCTTTGAGAAAGATTCCTTCTAACAGAGTCTGGTCAGGTACTTCAATCATGGGATGTCCAAATTGGAGACGGGCCAGAGCAGGATTGTAACTTATGCATCCTTCTCTTGCAATGAGCGGTATGTTAATAAATCCTCCGATGCTATGGATCATATCGATACCTCCGTAGGTAGGATCGTACCGCATAATGTCAGAATGGGTAACGACCATAACTATCTCGGACCAGCGGGGCGATTCCTCCTCTTCCCAAATAGACGGGTGTCGAGTTAGGCGAGCAATGAACCATGAATACAGCAGAGTGGTACAACAAACGATATGTCCCCCTCCCTCAGCATTCTTTGAATGGATTGAGTAATATGTGTCAGCTAACAAAGTAGGGATTGGATTCTTGAGTATGAATAGTTTAATCGTATCCATATCAACGAAATCATCGATCTTTGGGAACCAGAAAATCCCATAAACCAACAGAGCAAAGGTGGCTTCCACAATAAGGACCTCCTTTCTTTCAGCATGGTAGTGAACTTTTTCAATCAAAAAGTCAGCAGGGAATCCAAGGACTCCTTCTTTAGTGATTAGGTGCGCTTGCACATCTGCCAAACTGAGATGAGTGGCATTGGCAATTTCTTGATGACTGGGTGTGTCTTCCTGGCCGGTGAATATGGGACGGGCTGTTACGAGCATCCTCAGGAAATCAGAATACTCTTTCAGTGTCGGCATCAATTGGTAATCTGGAAAAGTGAAACAGTGGTACAATGGATCGTAAAATTGAATGAGGGTCTCCAACAACCCTTCCTTCATCTTGAGTTCGAGAAAACGGAAGACTTCCCCATATTCTGCTGCGAAGGCGTAACGATTCTCGATGAGATCCTCTAGTTCTCTCAAGCTTTCAATGTTAGGACTCTGGAAAGTGTACTCCAATGCTTCTCTTTTAAAATCCATGGTTACAATACCTGAGAAATAAAATTGAGTTTCTTGAGTAAAGAAAGAATGCAATGCAGGATGAGTAGGACTTCATGGGATCCTAGCTATTTATAAACATTGTAGTAAAAGAAAACGTTTTTTTATTAATTTCAAAACGGAATACAAATAATTGCTTTTAAAAGTCCCAAATAAAAGCTAAATAAAAGCTAGTAAAGACACTAAAGAAGTTTCGAATTCTGCTGCTTGAGCTGCTCTTCTAATTGTGTCTTCTCACAGATAAGGTTGTCCACAATTAGTTTCCAAATAGTGCATTGCGGGTCGGAGAAAAATAAATCCTCCATGATCTTCCTTTTCTTGCAGGGGAGTAGCTCTTCATCCTTCAACTGTAGCTGTTTCTGAAGTTCGTCAATTTCTACGACGGACACTAGATACTTGTTCTTCCAAGACTCTAACTCATGTCGCGACTTCTTCAAAGAAACTTCTAACTTCTCGGTTTCAGACATGAAAACATAAGTGGGATCCCTTCTTGGAGGTATAGGGTCTTGGTGAGAGTAAGGCATCTTCAGCTGTATCGCCCTATTCCTTACCCACTGGAGATATGGTTCCGTAGACACACAGTTGGGCCTTTCCAAACTATTCTTATCTTTCTTATGCAAATGCTTCCAAGCTTCCACGATCTTCTCTCGGAGTTCTTGATTATCCTCGAAGAAGACACTCTCAACTTGTATGCTCTTAGGTGGTTCCTTCAATGGATATCCCAACTGTCGGCGGGCTAAAATCGGATTGTAACTGACCCCTCCACCGAAGCTGAGTAATGGTACATTAGCAAAATCTCTACATCCATCAACAATTAGAATTGCATCATACTCGCGGCTATACCAATCGATGTCAGAATGAGTCAAAGCCATAATCTTTTCTGACCAACGCTTATCATTGAGGTGCCAAAAGGAAACATATTTGGGCAAGTGGGTAAGGAACCATTTATATAATAAAGGCACACAACACGTGATCATTCCTCCACCACGAAGGTTTCGGAGATGTATAGAGTGGTAGGTATTACCTAATAGAGTCGGCACTAGATTGTTCTTCATGAAGATCTTAATTGCGTTAAGGTCCACAAACCCCTCAAAACTTGGAAATAGAAATACCCCATAGACAAGTAAGGCGAAGATTGCCTCGAATGGAGCCTTGTTCGTAAAATCAGTATAAAATGAAGCTTTTTCAAATAAGAAATCTGTAGTCAAACCGAAAGTCCCATTTTTAATAACCAAGTTGTCCTTAACATCGGATACCTTGAGATAAAGGGCCTTAGCGATGTCTCTTTCTTCGGGATCCTTTTCTAAGAAAGGAAAAGGGGATTCTTCTAGAATGGGTAACCCTACCAAAAAAGAGTACTCTTCTAAAGTTAGCAACAACTGATAATCTGGAAAAGTAAAGCAGTGATACATCGGATCATAAAACTGTAATAGAGCGGAAAGTAGGTCTTCATTTTCCTTACGTCTCAACAAAGATAGTAACTTCCCATATTTACTCTTGAACTTCTCTTGGTCTTCAATCAAAGCTCCCAACTCCCTTAGGTCATCCAATTTGGGACTCTTAAAAGTATATTTTAGAGTATTTCGTCTATCCATAATGTCCTACAATGTTCATAAATAAAGGGTAAATCCCATGAAGTCCAATGTAGTATGATGCTATATGAATGCAACAAACACAAGTAAGCACATAAGGGCACACAAAGATAACCAAACAAAGGTCCTAGGTTTGCAACGAGCATGGAGCCAAGGGTATACTCATTCCCAAAGGATAAGGACTAAAGGTGGATGGTACCTGCAAAATTGGGTTCTAAAAACGGTCCCAAAGTCATTAGTCCATCTATCGGATATTATCAATTTCTCAACTAACTCGAGGATTAATAATATTCTCAAGAGAACTTCTTTTGAGTGTAGCTTCGCGTAGCACTATTTCGGGACTTAATCCCTTATAGCCTCGCACTACACCCTAATAAAGGCCAAAGTGGGGGTTAAAGGTAACTACGGTCCTTAGTATCATGAACTCCAATTGAGAATAGTAAAAGTTTTCACGACTGAACTCGTTCAACCGAACCATTTTCAAAAGGGTCTCAACTAAGCGGGATTCTCGAGTCAACTTAGTCGGGACTCACTCCCTATAAGCCTCATCGAATATATCACCATCCTATCATAATTTCTCTCAAGTCCGGGTGTAGGACTTTGTCTCACCCTCAAAGGTAATAGCCCAAAAGAAATAAACAAACAATTATACAAATAAGCAAATAACAACAAACAAGTAAAAATAAACTAGTTAGGGAAACCCACTGAATGTCCCCAGTGAAGTCGCCATTTCTGTCGCGGTGAAATTTTGATACCAAACTATTAATTAGTTTGAATCTTTAGTTCAATTTGCAACCGATCTTTGATTTGTCCAAAGGAAGGGATAAATATCGAAATTCCTACAATGCAATGCAAATGCAAGAGAGTTTAGGTTCGGGGGTTGGTTAAACTTAGGGAAGGTACTAGCATCCTAAGTTTCTGTAGTACTCTACAGGAACCTCTTGTTTTATTTTTTATTGCTAAGTGTTTATCTGCTTAAGGTATAAAAGAATCCTAGTGGTTTATATCTAAGTATACTCGATAAGATGTCGCATCTTATGCCTACATATCCTTACGGAAGTGGAATCAGAGTATTTTGTAGTTCTCCCTAAAGGGTTAGAGGAGTTCTTTGACTGTGGTCAAAGTTCCTACGGGTTTAGGGTGGTTGATTGATTGGGTTTAGGAGAAGAGATGCTTTATCATTTTAAGGGAGATATAACCGCCACAGGTTGTAGGAAAATAGTCTTTGCATCGTCTTAAGAAAAGGGCTTAAGTACTCGGTTTGCTTGACGAGTATGCCTTTATCGCTCTTAAGGCAAAGTTCCTACAGGTTTGATTGTATTGTTGTGGGGGTGGAGATTATATCTCGCTTAAGATGATTAACATCCTTCTCTATTGTGTTTGTCAAAGTTGTATTGTGTTGATTGTTTGTTTCTATGTTGTAAAAGTTAAAGCCAAGGCCCTTCCTATGGGGTAGGTCCTAAACTTAAGCGATCAACTTGAATGGAATCAAAGATCGAAGGGATTATGATGCAAATGATGTGCACTACACACAAGTGTTGACTCATGTGTAGGTTTTTCCTTTGGACAGAATGCAATGCAGAAATGTAAATACGATAATGTTAAATAAATTGCAAAAAGGTAAATCCATACACACGCATGAAAGCGCTAGAGTGTAAGTGCAAGTGTCGTGAATTGTGAATGTGCACAGTCGATTGAATTTACGTTTTTGGTTGATTTTAATTGGATTACTCTTAAATGAGGGATTGATTTTAGTTGGAAAAAAAGTTGATCTGTTTTTTAGACGTATTGATTTTAATTCGGATTTATAAAAGGGAATTGTTGAATTGGTTTTAAACAAGAGGTTGATTAAAAAAAGTTGGATTTAATAATTTAATAAAAGAGTTTAACTTGATGAAATTGATTTTAAAAGAAGTTAATTTAATTTAATTATCAAAAAAAAGTTTCAGATGTGAATTGATTTTAATAGGATTTTATTAAAAAAGGAGATTTTAGTTATTAAGATAAAAGATTTATTATAATTTAAAATTAGACTAGACAAAGTGTTATTAGATTAAATTGATTATGAAATAGGTTTATAAATAAATTTAAACAAAAATGAATTGAATAAAATTGATGTATATATGAAAGGTTTAATAAATTAATAAGTTTTCTCTTAAAAGAAGAATAACTAAACATTTTTTATAAAATAAAAGAAAAGTTGACTATTGAGTTTAGATTAATAATAAAAGATTTAATTGGTTTATTTGTTTTTTATATTTAAAACTGGATTACCATTATTTTAATGAAAAGATTGTATTTTTTTAATTGTTAAATAAAGATTAGTTAGGGATTAAAATAAATAATAATGACTTAGAGGGTGATTAAGGGTGATAATCACGGTGAGTGTGTGTAGTGAGTGTGTGATAGTGTGTAATAGTGTGTGATTAATCATTATATGATAATAATAATAATAGACAAACAGAAGAAAAAAAAATAAAAGACGGAACCCTAGGCTTCTCCCACCCCAGGTTCTCCTGCGTCGTCACTCATTTCTCTCGATCTCGCTCCCCTCTCGTGGTTGCGATCTTCCCCTTTGCCTTCATATTCTAAACCACCTGAAACATAACAAAACAGATCAACACGTTCTATGATTCTATATAAAAAAAGATTTTTACCGAAGGTGATTGATGGCAACGCTGGGGATGATGTTTCGTCGGCTTCGTGCTTGCGGTGGCCGGAGGCGACTTCGTCAGCAAAAAGAGATAAGTTCTTCTCTACTCAAAAACCTCCTTTCGCGCCCTTTAGGGTTTTTTACCGTGATGATTTTCTAGGGTTTCGGACTTGTGGTTGTTCCTGTATTATTCGTCTCCTCCTTTTGTTCGTTTTCAAACTCCTCTTTATATAGGAAGGCATCCTGGATAAGTAATGAAAGTCACCCTTGAATGCTAATTTAATTGTTGATTGGGATTTTCCAAATTGGTACCAACCGGATTTGAAAATCTTCCTCTTTCGTCCAATCTGTTTAATGCTTGTTAAATGGAAATTTCAATCCCTGATATTGTGTAATAAACTTGTTAAATATCTTGTCTGTCCAGGTTCAATGTTTGAGGATTTGGGATTGGATATTCTCCTAACGGTATCTTCTCCAAACAATTTCTAACTTGGATTTGATTATTTTGACAGGTGTAGAAAGCGAAAGATTTGGGCCAGGAGATGGACAACCCAGGGTGAATTGCTGGTGGCACTCAATAAATGTTTTTTTGGGAAAGCTCACCACTTCTGGCGCACGTGTATAACTATGGTCTGCGTTTTCTTTCAATCTACTTGATATTTTGCCTGTTTGTTGAGTTGCTTCAAAGATTTACCAACTTCATCCACAGGGTTGAGTAGAGTGTGATTCTTGATGACGCTGCTATACGTACTGTTACCTCTAGCATGTATGTTGCTGTTGTATTAACTTTACTCTCTGTAATGCGTATTTTCTTCTTATCCTTGTGTACTGATGAGTATCTTCAAAATCATGTGTATGTTTCAAACTGCAATATGTACCGATGTTTGTGATGATCTTACGTCTGAACGACCTTGAATGTGAAAAACTTTTTGTATGCGAGTGTCCCTTCTCCTCTATGAGCATGTTGGTGTTTTGACTTGGTATCCCCGTTCTTGTGTGTGATGCTTAACCAATGCTGACGACTACATGTAAGTGTAGTTCCAATTCAAGCTTCAGGTGGTCAAGGTCGTATCTCTTTCCGAATAAATCACCTTCTTCGACAACAAGTATTCACTAGGCTCTTTGTCAGGATTTTCCATAGAGTTTAATCTGTGGCAATTGAACAGGTGTACTGCTAGCTCAATCTGCTTCTGTCACGATTCATTAACAAGCAAGTCTCTCAGTGCGAGCTTGAGCTTTCGTAATATCATCTCCAGTAATTAAAAGCCTTGTTCATTTCAAAAGTTCTGCTGTTGTGGTTGCTCTGCATTCAATTAGTTGTTTGAGAACTTTTAATGTACCACTGTTTCTTCTTGCAGGGAAAATAGGCTGGCTTCACAAGTCTCTTGAGTCTTCATGATTTGGAGCAAAGTAGTTGAGGTCTAGCTTCCATGGATCAGGATTGGGAAGCGGGTCAAAGCTATCGAGAATGTACTGATTCAATCTGCTGCAGGTTGTGCTCAAACTCTGTTTCACGATTAACTAAATCTTCTGTTGATAAAGCTACTAATCTCATGCGCAGGCCTCGACAGGGCAGGCCTTGGTTGGAGTATGTTTGCTAACATCAAGATTGCTCCCTCTTGATCAATCGCGCGCAGGCATTCTTCCGCAGGTGTGTAGGCTCCTTAAAGGCACGAATCTCTTTTGGTCCTGGGTACCTTCTTGTGAGGCTGAAAGTATAATGCCCTGATTTTGACGGTTAAAGAATTCACCCTTTTGCAGAAGAATTTGTAGAATGTTGTCGTTTGCAGGAGGTAAGGATTGTGCATAGGGATTCTTCAACATCATTTTCACAAAGGCCGTCTCCGTAGGGCAACTGGAAAATCCCTCTCTCTTTTGCATTAGTCTGCTTTATATTAAGGGATGCCTTCTAATGTCAAAGCAACTTTCTTCACTATGCAGGTTTAGTCCTTGAGGAGGAGTCCATCTCTCATTTGTTATGTACTGGCAGCAGGGTGTATGAGGCTTGGAGGCGTGTTTTGCATTCACTGAAGGTTGATCAAAGTCTGCTAAGGAAGGAGGATGAGCTCAAGCGGGCTTCTGTGCTGTGTGCGGTAATAATAGCAAGCAGACGTCCTTGAATGAGAGGCAATTGGCAAGGTCTGGCAGGCTAGGCATCATGTTGGTTTTGGGTGGGAAATTAGATAATATTAACATTATCCATAAGATCATTGATGTAATTGGACTAGACATAAGCTCCGGAGTCATATTAGTCTTCTCATGATGCTTTAAGTTGTAATGCTTTCAAATTGTGTACTTTTGATCGTTCTACATGTTTATTCTCTTTATGTTGGCTTTGCGTTTCAATAGACGAAGATTATGTCTTCTTGTACTTGAAGGAAAATTAAACATTGGTATTCATAACTAAGCACAACTTGAAATGGGAACCCATAGGCAGAAATGAACTCAATTGTTGCACTTGCAAATGAAACAAAATTGGACGTGGTTCAATCCTCTTTATCATGCAAATCAATCTCCTTTACGATGGACCTTTGGAAAACACTGAATTTGATTCATGATGAGCATTATTTGCAAATAAATCCAATGTATCATGACCTTGAATTTTGAAAATAAGCGATATGGATTTGAATTTATTCTTTATTATGAGGACAAATTATCTTGACATGCGAAGTCCCTGAATTTGCCACACGAAAAGGAATGTTGGGGCCCTAGGCGTTACTGTATCTGCACCGGTTAATTAGTCGCAAAAGGAATCATAAATATTTAAAATAAGGTCACATAACGGTGGAAAATGCGCGAAAATAGGTGGGATCTCGCGGTCAAAAATTAGGGTGTGACACATACATGATGAGATGACTCTGAGGGCAGGTACTCCCTTTGTACTTCTCGAAATCCGGGACCTTAAACTTTGGCGGAACCTTGACATTCAGAAACAAACATAAGTCAGAAGCACTCTTTCCAAACAAATCCTTTCCATGAAGGGCTTTCAATTCTCTTTGAATCTCGGAAAATTGGTCTTGAAAACCATCCATCCTTTCTTCAAAACCCACAGTTTCAGTTGGAGACCCATGGAAAATCGGCTCGTCCAGAATATATGGAGCAGCATTCACATGCGTTGGTGTAGTGGTCATCACGGCAGCAGTGGTAGGGACGGCTTGAGTAGTGGTCATGGTAGGGACCTCAGGAACAGGTGGGCGATAGCCAGCAAGAGTAAAATGAGGAGGCATCCCCCATGGAAAACTTGGCGGCATGTTGTAGGTCACTTCAGCAACAGTAGACACCACTGGGATCGGTGCTGACACACCTTCGAGGATAACAGTCCTGGGAATATCCTGATTGTTGAGCACAGACTGGGTGGACAAAGCTTCGACTAAACCATTCAATCTCTCCAAGATTTCTTTCAGAATTGCGACCTCATCTCGGAGCACCTTGTTCTCTTGTTCAAGTTGATCCATCTTTTGACGTTGACTGGCGCGAGTATTGTATGGGTGATTCAGCTTGTCTGTGGAGATGAAGCAAGAGTGAGACCCTGGAATGAAAACAATGCTATGCTGATGCAAGAAAAAATGCAAATGCAGTATGAAACTTCAAGAAACTCAAAGTGTTTTTCAGTATTATAACGTTGGATAATTGAAAACTTATTTTATTATTGATATTCGAGAAGCATTACAAAGCAAAGTACTCTTTTAAGAGTTTATTACATTGAAACAAAAGCAAAAGAAAACTTAGAGATCTACTCATTATGCTCTTTCTGCACACGAAGCTCCTCTACCAGCTGATTGACGCGTTCCTGCAATTTGGCTTTCTCACTGATGTGTTGATCTACATACTCCTTCCAAGTCACAGTAGTTGGGGGAAGATCATCCCTGGTGACAGTTCTTGAAGAGATACGAGTGGAAAATAAATCCGCTCGTGTCTTTCCTTTTCTTGCGGATTCGACTTCTGGCAGTTTCTGAGACTTCTCCTTCTCTACCTTAAGGGTGAAGTACTTGTTTCTCCAGGCGGTCTTCAACTTCTGTGCCTCGTCCAAGGCAATCTTCAATTGATCTACCTCACTCACATCAAACCAATCAGGGTCGTGAAAGGTGAACACCATAGGTTCGTGAAAAGGGAATGGAATCTTGAGATCAAGAGCCCTCTCGCGCACCCAATGTAGATAGTCTTTAGAGGCAGCACAATTAGGGAATCCTAAAGCAGTTGTTCCTTCCATGTTAACGTACTTCCATGCCTGTATTATACTAGCCTTCAAGTTTGGATCCTCTCCTTCCTTGAAAAAGATCCCTTCCATCAGAGTTGGGTCAGGTACTTCGTTCATCGGGTGCCCCAATTGTCGGCGAGCCAAAGCGGGGTTGTAAGTGATGCATCCCTTCGTCCCAATAAGAGGTATATTGGGGAAACCTCCACATTTGTAGATCATCTCAACACCTCCATAAGCAGGGTCATACCACACGATATCAGAGTGAGTAAGGGCCATGACTATTTCAGACCAACGGGGTGCCTCTATCTGTTCCCAGATAGACAGATGCCAAGTTAGGCGAGCGATAAACCATGAATACAGCAAGGCGGTACAACAGACAATATGTCCTCCTCCTTCAACATTCCTCGAGTGGATCGAATGGTATGTGTCAGCTAACAAGGTAGGAGCTGGGTTCTTGAGGATGAACAGCTTAATTGCATCCATGTCAACAAAATCATCAATCTTTGGGAACCAGAAGATCCCATAGACTAACAAGGCAAAGGTAGCTTCCATTATCGGGACTTCCTTTCTCTCAGCGTGGTAACGGACTTTCCCGATTAAGAAGTCAGTCGGGAACCCAAGGACTCCTTCCTTGGTGGTTAAATGAGCTTGAACGTCCGTTGGGCTGAGTCGGGTAGTGTCTGCGATCTCTTGGTCACTAGGGGTGTTCTCCAATCCAGTAAACACGGGCCGGGTGGTTACATGTATCCTCAAGAATTCAAAATACTCCTCCAGGTTTGGCATCAGCTGGTAATTTGGAAAAGTGAAACAATGATACAGCGAATCATAGAACTGAACAAGGGTCTCCAACAATCCATCAATCATCTTGAGCTTGAGGAAAAAGAAAACTCCTCCATATTCTAACGAGAAAGTGTGGCGGTTATCAATAAGATCTGCTAGCTCTCTTAAGCTTTCAATGTTAGGACTCTGAAAAGTGTACTTCAATGTTTCCCTTTTGAAATCCATCATTACAACACCTGTAAGACGAAATTGAGTTTCTTGAAGTGAACAAAGAAAAAAAGAATGCAATGCAGGATGATAAGGACTTCATGGGATTCCATTATTTATAAACATTATGGTAAAAAACATTTTATTAATCTTGAAATGGATTACAAATAATTATGCGTTTAAAAGTCCCAAATAAATAGCTAAATAAAAGCTAATGAAAGCCCTAAGGAAGTTTCAAATCCCGCCGTTTGAGCTGCTCTTCCACCTGGTCCATAGTTAATTTCCGAGGAGTAGCCTGAGATTTGAAGGAAAATAAATCCTCCTAATCTCTTCTCTTCTTGCAAGGAGGTGGGTCTTCAATCTTCAACTGTAATTATTCTCGAAACTTAACATTCTGTTTCTGGAGTTCAACATTCTATGCAACAACCACTTGGTACTTGTTCTTCCATGACTCTAACTCATGTTGCGCCTTCCTCAATGCAACTTCTAACTTCTTAGCTTCGGACATAAAGACATAAATGGGTTCTCTTCTCGGAGGTATAAGATCTTGACAAGGATAGGGCATTTTTAACTTGATTGCTCTCTTTCTGACCCACTGAAGGTATGGTTCCAAGGACACACAATCAAGTTTCCCAAGACTTTCCTTCCCTTTCTTATGGAAATGTTCCCATGTAGCCAAGATCTTTCCTTGAAGTTCCTTGTTATCCCTGAAGAAGATGCTCTCCACTTGAACAATCTTGGGAGGCTCCTTCAACGAATATCCCAATTGTCAACGAGCTAAAACCGGATTGTAACTGATCCCTCCATTAAAACTAAGTAAGGGCACGTTAGCAAAATCCCCACAGACATCAATAATTAACGTCTCATCATACACTCGGTTATACCAATCAATGTCTGAGTGGGTCAGCGCCATAACTCTCGGAGGCCAAAGCCCTTTATCGAGATTTGAAAAAGAACTAGACTTAGGCAAGTGCGAAATAAACCACTTGTAAAGTAAGGGCACACAGCAGGTGATCATCCCTCCACCATAGAAGTTTGAGAGATGCACTGAATGATAAGTATTACCTAATAGAGTTGGCACTGGATTGTTCTTCATGAAGATCTTAACTGCATTAAGGTCGACAAACCCTTCAAAACTCGGGAACAGAAACACCCCATAAATGAATAGGGCGAAAATCGCCTCGAATGGAGTCTTGTTCGCATAATCAGCATAATACTGAGCTTTCTTGATTAAAAAAATTCGTAGTCAAACCAAAAGTCCCACCTTTACTAATTAAGTTGTCCTTGACGTCAGAGACCTTTAGATAAAGAGCTTTAGCAATGTCTCTTTCCTCAGGGTCGATCTCCAAGAAAGGGAAAGGAGACTCTTCTAGGATAGGTAGACCCACAAAAAAGGAGTACTCTTCCAAAGTAGGCAACATTTGATAGTCTGGAAAGGTAAAACAATGGTAAAGCGGATCATAAAACTGCAATAAGGCGGAAAGAAGCCCTTCGTCCACTTGGTGACTCAATAAAGATATTAATTTCCCATATTTGTTCTTGAACTTCTCTTGGTCTTCAATCAGGGCTACCAACTTCCTTAGGCCATCCAATTTAGGACTCTTAAAAGTATATTTCAAAGTGTTTTTTCTGTTGGAATCCATAGTATCCTACAATGTTCATAAACAAAGATGAATCCCATGAAGTCCAATGCGGTATAATGCTTTATGAATGCAACAAACACATGTAAGCACATAGAGACATAAGGATAAACAAACAAGGGAGACCCTAGGTTTGCAACGAGCATGGAGCCAAAGGGTATACCCATTCCCAAAGGATGTGGACTAAAGGTTGATTGTATATGCAGAACAAGGTTCTAAGAAGGTTCCCAAAGTCATTAGTCCATCTTTCGGATATTATCAACTTCCCAATTACTCGGTGGTTAATAATATTCTCAAGAGAACCTCTTTTGAGTGTAGCATCGCGTAGCAACTATTTTGAGAGTACTCCCTCATAGTCCTCGCACTACATCCTAATAAAGGCCAAAGTGAGGTTAAGGTAACTACAGTCCTCAATATCATAGGCTCCAACGTCGAAAATAGTGTATGTTTTCACAATTAAACTTGTTCAACAGTACATCTTTCGAGAGGGCCTCAATTGATCGTGATTCTCAAGTCAACTTGGTCGGAATTCAACTCCCTATAAGCCTCGTCGAATATATCACTATCCTATCTTAAGTTCACTCAAGTTCGGTGTAGGACTTTGTCTCACCACTCAAAGATATTATCCCAAAAGCAAGCAAGAGCAAATATACAAATAAGCAGATATAAGCAAATATATATTAAAAAAACAAGTTAGGGAAACCCACTGAGTGTCCCTAGTGAAGTCGCCATTTCTGTCACGGTGAAAATTTGATACCAAGCTATTGATGAGCTTGAATCTGAATTCATTTGCAACCGAACTTTAATTTGTCCAAAGGAATGGAAAAAGATCGAATTACCCACAATGCAATGCAAATTCAAAGGTTTAGAGAGTTTAGGTTCGAGGGTTGGTTAAACTTAAGGAAGGTGCTAACATCCTAAGTTTCTGTAGTACTCTACAGGAACCTCTTGTTTTAATGCTGTTTATTGCTAAGGGTTATCTGCTTAAAGGGTGAAAGACCTAATGGTTTAATTCTAAGTATACTCGATAAGATATCGCATCTTGTGCCTACATATCCCGACGGGAGTGTAATCAGAGTATTTGTAGTTCCCCCTAAAGGGTTTGAGGAGTTCTTTGACTGTGGTCAAAGTTTCTACGGGATAAAGGTAGTTGATTGATTGGTTTTAGGAGAAAAGACGAGTTGTCATTTTAAGGGAGATTACTTAATTTAACCGCCACAACTTTGTAGGAAAATAGTCTTTGCATCGTTTTTAAGAGAAGGGTTCAAGTACTCGGATTGTCAACAAGTACACCTCTATCAATCTTAAGCGGCAAAGTCCCTACATATTGATTGAATTGTTATGGGGTAGAAGATTTGTCTCGCTTAAGATGATTAACATCTTATTCTCTAATGTATTTGAATAATGTTTGATTGAGTTGGTTTGTTTTTATCTAAGTTGTAAAATAAAAGAAAAAGGTCCTCCTATGAGTAGGATCTATCTTAAAAGTTCGACTTAAATGGGATCAAGGATCAATGGGGATTATGATGCAAAATGAGATGCATACGCGCCCGTTTTACGTTACGCGCAGATTCTTCCTTTGGACGCTTATGCAATGCGATAAAGTAAATTGCAGGAAGGTAAAAGAAGATAAGTAAATCCATACACAGACGCATAAAAGCGCTAAGACAAGTGTGTGAAAGTGAGATAGGTGAATGGGGCGGCGTGAAAACGCAAGCTTGCACGATTGATTAATTTGAGGTGAAATTGATTTTAAGCGAGTTGATTATTCTCGAGATATTAGTTGTAAGGGAGGATTGAATTTGATTTTTTGTGAGAAAATTATTTGATTATCTTAGTGGGATTAAACATTATAAGTGAATTTGATATTAAGAGGGATGTTGAATTAATTGAGATTGGTTTTAAGAAGAAAGTTATATTAGATTTGCTCTAGTGAAAGTTTTTATTAAATAGGATGGATTTTAGTTATTAAAAAGTAAAAGTTAGTTTGGATAAAAAGGTTATTTCTTTTATTTATTTTAATGAAAGTTAGGTTAGTAAATTATTTAAAATGTTAATTAGGAATAAAATAAGCGAGTGATCTTTTTGAAAGGATTCTTAATATTACCATAATTTTAATTATTATTATAAAAAGTGTTATTAAAGTTCAAATTATTTAAAAAAAAAGGATTTTTATGAGCAATTATACCATTTAATAAAGGGTGGATAAAAATAAACAAATTATTTAATAAAGAAATGATAAGTTAACTATGAGTTAATTAGAAAGAAGGATAGGTTAATTTTACTAAAATGGATTTTATTGGTTTAGATTAAAAACTGATTAGAAAAGGTTAATTAGTTTAAAAAGATTAAATTAAGATTAAATGGGTTTACTAATTTGATAGAGGGCATGCGATCATGTATAGGTGTGCGCGCGGGTTTACGGTGGAAGGCGCAACATGGATCACTCGATCTGATCCATTGGAGATCAGGGGGCTGTGTGTGCGTGGGTGTGTGGTACGTGCATGGGTGCATCACATATGATCATTTCACATTACAAGATTTTCCAAACACAAAGCAAATCAGAAAACCTTATCCCCCCAAATCCCTCTCGCGGCGCCGTTAGCATTCTCGTTCACTTCACGATTTTTCATCGTCGCCTTTTTCTTCGACCGATTCATCTGTCCTCTTCTCCATTTTTCTTTGCTATAATATGCAACCAAACAAAAGCAACATGCAAAAAAATATTTGAGAATAAACTTTTATCCACAAACAAGAGTCGGCGGCTACTCGTCGATGGTGGCGGTGACACAGGGATGTGATCTTCGAGTTCTTTCCTTTGGCAGCGATGATGAAGCTTGAGGGTGGTCGGAGCTTTACGGCGATGAGGATTCTACTCCAGTTTTGAGCTTTGGGGTGTGGTTGCTTCTTTGCGGTAAAGTGGTTTGTTCACGATGTCCAATCTGTGTGACTTCGTCCTTTTATAGGTGAAGGTGATGGGCCTCCATTTGAATTGCTTTGAAAACTTTCCTGTTTGGGTTGGTGTTGTTGGATCCATTTGATGATTTGGGAGACAAACGCTTAATCCCTTCCTATTTCGTCTGGGCCTGTCTGATTTACTTAGTGATTTTGGGGACCGTTAATTGACTGCCTTCTGATTCTGTCGAAGAAACATTGGCTTCAATTTAGGAAGTTTTGAATTTCTTTTTCTTTGTCTTAATTTGGGATATTTGGAACCGTATCTGTTGACGTATCTGTTGGCTTGTTGACTTTCGTTGTTAACTCTTTTTTCCTTCTTCTTCTTGCAGGGAACATTGTGCCTTGAGTTCAGATGCTTGCTTTGTCTTGTGCTTGCTAAGGAAGGTTTGAGCCAACAATGATGACGCTTAGTCTGAGCTTGACGAAACTACAGTTGCCACTGTTTACTTCTTCTGTTGTTTGAGTGAACTCTGAGCTAGGTAGGTGGTGGTGACAGTTTTCGTTGCTCTTCTGGCAGCTCGAGTTCTATGCCCGATGATGAGCTTCATCCTTCTGAGGGCTTGAAATTTATTCCTTCCGCTTTGAGATTCTGGCATTAAGGGCCTTTCTGGTTCCATCTGGATTCTGAAGTTGGAACGTGAAGTCGAGGTTCAATTTGGTGATGCTTTGCTGGTGTTGTTGATGAAACATTGATGCAGGGCGAAATATTGATGCAATACCGCTGTTGTTACTTGAGCTTAGTTGCCTTGCTTTTGCTGAACTCTTCCGTTTGCGAATGCTAGCTTGCAGCTGATGCAATATTTTCCTGCTATTGCTGGAATGCTCGTGTTACTTGACGTGGAAGAAACATGTTGTTGTTTGCAGCTGACGTGTTTTCTCTTCTTCTTGCAGGGAAGGCTACGTTCTGAGTTCAAATATTCGCCTTGCCTTGTGTTGGCCGGGAAAGGTTTAAAACGGCGATAATGACACCACGTCTGAGCTAAGAAGCTTATAGCCATCATTGTACCACGTCTGACCATGAATGGAACTGAGGGCTGAACTTACTTTGATTCTAATGAGCTATTTCTGCAACGGTTGATAGTTGTATTTCTTTGACAGGTGGTTGCAGATATTAAACTGATATTGTTGATGATGTTCGCAATTGATGTTGTTGATATTGTGCCACTGTTGTGGAGGCTTTCTTGCAATTGATGTTATTTGTTGCGCTGCTAATGTTTGCAAATGATGTCTGTAGCCGTTTCTCTTCTTCTTTCAGGATGTCGCTAGTGGTTCAGCAGCTACCGGTTGTTATGCCGTTGCCGAGAAAGGTTTAAAGCGGCAATGATGGCTTCGTGCCTGAGCCTTGAGGGAAGTGGGAAAGGATGTTGTTTGCACGACCTTTGTTGCTTACAAAGAGAATTTGTCTTTACGTTGTTTGATGTTCAGTAGGAAGTCGATGACAGCTTCGATTGTCGCTCTTCCGGCTGCTCGAACCTTATGCCCAATGATGAGCTAAACTGAGGGCTGAGCATTTCTCAATTATCTCTTTGACCTTTGCTTTTAGGTGTGGTCATTGATTTGTTCTTGTATTTTGCAGGCATAGTACTAGATGATTATGCTGGGCAACTGGGGCAAGATTGTCGCTGATAATGTCGGCAGGCGGTAGTATACTACTCAGGCCTCTTGTAGTCGGTGTATTTGAAGACTGTTGCTGAGGGAAGTTTGCTCAATAACCTGCAGGAAGTTAGGAACTTGGTTCTGAGCTGTGTACGACTTACGAGATAGCTTGAGGCTAATAGGATTTGTAACAAACATTGAAAATCAGTGTTGTAGACTTTGGCTTTTAAGAAGTGTTGGAGTCTTGTAGAAAAAACCAAGTTGTAATTTGAAGAGCCTGTTGTAACTGTTGTTGAATACTTCACTCGTCATAAATAAAGCAATTTCTTTTTTAATCCATATTTGCTGTAATTGAGATATCTCGGTGTTCATAGAGTAACCCAAGGGTGTAGAAGTTATATATATGAGCAAAAGTTACAACGTCACATGGTTGGATTGTATAGAAATTTTGCATAGTATTCGTTTCGAGGATCAAATTTAGCGAAGCTTAGAGAAATCCTGTACCAAAAATCTGGCTTATGAGTTTATATCGTGACACCATGAAATTGGGTGTTATCACGTCTCTTAGGAAATTCCTCATTACTTAAATAAATTGAACTTGGCGTTAAAACTTGTAGTCTTGAATATCCCATGAGAATATGTGATGACTTAGTAGCAAGAAATAATGATGGGCTTGAAAGGATGATGAACTCTTCATGGTAGGATAAACTCCAACCCCTTTTGTACGTCAATTCAGGTTGTATTTGGTTTTCGGAACCGGATAAAACCCGACGAGTTCAAGTCAACTTATGGGCTTTGTTGAAAGTTGATAACACTTGGCTCGAGATTCAATAAGACAATATGAGGACTTCTTTGAACCTTCCACTGGCTAGTTAACACACCTGCACGAACTGGTTAGCCATACTACACGCGCGCGCAAGAGTTAAAACAAAACGAGTACGAAAAAATAAACACCAGAAGGTGGAATCTTATGGTCAAAAATTAGGGTGTGACAATTATCAAAAAGGTAAGAGTTATTAAAAAGGTTTTATTATTAATTTTGAAAATTATTTTAAGTATGAAGTGGATTTTAAGAAAAAAGGAACATATAGATATATAATTTATAAAAAAAGGGGTGTTAAGTTTTTTTAAATAAAACAAGATGATAAAGAAAAAAGGGATTAATTTAAAACATTAGTTAAAAGGTGGTTAAGGTTGATTAAGGTGACTGGGTGGGATTACCGGCGCGAGATAGGATCCGTTGGAGATCCACAGATTGTGCATGTGAGAGTGCTTTGTAGGTGAGTGTATGTGTGATATTATTCATATTACAAAATTACAACAAATAATAAAAACTTGTAAAAGAGGGACCCTAAGCCCCAACTTCATCTTCTTCTTCCTCTTTCACTCTTTCTTCTTTCTTTTCTCGTCGTTCATTCCTCCAGCTTCATTGTTTCCCGTCTTTACCTTCTTTGCTTCATGAATTCGTTATTAACCTGCAAAACAACACCGATCAAACATGCAAAAGGGATTTAGAAAGAAAATTTTACCCAAAAATAAGAGTCGGCGGCGGCTTGTGGACGGCGGTGGTGAAGCGATGATAACTTCAGTTGGCGTATGAGCTTTACGGCAGAGGGATTTCCAACTCTATCTTTGTGGCAGAGTTTTTTCTTGTCCTTCTCTTTGAATTTATTCATGCTTTTATAGGTGAAGGTGATGGGACTCCATTGAAGATGGCTTTTAAAACCTTCCTATTTGGGTGATTCTTGTCGAGAAAGCTTGCTGGATTTGGGAAACAATTTCAATTCCTTTCTTATTCTGTCTGATTCTGTCGAGAGAATGTGGGCTTCAATTTTGGGAAGTTTTGAATCTCTCTTCTTTCGTCTTGATTTGTTGTAGGTTATGTTGATATTGCTTCTGGAAACTTGCCTCTGATGTGCGCCTCTGGAGACTTGCCTCTGATGGATTACCTTTGGAGACTTGCCTCTGATGTGCGCCTCTGGAGACTTGCCTCTGATGGATTGCCTCTGGAGACTTTCCTCTGATGGATGCCTCTGAAGAATTCCTCTGGAGACTTGCCTCTGATGGATTGCCTCTGGAGACTTGCCTCTGATGTGCGCCTCTGGATACTTGCCTCTGATGGATTGCCTCTGGAGACTTGCCTCTGATGGATTGCCTCTGGAGACTTGCCTCTGATGGATTACCTCTGAAGACTTGCCTCTGATGGATCGCCTCTGGAGACTTCCTGGGCTGTTTGTTCTTTGGTCTTAAATCAAATTGCAACACAATTAACTCCTTGCCATTTTGGACTTAAACTTGTGTGATAGACTTGCAACCATGAAGAGCTTTATGGTGTTGATGAAAATGGCCCAACTCAAATTGAAACTCTAAGATCATCTTGCATAAGAATCAAATGGGCATGCCTAAAACGATTGGATTATGAATGTCATCTTCACTTGACCTTGAAACACCTGGACAGGTTGGTTAGGATAAACACGCACACAAGAGCATAAAGGTAAAGAAAGCAAGAAAAAATCGAGGTGGGATCTTAAGGTCAAAAATTAGGGTGTGATAAATCCCCCTATTTAAGTTGCTTATATCTGGAGATATGGAGATTGAAATCTCCATCTCGACGAGATAGGAGGGACTTAAATACAAATATCGCACGAATTTTTAGCCCTAAGGAGCCATCAAATGTATATGATATGAGATGGTATGAAACGCAAGGCAAGACCGGTCCTGTGGGGGAACGAGGCCATAGGGGAGAGACACCAGACACAGCGCACGGGAAGAACAGCCTCCACAAAGCGAGACTCCACGGGGAAAGGAAGCAACCAGCAATGGGGAATCTCCAAAAGTATAAGAGTATAGCGCGTGCACCAAGAATGTGGCGAATTAAACAACAGGTGAGAAACTTGTAATCGAAGGATAATTTACCAACGTGTGGTAGTCCAGACAATGGAAATAACCAAAACGAGCTCTCTTGATCGAAACAGAATTCGTCTTTTTAATTGAGTATTCCATTTGAGAAGAGTAGAAAAGAATAAACCTCCCCGAGCGTCATGGTCTGGATGCCATGAGCTGGTCTCAGTTTCTTGAAATAAACCTCCACGAGCGTCATGGTCTGGATGCCATGAGCTGGTCTCAGTTTCTTGAAATAAACCTCCACGAGCGTCATGGTCTGGATGCCATGAGCTGGTCTTAATTTCTTAAAATAAACCTCCCCGAGCGTCATGGTCTGGATGCCATGAGCTGGTCTCAGTTTCTTAAAATAAACCTCCCCGAGCGTCATGGTCTGGATGCCATGAGCTGGTCTCAGTTTCTTAAAATAAACCTCCCCGAGCGTCATGGTTTGGATGCCATGAGCTGGTCTCGGTTTCTTGAAATAAACCTCCCCGAGCGTCATGGTCTGGATGCCATGAGCTGGTCTCAGTTTCTTGAAATAAACCTCCTCGAGCGTCATGGTCTGGATGCCATGAGCTGGTCTCAGTTTCTTGAAATAAACCTCCCCGAGCGCATGGTCTGGATGCCATGAGCTGGTCTCAGTTTCTTCTCCGTCCATTGTTTCTAACATCAAAGCGCCTCCTAAGAAGACCTTCTTCACTGCATACAACCCATCATAGTTTGGAGCCCATATTCCTCTGACATCAGTGAGGAAAGACTGAATCTTCTTGAGCACAAGGTCACCTTGAATTTGTGGGGTCTAACCTTCTTGTCGAATGCCTTCTTCATCCTCTGCTGGTACAACTACCCATGGCACAATGTCGTCATTCTCTTTTCCTTAATCAGGTTCAACTGATCATATCTGCTTTGGCACCATTCCGCTTTTGATAACTTTGTTTCCATCAAAATCCTCATGGAGGGAATCTCGACCTCTATCAGGAGTACAACTTCCATACCGTAGACATGTGAAAAAGGAGTTGCCCTAGTTGATGTGCATACCGAAGTACGATATCCATGTAGAGCGAACGGGAGCATCTCATGCCAGTCTTTGTATGTGACAACCATCTTCTGAATTATCCTCTTGATATTCTTGTTGGCGGCTTCAACAACCCCATTCATCTTCGGCCTGTAAGGGGAGGAATTGTGATGCTCAATCTTGAATTCTTCGCACAATTCCTTCATCATTCTATTGTTTAAGTTGGACCCATTATCTGTAATAATCCTGCTCGGCACACTGTATCTGCAAATGAGCTGATTCTTGATAAACTTGAGAACCACATGCCGAGTTACGTTAGCATAAGAAGCTGCTTCGACCCACTTAGTGAAGTAGTCAATTGCCACTAAGATGAATCGGTGTCTATTAGATGATTTTGGTTCTATCATTCCAATCATATCAATTCCCCACATGGAGAACGGCCAAGGAGACGAGATAATATTCAACAAAGTTGGAGGCACATGAATCTTATCAGCGTAGATCTAACACTTGTGACATTTCCAAGCAAACTTGTAGCAGTTGGATTCCACCATGATCCAATAATAACCAGCTCTTAAGAGCTTCTTAGGCATAGCATGTCCATTGGTATGAGTACCAAAGGACCCTTCGTGAATTTCCATCATTAACATGTCTGCTTCCCGCTTGTCAACACATCTCAGCAAGACCATGTCAAAGTTCCGCTTGTATAACACATTATTACTCAGGATAAAATTACCGGCCAACCTTCTCAGTGTCTTCCTATCCTTGTTGGAGGCTCCCAAAGGATACTCTTGTGTTCTGAGAAACACTTCAATATCATGGTACCAGGGTTTATCATCTGCAACATCCTCAATGGCAAAAACGAAGGCGGGTCTGTCAAGACGTTGTTGCACCCCAAAATTTGACCAACATTTATTCACCCATCAAGTGTTTGAAGGTTGATACCTTCATCAGAAAGTTCAAGAGATCCTCAGAGGAATTAGTTGAAACCAAGGTTGTGTGCTTCATAGCTTGAGAGTTGTGGGAGCTCCTCAGATGATTCTGAGACTATGAGAGTGAGCTTGAAGCTTTGAGAAAGTTTATGAGATGTCTTGAAAGTCATAATGAAGCCCAGAGAGGTCATTGTGCAAGAATTCAGAAGATTCAACCATGACTGGTAGAATTAGGGTTTGACTGGGTCAATCCTAGATCAGCTAAAGATTTGGAGAAGGTTGAGACCCAATCCCAGGTCCATGAGATCATGGAATGATGTATGGAGATGTTATAAAGATGATTCCTAGACCAACTCATCATGATTGAGGAGTTTGAGAAGTTTTAAGTCAGGGTTTCCAAGGATTGACAGTGAAAAAACCCTAGTTTGATCCTTATCTTCCAGGCAGTTTTAGCTTAAGATTTGGTTGATATCTCATCTTCCCCACAACATGAATGTTGTATAGCTTGTTCTTAGCTTTAATTTGAGTGGTAGAAGTCCTTGATAGGATGTGCAGAGCTCAAGTTATGGTTTTGACAAATTACAGGTCAGCTGAGGTGTGTGAATCTGGGTCCTTGAAAGTCACCCAACTTGCAGACAACTTTTGCTCTAGTAGGATGATTCCTATGATCTCTTGGTCAACATGAATGTTGAAGAGAATCTTCTTAGATTTCTAGAGAGTACTATAAGTCCTTTATAGGATTTGTAGAACTCAACTTATGGTTTGAACAAGACAGGGGTATTTTGGTCATTTGGTGATTATAGGTCATTTTAAGCAAAGGCCATATCTCCTATTTCCAAGCCTCAAATGAAAAAACTCAAAACATCAAAGTTGTTCAAAATGGGATTTTAAGCCTAGAAAAGTGGTCATGATTTGTTGGAAAAGCTTGTAGCAAGGATTTTCAAGAATGGTTGAAAATGACCTAAAAATGTCTTATAAGTTAAATGAATCCAAGTTGGAAATTGGTTTGGGAGATGTACAAATCCAAAATAGGTCATCCAATATGTCATTTTGAATCCAAACATCATTTTAGAAACAATGGTTCAAATAGATTTTTTTATTTAAGGTCTTAAAATAGAGGTTGCTTTGTAATTTTGTTTCTTGCATCTTAAGGAACTTTGAGAAACTTCACATAAGGCAAAACCAAGCTTGTTTTTTCACACATTCCCTTTCAATATCTCTTGTAAGGAGATTTTGGCACAAAATGACAAGTCTTAAGGCATGATATGATATGATACCACATATCACTTCATGAGAAATTCTAAAGCTTTCTAGCTCATTCTAGAAGCTCCTAGATGATTCCATTGGTTGTTATTTAAAGAGTGAGCCATAGTGAAGAAAAAGGTTGGTCAAGGTTGGTGAAATCAGTGGTGAAGAGTGAAGGAGAAAGTGGATTTCAAAGTTTCTTCAAAATCAAGCAAGCTTCCATTTCTTCATCTACAAGCTCTCTTCCTCAAGATTCTTGCAAACAGAACCATATCCATCATTAGAGGATTCCTTGGAAGCAATTACAAGCCTCAAAGCCATCTCTAACATCACTCACCATCACCATTTGACAGGTTGGTAACTTGCTTCATACCTCCTTAATTATGTACATTCAATTAGGTTCTTAGGTGTAGAATTAACATGCTAGGTTAGTGGATGATTTCCTGAGAGTTATAGGAAGATCCATGGAGTTTCATGGCAGGGTGCCATTTCTTTAATTTCCAAGAACAAGCTGTGTATTGAGTTTTAATGGATATGGTATAGCATAGATTGGTTAGGGTAACATGTAGAACAAGTTCATACCATTAGATCAAAGCTCTAGCAAGATTGATACCAGAAGAAAATGGTGGAACCCTAGTCTTGAGGCTTTCTGTTTGGACGATTTAAGAGGTTTCAGGGAAAGCTACTTGTTTGGTTTTGTTCATGGCAATCAGTAGGTCATCTTTGCTTTTGGAAGTTTCGAATTTCATCGAGGAATCAGAGAGAACGAGTGGGTTGAATTCGTGCATGGAAATGAGAAAACTGAAAACCCTAGCTTGTCATTTGGGGACGATGACCCCTGGCCATCGGATTAGTCCAATTCATTTGACTTGATCAGCTCATCCAACGGTCCCAATTTAAAACGAAAACGGAGGGAGTTCTAAGGGGCTAAACGCAGCGTTTGAGTTAGTGATGAATCCTGGGCTTAATGAAAACTTTGATACTCACACCCCACCCAGCGGCCCAATCCAAAAAATGAACTAAAACCTATCGCTATTTGCACCGTTGGTTTCTTTAATTTCCTTTGATTTTTCTATTGATTTTCTGATTATTAATGGGCTTAACGCGTGCTATTCCCACCCCCGGTTTATGGGCCCATCATAATATGAACTAGGCGTGTTTCTGTTCTCACCCCCATCCCATTTTCTTTTATTTTCTTATTTTAATTTCCTTTATTTTCTTGCATTTTCAATAATTCATATAAAATTCAAAAATGATTGTTTTTTAATTCTTGTTTTTTCTACATGTTCATAATTTTGTCTAGAAAAATATCAATAAATAAAATTGGCATTTTATTTTCTATTAATATTTTTAGTATATTTTCCATGTAAATAGCTTTTTTAGAAGTTTAGGTGTATACTTAATATTGTAGAATTTCTTTTAGGACCTTACCTTAGGCTTTTTGAGCCATTCTTTTTGGCATAGTTAGATATTGAATCATAGTTTCCCATAGGATTTAATTCATGATTTTTAGATTAAAATTTGATTAGTTTGTTTAGGCTAGCATTAGCATAATAAAATTAGGGTTTTATTCAACATAAGTAGACTTAACAATTTTGTTTTGGGTTTTTAGGTCAAGATTAGAGTATGGGGAATATATGGGTTAAGGGTAGGTATGTACAGAATCCCCTAGAATTTTACTAGAATATTATATAGTATTTTAGTATTTTTAATTGATTTTTGAATGTATGGTTAGTATGTATGTTGCCTTGTGGGCATTGTATTTTGGGTGCTTGCTTGTTTTGCTTCCTTTTGTGCTTGGTTGGCCTTGTGGAGCTTGATGGAGCATTAAGGAGCATTGAGAAGCATTTGAAGATTGAAGTTGAGCTTGGAGGCTTTAGTCTTAGGTTTTACTTTTGTTTTAGGGATAGGATCAGGATAGAGCTTGGTTAGATAAACTTCTTTCTCAAACATGGATAGTATTCTTCCCATCCATTTCTCCCTATGATTCAAAGTCCTTCCCTGGTATACACCTCTCTCCTTTGGAGGGATTAGTGTTATACCCAGGAGGTAGAACTTTTGAGGGAACCCTTCATTTGATATTGAACCCTTACAGGTCACCTTTGGTGATCAGATAAGCAGTTCAATATCCCCCAGCTTATCCTGTAGTGATTTTTCTCTGTTTGATTAGTCTTGAGAGCTGTCAGAGCCTGAGCATGAAGATGAGGACTTCATTGAAGATGGTTGAAGAGGATGAATCCTTGAAGACTGCCATTCCAGCTGAAGCTTGAAGAGCATGAAGATCAAGTTGATACTTGAAGATCCCTGAAGATGGTGAAGCCTGAAGGCGGAGCTGATCAAAGAAGCTGAAGCTTAAGGGGAGAAGATGAGTTGATACTCATGTGGTAGGGTTGATACCTGGAAAGCAGTTGATGATTGAAGTCTGAAGACTGAGTTGCTGCTGGAGGAGCTGAGGCCTTCTTCTGTTTTTCTTCTCTGTATTGTGTGTTTTGCTTGAATTGTCCGTTGCATTAGATTAAGTTCATCTAGAATAAGTTCAGTCTAGGAGCATGATTGCATTAGAGGTTGAGTTGCTCCCTCTGCTTGTATTGTTATTGCGTGGCTTTGCTTGCGGGTATTCGGTAGAGCCCAACTCCCTTGCCCATGTGGCTTGCTTGCCTGATGGCATTTTCATTTCTTTTATCTGTATGATTGCAGTTTACTGTTTGTTGCTTGATAGCATGTTGTTTATTTTTCAGTATGATTACTGTTATTTCATGACTGGCTTGAGGTCGAGACGAGCTTGTGGAGGCTGAAGCCCCGCACACATTTCCTCCCTCACTTGCATTGCCTGCATTTTACTGTTAAGCTGATGCTTTGTCTGTTTTGGTGTATCATTGACATGATCCCTTAGGACTCTCATTTCCTTTGATAAGGATTTGATGATAGAATCTTAGGTTGAAACCTATGCATGACAACTTCTAGGAGTTCCTTGTTCAAACCTCAACCATAGGATGAATCCATGGCATGATAACAGTAGGACTTGATAGTCTCCCTCCTAGTTGGGCCTGTTCTCTTCTCATCTCAAAGCAGTTTAAGATACAGTAATCATGATTGATTTCTTTCGTACGTTACGAGCCTTAAGCTATCTGAGAAAGGATTGTGGGAGAGTTTCTTTTCCACAGTCTGGATGTTTAGTATGGTACCCTTTGGGTGACATGCGACGCATTCACTCTCAGGTCATAGTCTCTAGTGCGGTTGAAATCGCAAACACAATAAAAAACACTTCTTTCAGGAAATAACCCGTAGTTTTCCGAACTACGTGAGCTCTGATCTCTCATGCCTGTTGAGAGTACGTAGGCACAAGATGGCGAAGTCTTGGCGAGCTACCTTCCCCCGTAATCCTTCGTAGGTCGAACTACGTTGACTCTGATTTCTCATTCTCTGATGAGAATACGTAGGCATAAAGCGCGATGCTTTGCCGAGTCATTTTTCTTTTCTTTTTCAGCCAGCCTTGATAGGTAGATAGAAAAAAACCAACCCGTCCAAGTAAACAAACAAGCGAGGATCCCGTCGAGTACGACGGACGTGAGGGGTGCTAATACCTTCCCCTTGCGTAACCGACTCCCGAACCCAGACAATGGTTGCGATGACCTTGTCTTACCCTTTTTCGTCAGGTTTTTCCGATCGTTTCCTTTCCCGCTCTGAGGGATAAATAACGAAAGGTGGCGACTCTTCTGTCATGCCGGCACCTTATTTTCGCGCAAGCGACAGCTGGCGACTCTGCTGGGGACTCCAACGGTTCCCTGCGCGAGTCAATCCTATCGCTTGTGTGTTTACCTGTTGGGTTGCGTTTATTTATCGCATTTTTACTTCTCGCACTTTATTTCCCGCATGTTATTTTCAGTATAATATGATTATTTGTGTTGTTGTGGGATGGGAGTTCTGATGAGTGAGAAGCCAGACCCAGGCTTGAGTGCACCATAGACTTAGAGTGGAAATTAGTGGGCGCGTGCTTGCTTTGCAGGCACTAGTGTCTCATGAAATCCACGCTCAGACGAGGTTCATCCGGTTGGCTTCACTTTCAACCCTTTGGGTTGAGACGGTTGCTGGTTTAGTGGATTGTCGACTCTGGGGACCGATCATTTGTGATTCAGCTAAGTGAGGCCTCTTCAAGACTTGATGATGCCACTCCTTCTGGGAATCGTATCGTCAGTTTTGAAAGTCTGTAACGCTGATGAACGCATAGGATGCCGTACCTTGAGTCAGTTTAGGTCCATACCTGTGAGTGGGATTGGGTTTATTGCAGGAAACTTTGACCTTCAGACCACCTGGTTTTCTTGACAGTGAATCAGTTATGTTGGTACCAGGGTTCTCAGTTGCAGACTTGTCTGTTCTTGATAGAGCAGGTTTTGATCAGAGGATCTTATCATCAGGTGTATGTCTGTTCTTGATAGAGCAGGTTTTGATCAGAGTATTGTCATCAGTGGTTTGTTCTTGATAGATCAGATTTTTGGGGTCCGAAGATCTCATCAGCAGATGTTGTTTGTTCTTGATAGAGCAGATTTTGAGTGGGGTCTGAAGATCTCATCAGCAGCTGTATGTTTGTTCTTGATAGGGCAGATTTTTGATTTGGGGTCTGAAGACTTCGTCAGCAGATATTTCTTGATCATACATCCGAGGTCCTTATTATCAGCCATTTGTTCTCGACAGAGCAGAATTTTGATCCTATGTGTATCGTCCTATCAGATGGTTATTCTTAGCAGATCAGATCAGTGGTCTTACACCGGGGTTTTCTTCTCATGAGTGATTGTTGATACAGAATCTCCACAGCAGCTATCCGGATATATTATTGCATGCCTGCATTTTGCATTAGTTTGCATGTTCATTTGCATTCCATTAACGTGTGTTTGTGTTGCAGGTACCGTTTCCCCGATTCAGGATTTCTCGCCTCCTATTGTATTCTTATGGCCTCTCTCAAGAAGACTGTTGCGTACAAGTTCCCGACCCCTGATGTGTCGAAGTTGACTGGTTTGATAGCTCTAGCAGGTGATTCTGTGAAGGATAGGTTCAGGAAGTCTTATGGCAGGTTGCTCAGTCTGGTTTGCAAACCTTCTACGTCCGAGTTGAATGGGTTACATGCTCTTCTGCAGTTCTATGACCCTCCTCTGAGGTGTTTCACTTTTCAGGACTTTGTTCTCGCGCCGACGCTGGAAGAGTATGCTGATTTGCTGGGTGTGCCTATCAAAAGGCAGATGCCTTTTGTCCACATGGATGCTGAGCTTGATCTGGCCGGTTTAGCTTCTTCACTCCATTTGGGCGCCTCTGAGTTAGTAGTGACGAGTTGGAACAAGGTTCCTGGGTTCTCCTTGCAGTTTCTGATAGCTAAGGCTCAGCAGTGTGCTAAGGACAAATGTTGGGACGCATTCAATGCCATCCTTGCTTTATGCATATATGGCATTATCCTGTTCCCCAACATGCCCGATTTCGTAGACTTTGATGCATTTCACATCTTCGCCTCAGGGAAGCCAGTCCCTACTTTGATCGGGGATGTCTATCACTCAGTACATTACAAGAATGAGAACCGGAGAGGGAAGAATGTCTCATGCTGCGTACCATTGCTGTACAAATGGTTTGATAGTCATTTGCCCAAGAGGGGTTCTTTCGTCTTGTCTGCAGCCACAGCTGAGTGGCCCGAGCGTCTGATGAGTTTGTCTGCAGAAGATATTGATTGGTTCGTTGACAGAGACAGGTTAGGTACCGAGGTGATCTTCAGTTGTAGTGGGTTTCCTAATGTACCTCTGATAGGTAGGAAGGGTTGCATCAACTACAATCCGTCGTTGCTAGTTCGTCAGTTCGCATATGCTTTGAGGACTCCGCCGAAGGAGGAAGAGGTACAGGAATCTCTGTACCTCACTGGTGCTTTAGAGGGGGATTTGTTTTCCAAGCTTCAGCGTGCGTGGAACAGTATCAGCAAAAGAGGAAAGCCTTTGTTGGGAAAGAGCAACAGTCAAGCCTACCCTCCTTATTCAGCTTGGATCAGAGCCAGAGCCAACGCTATAGGGATGCCATTTCCTCATGCCAGACCAGAGAGTCCTCCACCAGTCGAAGAGCCTACCACTGTGTCCATTCATCAGCACAACCAGGTATTAGCCGAGCGGGATGAACTGAAGCGGGCGAACGCAGAATTAGAGAAGGAGTTAGCTCAGCTTCGAAGTGAAAGGAAAGAAGTCGTGCATGCTTTCAAAAAGCAAACAGAGTCGGTAAACCAACTGGGTGCAGACTTGGCAAAGCAAATAGCTGACCGCGAACGCTTGGGTCAAGACTTCAGGGCTGTTAATGATGTACTAGCTACGAAGAAGCAGCATTTGGACGAGGCATATCAGAGGATATCTAAGTTCGACCAGCATTGGAAGACCTCCCTGGCCACCAGGAAGGAGCGAGAGGACAAGCTGATGCTGCAGATCTCTAAGCTGGAAGCCGAAGTCAAGGAAAGTGAGCGGAGGTTTGATGAAGAGACCGCCCGCAGATACGCCGCCGAGGGCCAACTCAACAAAGCCCTTGCTAACCTGAAGGAGCATAAGCTGATGTTTGAGTCTAAGAAGCGGAAACTGGAGGATTGCTTTGGCGAAGGAGCCTGGGAAAGTTCAGTTCAAGGGCTTCAGCATACCATTGTGCAGAGGGAACTACTCGTCGAGGGGTTGCTCACTTTGCCAGATCATCCAGAGACAAAGGAGTTATTAGCAGAGTATCGCGCCCGTGGCCGTACTTGACTAGTTGTATTCCTCTTGTTTTGATCTTTGTTGTATGCTGACCATCACCAGGCTTGTTGGCTGAGGTCACGCTGTTGATTTGTTTTGTACTCGCTGATACTGTATACTGCCTTGACAGGCCTTTCCATATATATATGAGATTGATGTTTCCATGATTGGGCTCGGACTTCTTCCTCTTATTATTATCAGCACTGGCACTAAGGCACTAGGATCGGGGGAAATCTCCCAAGCACACAGACACACGCATGCATCTGCATGAAGCATTTGCATGGCGTACATTTTGTTGCTTTTCCTAACCTTTAATGTTTTCATGTTTTTCAGGTTCACAGGTTCCGAGCTGTTTCCGGTCTCCAGGATTGATCAAAGACTCATTCACCGTTACTCAACTCGAGCTAATCAGACAAGGATCATGGATCAGGTGCAGTCAGATGTTCAAGAGCTCCGTGAACGGATGGATCGTTTTATGGAACTGATGCAGGTGGTCGCTAATGGTCAGGACCAGCTTCGTACTTTGGTTCAACCTTTGATCTCCATGGTTGATAGTAACGGCATACTTCATGGCGGGGTTGTGCCTACTCCTCCTCCAGTCGATGCTCCGCAGAATGTTATTCCTGTTGCCGGGGGGCAACGGCAGTGCTAATGGAAATGTAATGGCCAATATCGGACTCAATGCGACGGGCGTCGGCAATGGTAGTTTGGGAGCCAATGTAAACATAGGGCCGGTCAACGGCAATGCTGGTGTCGGAAATCTGTTGGTGCCTCAGCCGTGGCTTGAGGATCATCAGGATGACGTGTTTTCTCAAAGAGGTATAGAAGCAGAGTTGAATGCTGAAGCTCGACTCAGGTTCAAAGCATTGGAAGACAAAATGAGAGACATTGAAAATCAGAATACTTTGGGCGTTGATATGTCCAAGCTGGGGTTAATTGCTGATTTCAAGGTACCTCATAAATTCAAGGTGCCTGTTTTTGAGAAGTATAAGGGTACTACTTGCCCTCGTGTTCACCTTCGATCTTATTACAGAAAGATGTCCGCCTATTCTGACGATGAGAAGTTGCTGATGCACTTCTTCCAAGATAGTCTTTCTGGTCCATCCCTCGAGTGGTATATGGGCTTGGAGCCTGCTACAGTGCGCACGTGGAAAGATCTCGCTGAAGCGTTTGTCCTCCACTATCAGTACAATAGCGACTTGGCCCCCAACCGAGTTCAGCTCCAGAATCTTTCACAGCGGAATAATGAAAGCTTTAAAGAGTACGCCCAGCGGTGGCGTGAGTTGGCTGCTCGGGTTCAACCGCCAATGGTCGAGCGTGAGCTAGTGCAAATGTTCGTGGCTACCCTTCCTGGAATCTACTATGAAAAGCTGGTCAGTGGCATGTCTGGGACATTCTCGGCTCTCATCACTATGGGCGAGCACATCGAAAACGGTATAAAGATCGGAAAAATCCAAGGTGAATCATCCTCAGCTGGAGGAGGTGGTAAGAAACCTTACGCTGGCAAGCGTTGAGAAGGAGATGCCAGTGCTGTCACTAATGCTCGGAGAAAGGGCAAGGGCCCTCAGCAGCAGATTGCTAGCATAAATATCCCAGCGGCTCCGCAGTAGCAGCAACCGCAGCAACAGAATCAGCAGGGATATAGGAAATATCAGAACCGGGCTCCTTTGGCAAGCCATCATTTCGAAGCTCCACCTATGTCGTATGCGCAGCTCTTGCAAACTTTGCTTCAGCTTCAGTTAGTGCAAAAGAGGACGCTGGCTCCCTTGACAGGGGCACCACCACCGGGGTATGACGCAAGTGCCACTTGTGATTTCCATACTGGGGCACCAAGCCACACGATTGAGAACTGTAAAGCTTTTAAGCACAAGGTGCAGGACCTGGTAGACGCCAAGGTTATTAACTTTTCTGACAGTGTGCCCAATGTTACCAAAAACCCTATGCCTCATCATAGGGGAGGCGGAGTGAACGCCATTATCACAGAGGAGAGCGCAGATATGTTGACTGATGTCAAGAACGTAAAGACGCCGCTTAGTTTCGTCAAAGCTAAGTTGCTGAAGAAGGGATTCTTTCCAGGATGTGGAGAGTTATGTATGGCTTGTGCTACACATCCTGATGGGTGTGAGCAGCTGGTAGAAGGTATCCAAAGTCTGATGTCTGAGGGTATTTTGCAGTTCAGCCGGAGAATTGAAAGTGTATCAGGGGAGGTTGTGCTGAAGCAGGCGGATGAAGTTGCCACCATTACCATTCCTCGTCAACCTATTACTATTTCTGCGCCCCGACAGCCTACCATCACTATTACCAGGGCCGGGCCAATCCCATTCGAGAGCACTAACGTCGTTCCATGGCATTATGGCGCTGAGGTCTATTGCAATGGTCAGAAGTTAGAGCTGGAGCCGTACGGGTCGACTGTGCAGAATCTCGCCGGAGTCAGTGGTATTACTCGAAGCGGAAGAGTGTTTGCACCGACAGAGGTTGTGGCAGAGAAAGTGGTCAGAGCTGAGGCTGCTGATAAGGGTAAAGGCAAAGCCGTCGAAGAGGTCCCTTGTGGGGCAGAGAAGGATTTGCTTGTCAAAGATGCCGAAGAGTTCATGCGGTTAATCAAGAAGAGCGACTACAAGATTGTAGACCATCTTCATCAGACTCCGTCAAAGATCTCTATTCTCAACTTGTTGCTGTGTTCTGAAGCGCACCGCAACGCATTACTGAAGGTATTGAACGCTGCCTACGTGCCGCAGGAGATATCAGTAAATCAGCTAGAGGAGGTGGTAGCCCATGTTAATGCTGGCAATGGGCTGGGATTCACAGATTTAGAGCTGACTCCTAAAGGGAGAGATCACAACAGCGCCTTGCACGTCTCGATAGAGTGCAGAGGCACTATTATGTCGCATGTCCTGGTGGACACGGGTTCGTCGCTTAATGTGCTTCCGAAAAAGGCACTAATGAAGTTGGACACTCGTGGATTGCTTTGCACGCCCAGTGATCTGGTGGTGAAAGCCTTTGATGGAACTAAGCGCCACGTTTTCGGAGAGTTGACCCTGCCGATTCAGGTTGGTCCGGAGACGTTCGATACGGTTTTTTATATCATGGATATCATGCCTGCCTACAGTTGCCTCTTAGGTCGGCCATGGATCCATGCTGCTGGTGCTGTGACGTCCACGCTGCATCAAAAGCTCAAATATGCTGTCGGGGGAAGCATAGTAACCGTCTGTGGTGAGGAGGACATTATGGTGAGCCACTTGTCATCCTTTAAGTATGTTGAAATGGATGGCGAAATCCATGAAACTCTCTGCCAAGCATTTGAAGCCGTCAAGGTGAAAGAGGTAGCCCCTGTCGTCGTAGAGAAGCAAGAGATGAATCTCTCCTCGTTCAGAGAAGCTCGGGCCGTCGTCGAAGCCGGTTCCGCCCCAGGCTGGGGGCATGTTTTGGAGGTACCGATCAAGCAGGATAAGTTTGGATTGGGGTATTCTCCTGAAGCTGAAGCTTCATCTTCTTCGTCTAGCAGCTCATCTCGTGGGAAGGGGCCGATCCTATTTACCAAGGGCGGAGTGATTTTCGAAAGCATCAACGCAGCGTCTGAGGACAGCGGGGATAGCGATTGTGATCTTGACGCCTGGATTCAGCCAAGCAAGCCGGGCGAGCGCCTCAACAATTGGACCATCAAGGAAATTATCCAGCTGACAAGTGAAGAGTAATGATTTACTTTTTACAATCTTTGTACAACCCTATGTCCTACCCGGGGCATAGTGGTTTTATTGTCAGGGCCTTGTTGGATTATGTACATGCATTTTGTTAATAAATCAAAGGCATTTTCTTCGTACTCAAATATTGTGTTCTCTGTTATTCCTGTTTTATGCTTATTTCGAAAAACAGTAAAATGGCAACGGGGTTTGTGCTAACCTGCATATCCTTGCTTTAAACTTAACCCTTGTTATTGCAGGATCCACATAACAGACGACATCGACTCTGGACCCTCTACGGCTCACTACGACTTCGATTGCCCGATATATCAAGCCGAGGATGAGATTGATGAAGACGAAGACCTTCCGGAAGAGTTGGCCCGCTTATTGAGACAAGAGGAAAAGGTTATTCTGCCTCACGAGGAGGATATTGAGATCGTAAACCTGGGTTCTGAAGAGCTCGTCAGAAATGTCAGAATAGGGGTTACACTGCAGAATGATGTCAAGCATAGACTAGTCAAGATGCTTCGAGAGTATAGTGACGTCTTTGCTTGGTCATACGAAGATATGCCCGGACTTGACACTGACATCGTGGTTCATCGCTTGCCGTTGCGAGAAGATTGCCCTCCAGTCAAGCAGAAGCTTAGAAGGACAAGACCAGATATGGCTGTAAAAATCAAAGAAGAAGTCCAGAAGCAGTTGGACGCAGGATTTCTAGCCGTTACCACTTACCCTCCGTGGGTCACCAACATAGTGCCTGTACCGAAGAAGGACGGTAAGGTACGCATGTGCGTCGATTATCAGGATTTGAATAGGGCGAGCCCTAAGGATGACTTCCCGTTGCCTCATATCGATGTGTTGGTCGAAAACACAGCCCAGTTTTCCGTGTTTTCGTTCATGGATGGCTTCTCCGGTTACAATCAGATTAAGATGGCACCGGAGGACATGGAGAAAACGACGTTTATCACCCCCTGGGGAACATTTTGCTATAAGGTAATGCCCTTCGGTCTGAAGAACGCAGGGGCCACTTACCAGCGAGCAATGGTAACTTTGTTTCATGATATGATTCATCATGAGATCGAGGTCTATGTTGATGACATGATTGCAAAGTCCCAAACGGAGGAAGAGCATCTGGTCAACGTATTGAAGCTTTTGAGAGGCTTAGGAAGTTCAGGCTGAGGCTGAATCCTAGCAAGTGCACTTTCGGAGTGCGGTCCGGAAAGTTATTGGGGTTTATCATTAGCGAACGGGGTATCGAAGTTGATCCTGCGAAAATAAAAGCTATTCAAGAAATGCCAGCATCGAAAATAGAAAAAGAAGTTCGTGGTTTCTTGGGCCGAATAAACTACATTGCAAGGTTTATCTCTCAGCTCACGGCCACTTGTGAACCGATGTTCAAGCTTTTAAAGAAAGATCAGGCGATTACTTGGAATGAGGATTTCCAGAGGGCATTCGACAAAATAAAGCAGTATCTTCAAGAACCTCCAATCTTGATACCCCCAGTGGCTGGACGGCCATTGATCATGTACCTGACGGTTCTGGAGAATAGTATGGGGTGTGTTCTCGGTCAGCACGACGAGACGGGCAGAAAGGAGCATGCCATTTATTATTTGAGTAAAAAGTTCACTGAGTGTGAATCTCAATACTCGATGCTGGAGAAGACGTGTTGTGCATTAGCTTGGGCTGCCAAACGTCTACGACAGTATATGCTCAATCACACCACTATGCTAATTTCGAAGATGGATCCGATCAAGTACGTTTTCGAGAAGCAGGCTCTTTCGGGCAGGATTGCCAGATGGCAAATGGTGTTAACAGAATATGATATTCAGTATGTCTCCCAGAAAGCCATCAAGGGAAGCGTATTGTCTGATTACCTTGCCGAACAGCCGATCGAGGATTACCAGCCGATGAAGTTTGAATTCCCTGACGAGGATATTATGTTTCTCAAAGCGAAGGATTGCGATGAGCCATTGCCCGGTGAGGGGCCAGATAGGACGTCTCAGTGGAAGTTGATATTCGACGGAGCGGTTAATTCCTATGGAAGTGGTATCGGGGCTATCATCACGACTCCTTATGGATCCCACATCCCGTTTACTGCGAGACTGACGTTTCCAGTTACCAACAATGAGGCAGAGTATGAAGCATGTATTATGGGTCTAGAAGAGGCAATTGATTTGAGAATCAAGAATCTAGACGTATATGGTGACTCAGCTCTTGTAATCAATCAAATTAAAGGGGAGTGGGAAACTCGTCAATCGAATTTGGTGCCGTACATGAATTATGCCAGGAGGCTGCTTCCGTTCTTCGATCGAGTGGAACTCCATCATGTACCCAGGGCTGAAAATCAGATGGTTGATGCCTTAGCCACGTTGGCTTCAATGTATAAGGTCAATTTTTGGAATGAGGCTCCAAGAATTGTGCTTTCGCGTCTTGATAGACCGGCATTTGTCTTCGCAATCGAGGAGGCCGCCGACGGCAAGCCATGGTTCCACGACATCCAAACCTTCCTTATGACTAAGGAGTATCCTGCGGGTGCGTCAACCCAGGATAAGAAGACTCTGAGGAGGCTATCTGGAAACTTTTATCTCAATCCTGATGGAGTGCTGTATAAGAGAAACCACGATCTCGTGCTACTCAGATGTGTAGATGAGAAAGAGGCAAGAATGCTCATGGAAGAAGTCCATGAGGGCACATTTGGTACGCACGCCGGAGGGCATGCCATGACGAGAAAGATCCTGAGAGCAGGATATTACTGGCTGACTATGGAGTCGGATTGCTTCAGATTCGCGAAGAAATGTCATAAATGCCAGATTTATGCTGACAAAGTTCATGTGCCGCCGTGCCAATTGAATGTCATGTCCTCCCCTTGGCCGTTCTCCATGTGGGGCATCGACATGATAGGCAAGATCGAGCTCACTGCATCCAATGGTCATCGTTTCATTCTGGTAGCTATCGACTACTTCACCAAATGGGTGGAGGCAGCCTCGTACGCTAATGTGACCAAGCAGGTGGTAGCTAAATTCATAAAGAGGGACATCATCTTTCGTTATGGAGTTCCCGAGCGGATCATTACTGATAATGGTTCGAATTTGAATAACAAGATGATGAAGGAGTTGTGCCAGAGCTTCAAGATTGAACACCACAACTCATCTCCTTACCGGCTGAAGATGAATGGCGCCGTCGAAGCCGCCAACAAGAACATAAAGAAGATCGTTCAGAAGATGGTTGTGACCTACAAAGATTGGCACGAGATGCTGTCGTTTGCCTTGCACGGTTATCATACGACGGTGCGTACGTCGACCGGGGCAACTCCTTTCTCCTTGGTGTACGGTATGGAAGTTGTCCTACCGTTAGAAGTGGAGATTCCTTCTTTGCGAGTTCTGGTTGATGTGAAACTCGACGAGGCAGAATGGATTACGAATCGTTTGAACCAACTCAGCCTGATGGATGAGAAGAGGTTGGCATCGATTGCATTTGGTCGTCTGTACCAAAGCCGAATGAAGAAAGCTTATGATAAGAAGGTGCGTCCTAGAAGCTTTCAGACGGGTGATCTCGTCCTGAAGAAAATTCTTCCGCCACACTCCGATCACCGGGGCAAGTGGACTCCGAATTACGAAGGGCCGTATGTCGTCAGCAAGGTCTTCTCCGGAGGAGCTTTGTTGTTATCCACGATGGATGGTGAAGATTTTGCATCCCCAGTGAACGCGGACGCAGTTAAAAAATACTTTGCTTGAAAGAGACCCGCTGGACAAAGAAGAAAGAGTCCAGGCAAAAAAGGGGCATCCCGGCGAACCAAAAACAGAATAAAAGGTTCGGGCAAAAATTAGGGATATATTGAAAAAATGTACACCCGCGAAGTCGAAAACCTACACTGGGCGGCTTCGGCAAAAAAGGGTATCCCGGTGAACTGAAAACCCGTAAAGGGCGGTTCACGCAAAAGTTAGGGATTTGAATAAGCAAATGACTGCATTCTGCGTGTGGACTTTCATTGTTAGTGGTTTGGAGGACCTGAGGGCCGTTTATCTGAATCAATCTCTTCCGAAGCTGAAGCGTCGGAGAAATATCGAAGTCGAGTGGGTCTTAGAGGGATCAACTCGTGGTGTTCGTCTACGCCTCGTTGCCGACATTTGTATATACTGATGTATATTTATGTTTCATTTTTGCGCGGCTTCCTCATTCCAGGAGCTTGCCTCTGTTGTAAAACATTCTTTTGCCCATTCAGGGGTTCCCCATCAATAAAATGCATATTATTCAGCAATTCTGCTTGCCTATTTAGCATTTATCTGTTTTGTTTGCGAATGAAAACGCCGATGTTTTTGATAAAATGCGCATACATAAACTTACGGGCCTAGGCCCATTGATTGTTGAAACAATTAATTACCTGAATATTGTCACGAGATAATAACCTTGATAGGCCCCTTTGAGGAGGGTATCTTGTCTGTTTGTTTGTGTTGTTGCAGGTGTAGCACCTTCCAGACGGTGCGCCGTGCGCATCCCCGAAGCAGGGCGAATCCTCCTTCTCCAGCAGAGTTCAGTGGTCTCTCCTCCGCAGAGTCTGAATGCGAGATAGTGAGAATTGGTATGGCTCTCCAGGGCGAGGATTCTCTTCTCCAAGCAGACGCATCCTGAAGGAACGTCATCTTCTCAGCTGAGTCGCGCGCCGAAGCCCGTATGTCCCCAGCACCGGGTCACAAGTGCAGATTTCGTAGAAATGTTCGGGTGCCGAAGCTCGTGTTTCCCCAGAAAGGTCGCCGAAGCAGGTGCCTTCCCCAGCACCGGGTCACAAGTGCAGGTCTCGTAGGAAGTTGTTCGTATGCCGAAGGATGCAGTAACTGATGGTGCCAGACTGAAGTCTCCCGCGGAATTGAGATTCCCCGCCAGAGCCGTATTCTCTCCCGAAGTCAGATGATTCCCTCTTCCCCAGTAGAGTGTTGGAACAGCTGATGTTGAGATTCCCCTGCAGAGTTGTACTCTCCCCCGAAGTCGGATGATTCCTTCTTCCCCAGCGGAATTAGAATTCCTCATCAGAGTCGTACTCTCCCGTTGAAGTAGAATGATTTCTCTCTCCCCGGCTGAGTCCGCAAACCCCCAAGAGAGCCGAATCCTTGGAAGCAGTCGGGACCTCGAGTGGATGTTCCCTAGCAGAATATTGAACAGCCGATGCGGTATTTCCCCAGAGTCGCACTCTCTCCAGCGAAACAGAATGATTTCTCCTTCCTCAGCCAAGTTTGCAGATGTCCAAGAGAGCCGAATCCTCGGAAGGTGATCAGATCATGATTGGTTTTCCCCAGTGGAGTGTTGGGCAGCTGAAGTTGTTTCCCCACAAAGTTGTTATCCCCAGAAGAGTAGCCGAGAAGGCTACGCAGTTCATTCTCGCGATTGATATCGCTTTCTCTCAGCAGGTCCAAGTTCTCTCAGAGCTTCGTTCCCCTGCAGCAGTCAACGGAAGATCAATTCCCCAGACAGAGTCCGATTGATATTGGCATGTCCACGTTCTCCTCAGCAGGATGATTCCTCTATCTGAGTAGTTCTTTCTCCTTGACAGGAGAATTCCCCCTCGGCATTTATTTTGCTGGCGGGATCGCATCATGGTGCATGATTGCATGGCATTTAGCATAAACGCATAGCATTTCCACCGTGTGGGGCATGGCGCCGAAGCATATGCATCATAAACATGATCTAGGTCATTACCATTCTTGTTTTACAGGTGTTCCGCCAAAGGATCGGTGATTCAGGATGATTCCTGATATTCTCCCCAACGAAGTCGCTCGCTCAAGATGATTTTTGAGATCCCTAACGAAGTCTTCAGTTCAAGACGATTCTTGAATTCTTTAGCAGGGCCGTTTGCTTAAGATGATTCTTAAGACCTCAGTGCAGTTTCCCGAGTTGTTTGCTTAGGACGATTCTTGAGCTCCCCAGTAGCGTCCCCAGCAAGAGTTGTCCAGGAAGATTCCTGGAATCCCCAACAGAATGTTTGCTCCAGAATGGTTATCGGTTCAGGATGATTCTTGAAGGTGCCCGACGGAGTTGTTTGTTCAAGATGATTCTCGAAGTTCTTAGCAGCGTGATATGTTTGCTACAACAGTGATGTCTAATCTGAAGATTGACTTCGTAAATGCCTGAAGGCGATATCAGAATGTTCCTGTGGATTCGGATTTCCGTGTTGATGAATCAACATGTGTCTGAAGACAAGGTTCAAAAGTTTGTAGATGCAGCTTTTGTGTGCAAAGTGATCCGTGTTGGCCTGAAGACCAAGTCAGTTGTCCTGAGGTGATGACTGATTGCGATCAAGTGAATAGTGTTTCTTCTGACTGAAGTCGAAGACGTTTCTCCAGCTGAAGCGGAGTTTTGCCTGAAGGCAAAGTGTTTGAATCCCCGTAGAGTCATGAATGGCTTAGGATACCACTTCTCTGACTGAAGTCATAGATTTCCCAAGCTGAAGCGAAGGTGCCTGAAGGCAAGGTTATCCCCAAAGTCATGAATGACTTAGGATTCATTTTTCGGACTGAAGGCCGAAGTATATCCCTGACTGAAGTCACGGATACTCTATAGCAGAGGCGGAGTTGCCTGAAGGCAGATCCATGTATCCTTGAAGGCCAAGGATCATTTTCTTCAGACTGAAGTCAAAGATACCTCCTGCAGAGTTGCCGACGGGCAAAGTTTATATCCTTGAAGGCCAAGGATGATTATCTTCAGAAATGCTTGAAGATCTTTTCTAGCTGAAGCTGGAATCGCCGACGGGCAAGGTTTATATCCTTGGAGGCCAAGGATCCCATCTTCAGGAGTGCGTGAAGATCTTTTCTAGCTGAAGCTGGAAGTGGCCAGGGGCCAGGGTTTCATATAGCTTTGATGCTGAAGTTCTACGGTGGGATCAGTGCAGTAGTATTTCGATGTTTGTTATGGTTCTGAGGGAGGACCCCAGATCAGAGTGTGCTCGGTTAAGTCTCTCATTCCCAGCGGAGTAGTTTCAAATATGCAAGTGTACCTTTTTTCCATTTAACAGGGGTGAACCCCAGGTCAGAGTTGTTCAGTGTTGTATCTTCTCCAGCGGCGAGGTTGGATGTTTGGATTTGACGGCGAGGTCAGATTATGTTTGTTTCCGGCGGCGAGGTTGAATGTTTGGATTTGGCGGCGAGGTCAGATCATGTTTGTTTGACGGCGAGGTCAGACTCTTTAAATCCCCAGCTCAGAGTGATGTTTGTACGACGGCGATGTCGAGTGTCTCTCAGAGTGATGTTTGTGTCCGACGGTGATGTCAGATGGTTTAGTCTCCAGCGGCGATGCAGGGTATTCTGGTTGTCCGACGGCGATGTCAGATGGTTTAGTCTTCCAGCGGCGATGTTGGGTGTTGTGGTTGTCTGAAGGCAATATCAGAAGAAGTTAACGTGGGTAACGGACGGTGATGTTAGATCAGTATTTCTCCAGCTAGTTGTTGAGCAGCTAGTGTTGCAGTGTTCGAAGGTTTGTTCTCCGCGGAGTATCGCGTGCTTGTGCAGTTGGCAAATTTTCGGGTTTACCGGTATTCAACCGTCTCGCACCTTGATTGGCTGAGAGTCGTTCGCTTCTCACCCAGTCAGGTTCAAGCCGTTTAAATAGGGGCAGATGTTGCACCCCAAAATTTGACCAACATTTATTCACCCATCAAGTGTTTGAAGGTTGATACCTTCATCAGAAAGTTCAAGAGATCCTCAGAGGAATTAGTTGAAACCAAGGTTGTGTGCTTCATAGCTTGAGAGTTGTGGGAGCTCCTCAGATGATTCTGAGACTATGAGAGTGAGCTTGAAGCTTTGAGAAAGTTTATGAGATGTCTTGAAAGTCATCATGAAGCCCAGAGAGGTCATTGTGCAAGAATTCAGAAGATTCAACCATGACTGGTAGAATTAGGGTTTGACTGGGTCAATCCTAGATCAGCTAAAGATTTGGAGAAGGTTGAGACCCAATCCCAGGGCCATGAGATCATGGAATGATGTATGGATATGTTATAAAGATGATTCCTAGACCAACTCATCATGATTGAGGAGTTTGAGAAGTTTTAAGTCAGGGTTTCCAAGGATTGACAGTGAAAAAACCCTAGTTTGATCCCTATCTTCCAGGAAGTTTTAGCTCAAGATGTGGTTGATATCTCATCTTCCCCACAACATGAATGTTGTAGAGCTTGTTCTTAGCTTTAATTTGAGTGGTAGAAGTCCTTGATAGGATGTGCATAGCTCAAGTTATGGTTTTGACAAATTACAGGTCAGCTGAGGTGTGTGAATCTGGGTCCTTGAAAGTCACCCAACTTGCAGACAACTTTTGCCCTAGTAGGATGATTCCTATGATCTCTTGGTCAACATGAATGTTGAAGATCATCTTCTTAGCTTTCTAGAGAGTACTAGAAGTCCTTGATAGGATTTTTAGAACTCAACTTATGGTTTGAACAAGACAGGGGTATTTTGGTCATTTGGTGATTATAGGTCATTTTAAGCAAAGGCCATATCTCCTTTTTCCAAGCATCAAATGAAAAAACTCAAAACATCAAAGTTGTTCAAAATGGGATTTTAAGCCTAGAAAAGTGGTCATGATTTGTTGGAAAAGCTTGTAGCAAGGATTTTCAAGAATGGTTGAAAATGACCTAAAAATGTCTTATAAGTTAAATGAATCCAAGTTGGAAATTGGTTTGGGAGATGTACAAATCCAAAATAGGTCATCCAATATGTCATTTTGAATCCAAACATCATTTTAGAAACAATGGTTCAAATAGATTTTTTATTTAAGGTCTTAAAATAGAGGTTGCTTTGTAATTTTGTTTCTTGCATCTTAAGGAACTTTGAGAAACTTCACATAAGGCAAAACCAAGCTTGTTTTTTCACACATTCCCTTTCAATATCTCTTGTAAGGAGATTTTGGCACAAAATGACAAGTCTTAAGGCATGATATGAGATGATACCACATATCACTTCATGAGAAATTCTAAAGCTTTCTAGCTCATTCTAGAAGCTCCTAGATGATTCCATTGGTTGTTATTTAAAGAGTGAGCCATAGTGAAGAAAAAGGTTGGTCAAGGTTGGTGAAATCAGTGGTGAAGAGTGAAGGAGAAAGTGGATTTCAAAGTTTCTTCAAAATCAAGCAAGCTTCCATTTCTTCATCTACAAGCTCTCTTCCTCAAGATTCTTGCAAACAGAACCATATCCATCATTAGAGGATTCCTTGGAAGCAATTACAAGCCTCGAAGCCATCTCTAACATCACTCACCATCACCATTTGACAGGTTGGTAACTTTCTCCATACCTCCTTAATTATGTACATTCAATTAGGTTCTTAGGTGTAGAATTAACATGCTAGGTTAGTGGATGATTTCCTGAGAGTTATAGGAAGATCCATGGAGTTTCATGGCAGGGTGCCATTTCTTTAATTTCCAAGAACAAGCTGTGTATTGAGTTTTAATGGATATGGTATAGCATAGATTGGTTAGGGTAACATATAGAACAAGTTCATACCATTAGATCAAAGCTCTAGCAAGATTGATACCAGAAGAAAATGGTGGAACCCTAGTCTTGAGGCTTTCTGTTTGGACGATTTAAGAGGTTTCAGGGAAAGCTACTTGTTTGGTTTTGTTCATGGTAATCAGTAGGTCATCTTTGCTTTTGGAAGTTTCGAATTTCATCGAGGAATCAGAGAGAACGAGTGGGTTGAATTCGTGCATGGAAATGAGAAAACTGAAAACCCTAGCTTGTCATTTGGGGACGATGACCCCTGGCCATCGGATTAGTCCAATTCATTTGACTTGATCAGCTCATCCAACGGTCCCAATTTAAAACGAAAACGGAGGGAGTTCTAAGGGGCTAAACGCAGCGTTTGAGTTAGTGATGAATCCTGGGCTTAATGAAAACTTTGATACTCACACCCCACCCAGCGGCCCAATCCAAAAAATGAACTAAAACCTATCGCTATTTGCACCGTTGGTTTCTTTAATTTCCTTTGATTTTTCTATTGATTTTCTGATTCTTAATGGGCTTAACGCGTGCTATTCCCACCCCCGGTTTATGGGCCCATCATAATATGAACTAGGCGTGTTTCTGTTCTCACCCCCATCCCATTTTCTTTTATTTTCTTATTTTAATTTCCTTTATTTTCTTGCATTTTCAATAATTCATATAAAATTCAAAAATGATTGTTTTTTAATTCTTGTTTTTTCTACATGTTCATAATTTTGTCTAGAAAAATATCAATAAATAAAATTGGCATTTTATTTTCTATTAATATTTTTAGTATATTTTCCATGTAAATAGATTTTTTAGAAGTTTAGGTGTATACTTAATATTGTAGAATTTCTTTTAGGACCTTACCTTAGGCTTTTTTAGCCATTCTTTTTGGCATAGTTAGATATTGAATCATAGTTTCCCATAGGATTTAATTCATGATTTTTAGATTAAAATTTGATTAGTTTGTTTAGGCTAGCATTAGCATAACAAAATTAGGGTTTTATTCAACATAAGTAGACTTAACAATTTTGTTTTGGGTTTTTAGGTCAAGATTAGAGTATGGGGAATATATGGGTTAAGGGTAGGTATGTACAGAATCCCCTAGAATTTTACTAGAATATTATATAGTATTTTAGTATTTTTAATTGATTTTTGAATGTATGGTTAGTATGTATGTTGCCTTGTGGGCATTGTATTTTGGGTGCTTGCTTGTTTTGCTTCCTTTTGTGCTTGGTTGGCCTTGTGGAGCTTGATGGAGCATTAAGGAGCATTGAGAAGCATTTGAAGATTGAAGTTGAGCTTGGAGGCTTTAGTCTTAGGTTTTGCTTTTGTTTTAGGGATAGGATCAGGATAGAGCTTGGTTAGATAAACTTCTTTCTCAAACATGGATAGTATTCTTCACATCCATTTCTCCCTATGATTCAAAGTCCTTCCCTGGTATACACCTCTCTCCTTTGGAGGGATTAGTGTTATACCCAGGAGGTAGAACTTTTGAGGGAACCCTTCATTTGATATTGAACCCTTACAGGTCACCTTTGGTGATCAGATAAGCAGTTCAATATCCCCCAGCTTATCCTGTAGTGATTTTTCTCTGTTTGATTAGTCTTGAGAGCTGTCAGAGCCTGAGCATGAAGATGAGGACTTCATTGAAGATGGTTGAAGAGGATGAATCCTTGAAGACTGCCATTCCAGCTGAAGCTTGAAGAGCATGAAGATCAAGTTGATACTTGAAGATCCCTGAAGATGGTGAAGCCTGAAGGCGGAGCTGATCAAAGAAGCTGAAGCTTAAGGGGAGAAGATGAGTTAATACTCATGTGGTAGGGTTGATACCTGGAAAGCAGTTGATGATTGAAGTCTGAAGACTGAGTTGCTGCTGGAGGAGCTGAGGCCTTCTTCTGTTTTTCTTCTCTGTATTGTGTGTTTTGCTTGAATTGTCCGTTGCATTAGATTAAGTTCATCTAGAATAAGTTCAGTCTAGGAGCATGATTGCATTAGAGGTTGAGTTGCTCCCTCTGCTTGTATTGTTATTGCGTGGCTTTGCTTGCGGGTATTCGGTAGAGCCCAGCTCCCTTGCCCATGTGGCTTGCTTGCCTGATGGCATTTTCATTTCTTTTATCTGTATGATTGCAGTTTACTGTTTGTTGCTTGATAGCATGTTGTTTATTTTTCAGTATGATTACTGTTATTTCATGACTGGCTTGAGGTCGAGACGAGCTTGTGGAGGCTGAAGCCCCGCACACATTTCCTCCCTCACTTGCATTGCATGCATTTTACTGTTAAGCTGATGCTTTGTCTGTTTTGGTGTATCATTGACATGATCCCTTAGGACTCTCATTTCCTTTGATAAGGATTTGATGATAGAATCTTAGGTTGAAACCTATGCATGACAACTTCTAGGAGTTCCCTGTTCAAACCTCAACCATAGGATGAATCCATGGCATGATAACAGTAGGACTTGATAGTCTCCCTCCTAGTTGGGCCTGTTCTCTTCTCATCTCAAAGCAGTTTAAGATACAGTAATCATGATTGATTTCTTTCGTACGTTACGAGCCTTAAGCTATCTGAGAAAGGATTGTGGGAGAGTTTCTTTTCCACAGTCTAGATGTTTAGTATGGTACCCTTTGGGTGACATGCGACGCATTCACTCTCAGGTCATAGTCTCTAGTGCGGTTGAAATCGCAAACACAATAAAAAACACTTCTTTCAGGAAATAACCCGTAGTTTCCCGAACTACGTGAGCTCTGATCTCTCATGCCTGTTGAGAGTACGTAGGCACAAGATGGCGAAGTCTTGGCAAGCTACCTTCCCCCGTAATCCTTCGTAGGCCGAACTACGTTGACTCTGATTTCTCATTCTCTGATGAGAATACATAGGCATAAAGCGCGATGCTTTGCCGAGTCATTTTTCTTTTCTTTTTCAGCCAGCCTTGATAGGTAGATAGAATAAAACCAACCCGTCCAAGTAAACAAACAAGCGAGGATCCCTTCGAGTACGACGGACGTGAGGGGTGCTAATACCTTCCCCTTGCGTAACCGACTCCCGAACCCAGACAATGGTTGCGATGACATTGTCTTACCCTTTTTCGTCAGGTTTTTCCGATCGTTTCCTTTCCCACTCTGAGGGATAAATAACGAAAGGTGGCGACTCTTCTGTCATGCCGGCACCTTATTTTCACGCAAGCGACAGATGTCTTACTTTGATCCGAGGCTAATGCATCCGCCATCCTATTCTCCTCGCGAGGAATATGGTGAAAGTCGACCCTGTCAAAGAAAGGTAACAGTCTTCTTGCATAATCTCTGTAGGGGACCAAATTATCCTGTCGAGTTACCCACTCTCCTGTGATTTGATAAATGACTACAACAGAATCACCGAACACATCCAAATTCTTAATCCTTAAGTCCACTGCTTCCTCAAGGCCCATAATACATGCTTCATACTCGTCTTTATTATTGGTACACTTGAACATTAGCCTAGAGGCAAGCGAAATATGAGACCCATGGGGAGTCGCGGTAATCGCGCCTATTCCTCTCCCATGAGCGTTGACATATCCATCAAAAATCAGACTCCATTGAGAACCGGGCTCAGGTCCTTCATCTAGAAGAGGTTCTTCATAATCCTTGACTTTCAAATACATAACCTCTTCATCCGGGAAATCTTCATTCAAAGGTTGATCATCCAAAATAGGCTGATGCGCCAAATGGTCCGCCAAAATACTTCCCCTAATAACTTTCTGAGTATGGTATTCAGTGTTGTATTCGGATAATAGCATCTGCCATCTAGCAATTCTTCCAGTCAATGCGGGTTTCTCAAAAATATACTTGATGGGGTTTATCTTCGAAACTAACCAAGTAGTATGACTCAACATGTACTGTCGCAGACGTTTAGCGGCCCATGCCAAAGCACAACAAGTCTTCTCAAGCATAGTGTATCTTGACTCACAGTCGATAAACTTCTTGCTCAAATAATAAGTGATGTGGTCTTGTTTTCCCATTTCATCTCATTGACCGAGTACACAACCCATCGAGTCTTCTAAAACCGTCAAATACATGATCAAAGGTCGCCCTTCCACCGGCGGTATCAGATTAGGCGGTTCAAGCAAATACTCTTTGATACTATCGAAAGCCTTTTGACAATCTTCGGTCCAAGCATACCCTTGTTCTTTCCTCAAAAGCTCGAAAATAGGTTTACACATAGCAGTCATATTAGATATAAACCGGGAGATGTAGTTCAAACGTCCCAAAAATCCTCTGACTTGTTTCTCTGTAGATGGAGCTGGCATTTCTTGAATAGCCTTCACCTTATCAAGATCCACTTCAATACCACTCTGGCTGACAATAAAACCCAATAATTTTCCTAATCGTACTCCAAATGTGCACTTGTTGGGATTCAAACAGAGCTTGTATTCTCTCAATCGACCAAAGAGTTTCACCAAATGCTTGACATGATCATCTTCAGTCTTTGACTTGGCTATCATATCGTCCACATAAACTTCAATCTCTTTGTGTATCATATCATAAAACAAAGTAGTCATAGCCCTTTGATATGTTTCCCCGACGTTCTTTAATCCAAACGACATAACTCTATAGCAAAAGGTGCCCTAGGGGGTGATGAGCGACGTCTTTTCCCTGTCTTCGGGAGCTATTCTGATCTGATTGTATCCTGAAAACCCATCCATAAAAAACAAGATTTCATATCTCGCAGTACTGTCAACCAAAATGTCGATGTGAGGTAATGGAAAATCATCCTTTGGACTGGCTTTGTTCAGATCCCTGTAATCCACACATATGCGAACCTTTCCATCCTTTTTCGGCACAAGCACAATGTTGGCTAACCAGAGCGGATACTCGACAGTGACAAGAAAACCTGCATCAATCTGTTTCTGTACCTCTTCTTTAATTTTCAAAGCCATATCGGGTCGAGTTCTTCTGAGTTTCTGTTTAACTGGAGGGCAATCTGACTTCAACAGCAGACGATGTTCAACTATGGTAGTGTCCAATCCAGGCATCTTGATATGACCAGGCAAATACATTGACGAACTCTTCAAGCAACTTAATCAACTGCTCTTTCACATCCGGCTTGAGCAGAGCTCCAATTTTCACTTCCCTACGGATTTCTTATGTTCCCAAATTGATTACCTCTATTGGCTCTTGATGAGGTTGTATAGCCTTCTCTTCCTTCAGCCTCAAACACAGGAAACTCGAAGTTTGGTGAAGGAAGTGGGTCATTATTCCCGAGATGTGATGTGTGTAGCAATCTGCGCATGTGATATTATTTTATTCATTTTTATAAAGTGGAAAGTGTGTGTACGCGAGATGCTACTTATTATTATTTTATTCAGTTTTATAAAGTGGAAAGTGTGTGTACGCGAGATGCTACTTATTATTATTTTCCAACATAGTAATAATAAATAAAGGAAGATAAAATAACACACAAATTGAAACAAAATATTTATTTATGATAGCAAAATCCGAACAAAGAAATGCCCAACAAGGTCACCTTTGCCTTGGGCAGAGCAAAAGGGAGTTATTAAAAGTAAGCCCACACAACACATTTTCGCCTTGGGCAGAGCGAAAACTTAGAAACAAATGTTTTACTTTGATATATGAATCACAGTAGGGGCTTCTACCACACTCCAGTTTTTAACCAAAACTCCTAGGGTCACAAAATCTGGAACGTCTTCATCAGAATCTTCTTCAGTAACAACATAGACTCCAAAACTATAATCAAAGTCATCTGAGACATAACCCGGATCCTCCATATAGGGCTCATGATCTTCAAATGGAATGGAGAGACTCGTTGAACCATCTGATATGTAGCCTTCAAACTCGTCTTCGGACACGACATTGATATGAGGAAGGTGGATGACCACTCCACTGCGGAATACTTCGTTGATCGGCCGAAACTCTTGACTTCTAGCAGCTTGCTGAACAGAACCACTGGAAAAACCGAGACCCTCCTTATTATTGTTCTCTAGCAAAAACAACATTTTTCCCCAACCTGTCTGAGGACCACTGCTCACAACCTGCTGCGCATCCTTAAATGATGACATCGGTATTCTGGGTTTGTGAGCACTATCTCCTATAATAGATAAAGCTTGGAATTGCGTACCAACCTCTTCCTCAGCTTCAAGATACGAAAATGATGACAAATGACTCACCACTAAAGCTCTCTCTCCATAAACTGTAACTGTTTTCCCTTCAAAGGCATACTTCAGTTTCTGATGCAGGGTGGAGGTAACTGCCCCGGCTTCATGTATCCACGGCCTCCCTAACAAGTAGCTATAGGCGGCGCGAATGTCCATGACTTGAAACGTGACCACAAAGGTCTGCAAACCGATGGTCGTTGGCAGATCTACTTCACCAATTATCGTTTTCCTAGATCCATCAAAAGCTTTGACGATGACATGACTAGGCCTCATTGGTGGTCCCTGATAAGACAATTTGGATAAAGTGGTTCTAGGCATCATATTCAGAGAGGATCCAATATCAACCAACACACTGGACAAAGAATCATTCCCATAATTCACAGAAATATGCAAGGCCATATTATGTTTCTTTCCTTCCTCTAGGAGGTCTTCCTCATTAAAACCGAGATTTTCGCAGGAAGTAATGTTGCCGATGATATTATCAAACTGCTCCATTGTAACATCTTGTTCGACGTATGCTTGCTCCAATATCTTTTGGAGCGCTTCCCTGTGTGCCTCAGAACTCATTAGCAATTGCAGAACAGGGATCTTAGATATGGTTTGTAAAAGCTGATCCGCAACTTTATATTCACTTCTTTTGATCACCTTCAGGAATTCGTCCGGCTTGGACAAGTTAGATCCACCAGATTGATCCACAATTGGGTCCTTTGAACTCGGTTGCTCCACTGAGATTCCTTTGTCTTTCGAAAACACTGAAGGGTAAACTCGGCCATTTTTTGTTACTCTACTGACGTCCGCGATGTTAATAACCGAAGGCAAAGTAGGTAAAGGTACTTCCTTTCCATTTTCCAACATCGTGGCGTTATGTCTGTATGGGATAGCCTTACTAGAAGTGTAAGGGATAGGTCCAGGCACATTGATCACCAAGGGAGTAACAGTCGGCTTTCTACTATCATACGTGATTTCAATACGCTCCACCTCTTTGAAGTGAGGCACTATAACACATATTTCTTCAGTCTTTCCATTCAAAACTTCCTGATCACTTTCTTCCGGGTAACTTTGAATCATGTTTACGGAGGGTGAACCATGCGGATGCAATGGGTTATCCTGCACATTAGGATTGGAATCCTTAAATGATAGGATCCCGCACTTAATGAGTCTCTGGACATCTACTTTCATACCAAAACAGCTCTCGATAACATGACCTGGAGCTCCCTGATGGTAAGGACAAAATCTGTCAGCTTTATATGAAGGAGGGGGTTCTTGGGAACCTCGGGTGGAGCTCTTGTCTGGATATGACCTTTCTGGATCAATGCTGGGAATAAATCAGCATACTTCATAGGGATGGGATCACAATTCATTTTCCTGTATACGCAGCCCTAATTGTTGAATGACTGATTTTGTTGAGGAGATTATGGACTTTGTTGATACTGTGGCTATGTTTGATAAGCTGGAGCGTTGAATACAGTTGATATCGCAGCAACCTGACATGGCGATGAATACCTTTTTCTGAATTTCCCTTCTTTTACAGCATTCACTTCCTTCTCCTTTTTCTTCATAAAACCACTCCCATACTTCTTAGTGCTGCTAGGAGCATTCTCTTCTTTGACCAATCTTCCTTCTCAGACTCCCTCTTCTAAACGCATTCCCATATTCACCATTTCAGTGAAGTCGTTGGGTGCACTCGCCACCATTTTCTCATAAAAGAAAGGACCAAGGGTCTTCAGAAAAATCTTGGTCATTTCCCTTTCCTCCAACGGCGGCATTACCTGCGCCGCTAACTCGCGCCAACGTTGAGCATATTCCTTGAAGTTCTCTTTGTCTTTCTGCATCATGGCCCTCAACTGATCTCAGTCAAGAGCCATGTCTACATTATATTTATACTGCTTGATGAAGGCCCCACCTAGATCGTTAAAAGTTCGAATCTTCGCACTATCCAACCCCATATACCATTTGAGTGCAGCGCCTGTCAGACTATCCTGGAAGTAATGGATGAGCAATTGATCATTGTCAGTTTGTGCAGACATCTTTCTGGCATACATGATGAGATGACTCTGAGGACAAGTACTTCCTTTGTACTTCTCAAAATCAGGGACCTTGAATTTTGGCGGAACCTTGACATTCGAAACCAAACATAAGTCAGAAGCACTCTTTCCGAACAAATCCTTTCCATGAAGAGCTTTTAATTCTTTCCGAATCTCAGAAAATGGGTCCTGAAATCCATCCATCCTTTCTTCAAATCCCACAGTTTCACTTGGTGACCCATGCAAAATCGGCTCGTCTAGAATAAATGGAACAGCGTTCACATGCGGAGGCGCAGTGGTCATTACAGCAGTGGTTGCAGGAATGGCTTGAACAATGGTCACAACAGGGACCTCAGAAACAGGTGGGCGATAACCATCCGGAGTGAAATGAGGAGGCATCCCCCACGGGCAACCTGGTGGCATGCTATAGGTCAATTCAACAACATTAGGCACCACTGGGATCGGCTTGATTATTGAGCGCGGCTTGATTGGACAGAGCTTCGACTAACCCATTCAATCTCTCCAAGCTTTCTTTCAGGATTACAACTTCATCACGGAGTACCTTGTTCTCTTGTTCCAGCTGATCCATCTTTTGACGTTGACTGGCTCGAGTGTTGTATTGGTGATCCAGTTTGAGGTTTGTGGAGATGAAGCAAGAGTGAGACCCTGAAATGCAAACCATGCTATGCTAATGCAGAAATGCAGATGCAGGATGAAAACGATTTCATGGAATTCCTATATTTATGGACATTGTAGTAAAAGGAAATGTTTTTTTCTTTTAATTTTGAAACGGATTACAAATAATTGTCCTTTAAAGAGTCCCAAATAAATAGCTAAATAAAAGCTAATGAAAGCCCTAAAGAAGTTTCAAAATCTGCCACTTGAGCTGCTCTTCCACCTGGACCTTCGAGGATAAACTTGTCCACAATTAATTTTTAAGGAGTAGACTGAGATTTGAAGGAAAATAAATCCTCCTAAGCTCTTCTCTTCTTGCAAGGAGGTAGGCCTTCATTCTTCGACTGTAATTGTTCTCGAATCTCAACATTTTGTCCACGAAGTTCAACATTCTCTGCAACAACCACGTGATATTTGTTTTTCCATGCTTCAGACTCATGTTGTGACTTCCTCAATGCAACCTCTAATTTCTCAGCTTCAGACATAAAGACATAAATGGGTTCTTCTCTTGGAGATATAGGATCTTGACGAGGGTAGAGCATCCTCAGCTTGATTGCTCTGTTTCTAACCCATTGAAGATATGGTTCTAGAGACACACAGTTAGGCTTCCCCAAACTGTCTCTACCCTTCTTATGCAAATGCCCCCATGCATCCATAATCTTCTCTTGAAGCTCTTTGTTATCCTTGAAGAAGATGCTCTCCACTTGAACACTCTTAGGTGGTTCCTTCAACGGATATCCCAATTGTCGACGAGCTAAAATAGGACTATAACTTATCCCTCCATCAAAGCCAAGCAAGGGTATGTTAGCAAAATCTCCGCAGTTATCAATAATTAGAATCCCATCATACTCATGGCTATACGAATCGATGTCTGAATGAGTCAAAGCCATGATCCTTTCTGACCAACGTCCGCTATTAAGGTTCCAAAAAGAAACATATTTAGGCAAGTGTGAAATAAACCACTTGTACAGTAAGGGTACACAGCAGGTAATCATCCCTCCACCATGAAAGTTTCGAAGATGCTCAAAATGGTAGGTGTTAGCCAATAAAGTGGGAACTGGGTTTTTCTTCATGAAGATCTTGATGGTATTGAGGTCGACGAAACCTTCAAAACTTGGGAATAGAAACACTCCATAAACAAGTAGGGCAAAGATTGTTTCAAACGGAACCCTGCTCGTGTAATCAGCATAATATCGGGCTTTCTGGATTAGGAAATCTGTAGTCAGACCAAAAGTCCTACTTTTGGTAACCATGTTTTCCTTGATGGCAGATACTTTTAGGTAGAGGATTTTAGTAATGTCTTGCTCCTTAGGGTTGACTTCTAAGAAAGGGAAAGGAGACTCTTCCAAGATAGGTAGACCAACCAAATAAGAGTATTCCTCTAGGGTAGGCAATAACTGGTAATCTGGGAAAGTAAAACAATGATAAACCGGGTCATAGAATTGTAGCAAGGCAGAAAGGAGTTTCTCGTTCACTTCACGACTCAATAAAGGTAGTAACTTCCCATACTTGTTCTTGAATCTTTCTTGGTCTTCAATCAAAGCCCCCAACTTCCTTAGGTCACCCAATTTGGGACTCTTAAAAGTATATTTCAAAGTATTTCTTCTATTGGAATCCATAGTGTCCTACAATGTTCATAAACAAAGGTAAATTCCATGAAGTCCAATGCAGTATGATTCTATATGAATGCAACAAACACAAGTAAGCACATATAGACATGAAGATAAACAAACAAGGGTCCTAGGTTTTGCAACGAGCATGGGGCCAAAGGGTATACCCATTCCCAAAGGATGTGGACTAAAGGTGGATTGTACCTGCAGAACAAGGTTCTAAGAAGGTTCCCAAAGTCATTAGTCCATCTTTCGGATATTATCAATTTTCCGACTGACTCGGTGGTTAATAATATTCTCAAGAGAACCTCTTTTGAGTATAGTACCGTGTAGCAACTATTTTGGGACTACTCCCTCATAGTCCTCGCACTACGTCCTAATAAAGGCAAAAGTGGGGTTAAAGGTAACTACGGTCCTCAGTATCATGGACTCCAATCAAAAATAGTAAAAGTTTTCACGACTATACTCGTCCAACCAAACCATTTTAGAAAGGGTCTCAACTGAGCGGTGATTCTCGAGTCAACTTGGTCGGGACTCACTCCCTATAAGCCTCGTCGAATATCTCACCATCCTATCATAATTTCACTCAAGTCCGGGTGTAGGACTTTGTCTCACCACTCAAGGATATCAATCCAAAAGCAATAGATAAACAATTATATAGATAAACAGATAATCACATATAACAATAAAAAAGCAAAAATAAACAAGTTAGGGAAACCCACTGAAGAGTCCCCAGTGAAGTCGCCATTTCTGTCGCGGTGAAAATCGGATACCAAGCTATTGATTAACTTGAATCTTAATTCATTTGCAACTAGTCTTTAATTTGTCCAAAGGAAGGGGAAAAGATCGAATTACCCACAATGCAATGCAAATGGAAAGGTTTAGAGAGTTATAGGTTCGGGGGTTGGTTAAACTTAGGGAAGGTGCTAGCATCCTAAGTTTTTGTAGTACTATACAAGAACCTCTTGTTTTAATGTTGTTTATTGCTAAGGGTTATCTTCTTAAGGGATAAAAGACCTAGTGGTTTATTTCTAAGTATACTCGCCAAGACGTCGCATCTTGTGCCTACATATCCTAACGGGAATGGAATCAGAGTATTTGTAGTTCCCCTTAAGGGTTTGAGGAGTTCTTTAACTATGGTCAAAGTTCTTACGGGATAAGGTAGTTGATTGAATGGTTTTAGGAGAAAATACGAGTTGTCATTTTAAGGGAGATTACTTAATTTAACCGCCACAACTTCGTAGGAAAATAGTCTTTGCATCATCTTAAGAGAAGGGCTCAAGAACTCGAATTGTCAACAAGTACGCCTCTATTTCTCTTAAGCGGAAAAGTCCCTACATATTGATTAAATTATTATGGGATAGAAGTTTTTATCTCGCTTAACATGATTAACATCTTATTCTCTAATATGTCTGAATAATGTTTAATTGTTGAGTTGAGTTGTTTTTCTATGTTGTAAAGATAAAAGACAAAAGGTCCTCCTTATGGGGTAGGATCTATCTTAAAAGATCGACTTGAATGGGATCAAGGATCAACGGGGATTATGATGCAGATGATATGCATATGCGCAAGCTTTACGTTACGCGCAAGTTCTTCCTTTGGACATTATGCAATGCAATAAAATAAATAGCGGTAAAGATAAATTGCGGTGAAATAAAAGTTGTGGATAAAGTAAAACATACACAAACGCATGAAAGTGCTAAGTGAGTGAGAGTGAGTGCGTGAATGGAAGCGGGATGTAAGTGTGCATGATTAATTAATTGATGGGAGATTAATTTTAGTTGAAGGTTGAATCGATTTTAAGAAAAAAAATTGTATTATTTTGTTTTAAGAAAAATGTTGAATTAGATTAGTTTTATTTATTTAATAAAAGTTTGGTTATGAATTGATTAAATCGGTAATTAATAAATTAAAATAAAAGAATTCTTAAATAAAGGTTTTATATTTTATCTTTAAAAAAAGAAAGAAATGATTTATTTTATAAAAATGTCATAAGAGGTTAATTTAATTAAGAAAAGGTTTTTATGAAAAAAAAGTTTTTAATTATCAATAAGTATTAATAAAAGAAAGATTTAGGTTGATAGATAAAAAGGGATTGATTTTAAGTTATTATCAAAAAGGTAAGAGTTAATAAAAATGTTTTATTATTAATTTTGAAAATTATTTTAAGTATGAAGTGGATTTTAAGAAAAAAGGAACAAATAGATATATAATTTATAAAAAAGGGATACTAAGTTATTTTAAATAAAACAAGATGATAAAGAGAAAAAATAAGATTAATTTAAAACATTAGTTAAAAGGTGGTTAAGGTTGATTAAGGTGACTGGGTGGGATTACCGGCGTGAGATAGGATCCGTTGGAGATCCATAGATTGTGCATGTGAGAGTGCTTTGTAGGTGAGTGTATGTGTGAGATTATTCATATTACAAAATTACAACAGATAATAAAAAATTGGAAAAGAGAGACCCTGAGCCCCAACTTCATCTTCTTCTTCCTCTTTCACTCCTTCTTCTTTCTTTTCTCGTCGTCCATTCCTCCAGCTTCGCTGTTTCCCGTCTTTACCTTCTTTGCTTCATGAATTCGTTATTAACCTGCAAAACAACACCGATCAAACATGCAAAAGGGATTCAGAAAGAAAATTTTACCCAAAAATAAGAGTCGGCGGCGGCTTGTGGACGACGGTGGTGAAGCAATGATAACTTCGGTTGGCGTCTGAGCTTTACGGCAATGGGATTTCCAACTCTATCTTTGTGGCAGAGTTTTTTCTTGTCCTTCTCTTTGAATTTCTTCATGCTTTTATAGGTGAAGGTGATCGGCCTCCATTGAAGATGGCTTCTAAAACCTTTCTATTTGGGTGATTCTTGTCGAGAAAGCTTGCTGGATTTGGGAAACAATTTCAATTCCTTTCTTATTCCGTCTGATTCTGTCGAGAAAATGCGGACTTCAATTTTGGGAAGTTTTGAATCTCTCTTCTTTCGTCTTGATTTGTTGTAGGTGATGTTGACGTTGCCTCTGGAGACTTCCCTCTGATGTGCGCCTTTGGAGACTTGCCTTTGATGGATTGCCTCTGGAGACTTGCCTCAGATGTGCGCCTCTGGAGACTTGCCTCTGATGGATGCCTCTGAAGAATTCCTCTGGAGACTTTCCTCTGATGGATTGCCTTTGGAAACTTGCCTATGATGTGTGCCTCTGGAGACTTGCCTCTAATGGATTGCCTCTGGAGACTTGCCTCTGATGGATTGCCTCTAGAGACTTGCCTCTGATGGATCGCCTCTGGAGACTTCCAGGGCTGTTTGTTCTTTGGTCTTGAATCAAATTCCAACGCAATTAACTCCTTGCCATTTTGGACTTAAACTTGTGTGATAGGCTTGCAACCATGAAGAGCTTTATAGTGTTGATGAAAATGTCCCAACTCAAATTGAAACTCTAAGATCATCTTGCATAAGAATCAAATGGCCACGCCCAAAACGATTGGATTATAAATGTCATCTTCACTTGACCTCGAAACACTTGCACAGGTTGGTTAGGATAAACACGCACACAAGAGCATAAAGGTAAAGAAAGCAAGAAAAAACCGAGGTGGGATCTTAAGGTCAAAAATTAGGGTGTGACAACTGCTTTACTATCTTCACCCAAGGCTCCACCATAATTAGGACTTTATTCAGAGACCCATTTATGTACCTTAGAATCCACTTCAATGCTTGCTAGTGAGTCTTTCCAAGATTCGCTGTGTACCTGCTTACAAGACTTACCGCATATGCCATGTCGGGTATAGTACAGACCATAACATCCATCAAAAAACCCACTACATTAGCATATGGAATTCTATTTATATAGGCTCTTTCGACATCGGTTCTGGGACACTGATCTATACTCAACTTGAGTTGGAGGTTTGTTGGAGTCACGACATGCTTTGAATTCGACATACCAAACTTTTCGATAATCTTCCGTAGGTATGCCTCTTGAGATAAGCATAATTTCGACAGTTTTCTATATTTTCGGATGTCAATCCTAAGAATCCGGGACGCAGCTCCCAGATCCTTCATGTCAAACTTCTTATTGAGTTCAACTTTCACCCTCATTACATCTTCGACGTTGTTGCTTGCTATTAGAATATCATCCACATAAAGCAACAAAATAACAAGTGAATTACCAGGTCGAAATCTGAAGCAAACACAGTGGTCGAACTAACTTCTAATGAAACTTATTCATGCCATGAACTTGTCGAATCTCCTATTCTACTATCGAGGAGATTATTTCAGACCATATAAAGATCTATTCAGCTTGCATATATAATCTTCCTTCCCTTTTTTGACATACCCTTCAGGTTGCCTCATAAGGATTATTTCATCTAAATCACAATACAAGAACGCATTCTTCACATCCATCTGTTCCAGTTCAAGGTTGAACTATGCCAATATGGCAAGCAACATTTGAATGGATCTATGCTTCAAAACAAGAGAGAACACATCATTAAAGTCGGCACTTTCTTTCTGAGTGAACCCCCTAGCGACCAATCTTGCCTTGTATCTTTTCGACGCCACTCCTTTGATTCCTTTCTTAACTTTGAAAATCCATTTACAGCTGACTAACCTGGCTCCAGCAAGTTTTTTGATCAGTTCCCAGGTGTTTTTATGATGAATATATTTCATCTCATCATCCATGGCCTTCAACCATTCAGTCTTTTTTCGACTCCTCATAACTTCCTTATAGTCTTTAGGTTCTTCATCTAGAACCTCACTTGCAGAGATTAAGGCATAAGCTATAAGATCTGCATACCCAAGTCTCTGAGGTGGCTTGATGACTCTCCTCGACCTACCTCTTACTATCAGGTCGTCATTATCAGTCTCCTCATCTTCGACAACATCTTCTGCGTCTTCTTCGACTTCATTTGGGATACACAATTCAGCATCAACATGCTCCGCCTCAACAAAAATCTCTCTTTGTTCTAGCTCTTCATCAGCATCATCAGTTTTCTTGAAATCCATCTCTGCTTCATTGAAAACTACATCTCGATTGGTGATACACCTCCTATGACCTGGCTCTAGGCATCATAGCCTATAAGATTTGACTCCTTCGAGGTATCCCATGAGCATGCATTTCAGAGCTCTAGGTTCGACCTTGTCTTGCCTAATATGAGCATAGGCCATGTAGCCAAATACTCTCAGTCTTCCGATACTAGGTGGATGTCCCGACCAAACTTCTTTAAGTGTCTTCATTCCCAAGGCGGTCGAAGGACATCTATTTATCAGATAAGCTATTGTAAAAACAACCTTCGCCCAAAACACCTTCTTCAATCCAACACTAACCAATATGCATCTAACCATTTCAAGGATTGTTCAATTGAATCTCTCAGCTAAGCCATTTTATTAATGAGTACCTGTTATAGTCTTATGCCTTGCAATGCCAGACTCAACACAACAACTGTCAAACGCTTCGTTGCAGAACTCAAGTCCATTTTTGCTTCTCAACCTCTTAAACTTTCTGCCAGTTTGAGTTTCAACCAAAACCTTCCAACTTATGAATTTCTCAAAAGTTTCATCCTTCGTCTTCTGGATGAAAACCCATAGCTTTCTGGAATAGTCATCAACAGTGGATAGAAAATATCTTACACCTGAGTGTGAAGGATTCCTTGCAGGCCCCCAAAGACCAGCATGAATGTAATCTAGGGATCCATGTGTTCTTTGCTTGCCTTTGTTAAACTTCGCTCTATAGAATTTAAAAAATATACGAGATTCACAAAACTCTAACTTTTTACTTTTCCACCTCCTAGTAGGTTCTGCTTCCCCAATTCGACCAGGCCTCTATCGTTGATATGGCCTAACCTCATGTGCCATTATTCTGTCTTTGACACAGGTTTCATGGATGCAACATTTTTCGAACCACTTATAACCTCAACCTCAAGGGTATACAAGCCTTGTTTCTTCACGCCTCTCAAGACTTCCTTTGACCCCTTCATGACTCTTATAATACTTTTCTCTCCTTGAAAAACATATCCATTTCTGTCAAATTCACCAAGAGAAATCAAATTTCTCTTCAAATCAGGTACATACCTGACTTCAGTCAATAACCTTATTGACTCATCATGGAGCTTGAATCTCACAGATCCAATACCTGCAATTTTGTAAGATTTGTTGTTTCCCAGCAGCATCGATTCATCATCTTGATCACATAGCTGCTCGAACAATTCTCTTTTTGGAGTCATGTGCCAAGTGCAACCTGAATCTATAACCCACTCTTTCCTTGAGTTGCCATTTGAAACCACAAGAACATCAGATGAGTCGAAGTCATCTTAAACAATGGTTGTGTTGCCATTATCCTTACCTTCATGATCTTTCAGGCGTTCAGAGCACGCCTTTCTTATGTGGCACTCCTTCTTACAGTGATAACATTGAATACCAGATGTTTCGCCACTATAATACTTCTATTGACTTTTACCTTTCTTCTTGTCAAACTTACCATCCTTTCGCAAGAATTTTCCCTTAACGGCCAAACCTTCGCCCACCGTCGAAGGTGTATTCTCCTTTTGTTTGTTCAAGTCCTTAGAATACAAGGCTGGTTGAACTTCTTCAAAGCTCAGAGACTCCCTTCCATACATGAGAGTTTCTTTGAAGTGAGCATGTGTTCTGGGCAAAGCACACAACAACAACAGTGTTTGATCTTCATCATCAATCTTCACATCAATATTTTCAAGATCAAGAATTAGCTTGTTGAACATATCCAACTGCTCAGCCAACATTTCGTCTTCACTCATCTTGAATAAATATAAAGCTTGCTTCAGGTAGAGTCGATTCACCAAAAATTTGGCCATGTACAAACTTTCAAGTTTCACCCATAATCCCGATGTTGTAGTCTCCTTTGATATTTGTCAAAGAACCTTATCACCAAGGCTCAACAATATTGCGCTATGGGCTTTTTCAATTATTCCCATCTTTTCATTTGTCGTTAAAGCAGCGTCCATGGCTACTTCTCCCTTCAACGCTTCCAAACAACCCTGCTGCACCTGTAGGGATTTCATCTTCAAGCGCCACAGACCAAAGTCACTCACTCTGGTGAACTTTTCAATCTTATACTTTGTTAAAGGCGTCTTCTCCACGCTCATCGCACCAATTTGTTGTGAATAGAATGGCTTGAAACAAAATATAAACGGTTTCTTTATATTCAAGAAACACACAAGGGTTAGGGCTAACAAAGAAAACAAGCAAGAAGAACAAGAAGAAACAACAAGGATTGGTTATAAACTGATATTTTCTCCTTTATCTATCAAACAAGATTACAAGTATACAAGAATAAAAAATAACCTCTCTCTCTTGAATTAGGATTTTATCTTCCTATATTTCCTTATGCAGGATGAGAGACTAGCATGCTATATAAGAAAAATAATGGGTTTTTTAACAATTACACATTACAAGCTAACTTAGGGTACAAGCTAACTTAAAAATTGGGCTTACAAACAAGGCCCAATTCAACATGCTAACAAACCTAGAAATGTTGACTAATTCATGTTAGAATAGACTTTGACTATAACACACATTACTCGTGAACAAACTTCGACCATACTAGAGTTTGATCCAATATCTCACAACATCTAATCTCAAAAGGAATATCAATCTCCCTCCTTTGGCAAATTTTGGCAAAATAACTCTTCAAGAAAAACTAAATTATCAAAACTAAATAATAAAATACATAATGAAATATATGGGGCGGGTTCGAGGATGGGTTCAGGGTGGGTACTAGTGTCCCCATTACTTGACCCATTCCGTATTTTGTAATCGGGGAAAACCCAAACCCAAACCCAGTCAAGCGGGTTTTCCCCATCAAATTTGGAGTGGGTTCGATTGAGTACCCGCGAGTATAGGTTATGTTGTCTTATCTATTTAAGACTCTCGTGTACCCTAAATTGATTATAGTGGAGCTATTTCTTAGGTCTGAAAAACTCATGATTTTTACTCTCATATTGATGGGTTTTCCACGTTAAAATATCAGTGTTCTTTTGTGCCTTTATTTGTTTGATTTTTCGTCTTATATTTGTTGTTGATCCTCAAGGTTCCAACAAGTGCAGGGAATTTTATATCTGATGTGTATTGTTATATTATTGTGTCTTAATTTCCCATCAGGAACTCCTTAATCCCTTTAGGTTTTCCTAATTGTTTCTCTTTTATTTGAATGAATGATGAACATGATGTAAATAATGTGATGGAATGACTTGTATGATGGATGAAGTGAAATTTGTGTGTTATTTTAATTTTCAGAACTCAGATTGAGGTACAGTTTGAAGCGTTAGAAAACTAACACACATAGATACATTATGGTAGTGCCTTGTGAGATGAATTACCATGTTTGAATGACATGTGAGTATATGTTGTGAAGTGTGTGTATAATTGTGTGACTTATTGTATATGCTGGATGATGAATCAATGTTGATATGATATAACATAATTGAGTGTTGTACGTGAATATATATTTGACGTGGTGCTACTGTTTGGTCACTATTTAGAGGTGTTTGATGTTTTTCATTATGTTGATTAATTTAATTCTCTTTTGTGGTGTGGAGAATGATGTTGTTGTTTATTATGGTGGTTATATGATGATAAATTCACCGTGATCATTTTTGGTGAAATTGCATGTTTTGGTGAATCATGCATCATAATGTACAGGCTTCAATCCAGTTTTGGTGTGCCATGGTCTGGTGGTATGGGTTCAGCAGCAAGTATCTAATTCCAATGAGAAACTAGTAAAGCATTGTTTATGGTGATAATAATAAATTTTGGTTTTCTCCGATCTGGTGGTATGGATTCAGGAGTGAGTAGCTAATACCAATGAGGAATTAGTGAGGTGTTGCTTATGGTGATAACAACTAATTTTGATGTGCTTTGATCTGATGGTGTGGATTCAGAAGCGAGTAGTCGACTCCATATAGGAACTAGTGAAGCGTTACCTATGGTAATGGTAATGATTTGGTGTGCTCTAATCCTATGGTGGGGATTCAGGAGCGAGATGTACATGTGTTGTTCATATTAACACTGCATGCATTGTTGAGTCATGGTGTTAAGTTCATTGCATTTATTATTTGTATATGCATTGAATCTTAATGTTGATGTTGTTGATTAATAATTCTTTTGTGGAGTTTGCAAATGAATTGTGTTGAATAATTTTTAATGTTTGTTTAGGCTACCCTTGCATAATTTTTGCACTATTAATTATTATGAACATATTCCCACCATTTTACTGTTGGCGTGGTTCTGTGCTTCTTCTTGTATGTAAATAAGTAGCTTCTTAGAGGTTGAAGGATGATGCATAAGTTGTTATTATTTTTCTTTCTTTATAGGTTCATTTAGATTTCATTGCTCTAATATGTAACATTTGGCAGGTGGATGACTCGTTTGATTATTATTTTCATTTGCAATGTTGTTGATGTTGAAGGAATTTAGTCATAATCATGTTTATGTCATGAGACTTATTTATTTATTGAATTGTTTCAATTAATTGATTTATGTTGCGATGAGTCAATGTTAAGGCGATCATGTGATTATATGTGTATAAATCTAATCCTTGTTTTAAATAACTTGTGTTACGGAGCAGGTGTATGTTGTGTTTGAGTGAAACTATATGTGTGTATTTGTTTTATTTTCGCATTATTTCTCATTTATGGGTTTAGAGTGTTACAAATGTAGAAGACTGTTTACTGCTGTTTGGTGAGTAGAGTCTGTATGTTGGTGTTGTGTGAATAAAATGAGTAATGTATTGAGCTATCTGACATGTTCAAATCTAAGTTGAAAGGTAACTGAGTTGAGATTAGAGTACATCTGGTGACTCAAAAATTCCCGAATAAAAGTGAAAGAGACATGTATGAGCTCTGGTGAGTCGTTAGTTAACTCTATTTAGTGCTATTGTGAAATATTATATGTCAGTGAGTATTATGTGAGTAACGATATGACTATGCGTGTCATGTAGAGTTATAATTATGTGGTGTTCTGAATTATGGTGAGTTATCATTATATGGTTTGATGCATTATGGTAACGTTTGTGGTTTGGATAAGAACTGTTGGTGATCATTATTGTATTGCATTGTTGTGGCATTTCATGCATCATGTATATCGAAGATATGTAATTGGCGATGGGACTTAGTCAGTAACATAACTCTAATGTCCAGTATTAGTGATGAGATTCATTAGTAACATAACTCTGACATCGAAATTGGTGAGTAGATTGGTACCACATGAATTTAGTGATGAGGTAATGAGTGCATTGCAAATACAACTGTACTTATGATTGGTGATGGTTGCCAATGATATGAATACTTTTATGTTTAAGTATGCTATCCTTTATTGCTTTATACACCGCTAACATTTTTTAATGTATTCTCATCCCCTAGTTGTTGAAGGTGAGAAAATACTTAGAAGGGGGGTTGAATAAGTATGAAGATAAAAACTTAGAAGTAAAAACTCAGTTATTTTTACTCTGGTTCGTTGAACTCAACTACTCCAGTCCACCCTTTCTAGAGTGATTTGCATTTCTCAATCAAGGACTTAATCCACTATTTAATCAACTGATTACAATAGTAAGCACTAAGAACAACTGTTCAAAGTCTTCTCAAGAACTACTGATCCTAACTGGATCTTCTTAAGGTTTTCTTACAATCAAATGTAATACTAAATACAAGTGTTAAAATGCTTCTAATAAAGCTTTATCACAACTGTGATTTTTCACTTAAGATTAAGAACAAAGAAATTAATTCTAGAAAGAATATATGAGTTGTATGAGAGCTTTGATAATGAATTCTTTTCAAGTGATTCGTCAACTGAAGAAGATGAGTGGAGACTTGCTTTTATAGGCACAGTGATCCAAGAGTATTTCACGTTGAGAAGTGTGTACCAAAAGGTCTGAGCCTTTTTGTCTTCACATCAAGTGACCTTTCCTAGAAGAAGAAAGCACAGAGAAATCCTTTTTGTCTGTGTTCTTGTGTCTAGCACAAATAAGGAAAGAGTCGTTTGGATATTCCAACGGACATAATCTTTGAATTCTTCTTCAACAATTTTCAGCAAGAATCATCAGAGTCTAAATTGATCAGAGCCTTCTGATGTTGATCAGAGTTTTGCTGAATCAGAGTCTTTGCAACAAGTGTGATTTTAGCGTGTATAAGTTCAGAGCAGAGTTTTGGGTCAGATCCTCAGTACTGGCAGTGTTAGTACTCTCAGAGTCTTCTGAAGTAACTATGCTTGAAAACTCTTCATACAGAATTTTTCATTGGTTCAGATGCTTCTGACTTGCTTCAGATTCTTCTGGAGCTTCTGCTTCAGATCCTTCTGGAGCCAATGCTCAGAATCTTCTGATGGTAGCATTCAGAATCTTCTAAGGAATGTTTCTGATACTTCAGAGCCTTGCATATTTCTTATGTTCAGATCTGATTTGCTTTTGGAGTGATATTTACTTTAATATCTGTAGCAAACATTCTTAAGCAAATTTTAGAGTATATAATTCTTAATTACAAAATTTCATAATAGTTATCATCAAAACATAGAGATATTATTAAGAACCAATATATGTTCTAACAATCTCCCCCTTTTTGATGATGACAAAAACATCAGAAATTTTGTTTAATTGTAAAGAGAATAAGTATAACTCCCCCTGAGATGATGAATCTCCCCCTGAATTAAATATTAATAAGGAATAGAAACTTCCCTTTTTGTCTTGAGTATTTTTCAGAGTAAGAGCTTGATTGTTCTAAACATTTGAGAGTCAGAGTCTCTTGCATATTTCAGAGTCAGAGTCTGATAATTTACATATGATCTGGGAGTCTCAGAGTTTCTTTTACAGAGTATACTTATCAAATGATCTGAAATACTCAGATATTATGTTAGATAAAATTGATATGTCTGAAGTTTCATTCTGGTAGAGTTTAATTAAACAGTTCAGATCTATTTTCTCCCCCTTTTTTGTCATAAGCAAAAAGTAAGAACTTTTAACAAGACAATTAAAAGGAAAAAATAAACGAGATAAATCATGTAGAGAAAACATTGAGACATTCATTCATTCAGAGCAGAAAGTACAAACATCAGAAAATATTCAAGTACATGTGCAAACATCAGATGCAAACATCAGAAAAAAAATAAACTAAGATTGTTTTGACAAAATCATCTTCAACAGATCTATGATCTCATAAGAGGACTGTTCTTGTTTTGACATCCACTTAGCCGTGGTTTCATTCTTCTGATCTTGTTTGGACATCCACTGAGCCATGTCTTCAAACTTTTTATCTTGCTTAGCCATCCATGACTTCATCTCTGATTGACCAGCTTCCAGAACTGCAATCTTATCTTCAAGATCTGGATACTCTTTCTTGATCTCAGATGAGGAAGGTGGGACAGATTCTGAAGCATGAACAGAGTCAATTTCCATAGGGGCTTTGGAGTTAGGAGCAGCAGATCCAGAGGGATGTTCTACTAGAGTCATAGCCAGAGGTTTGTCTTCAGATGCAGATTCAGTATTCTCTTCTGATGATGAAGGAGCATCTTTAAGAAGTAATGGTGCAAATCTTTTAACAGTCCAGAACAAACTTCTAGCAGTTTCAGCAAATCTGAGCTTCGCATCATCAGAACATACCTTCTTTAGATTTGATGCTACAGTATTGAATCTGTTTATGAAGCCATTCCAAATGGCATCAGATTCATTTGCATCCATTGTTGATGAACACTTCCTCTGTACAGAGCCTAAATACATCTCTATTTCTTTCAAAAAGCTTGTAAATAAATTATCAACATTCAGCCTAGGTTTTGGGTTTATAAGAGTTTCCAATGTGATTGGCTTGGGTTGGGGAGAAGGTGGAAATAAGGATTTTGGAATGGTGATCATAGGACGAGGGTAGAAGGGTATGAATGGAAGATCAGATGATTTGTCAGGTTTTGATCTGGTTAAAGCATTCAACAGATATGGTTTTGCATTTGATGCATGATAACACGAAATCGTATATATATTTTGATGCATAATTCAACTGAAGTTTAACTGTTTTCGATCCGATTTCAGGTTGTTTCCGTGTTATTTGTCTGATGTTTTGCAGGTATTTGATGATCACGTCTAAACAAGGCATTATGAAGAAAAGAAGCAATCTCAGATGAAATATGGACGAAAACCGGATGAAAACATCATGAAAAGCGCAGAATGCTGATTTTGCTGCTGTGACGACCGTCACAGCTCCATGACGACCGTCACACGGGTGACAACCGTCACACCTTGTGACGACCGTCATGCAGGCAAAAACGCCCCACTTCAAATGCACGTGAAAGAAGCAGTTCCAAGTCCCAAATAGTGGACCACTACTCCCTGATAATTCTGCCTCAAAGTCCACCTTCTTCAAGTTATAACCGTTAGAATTCCATCTCTATAAAAGGGGGAGAAGGGGGACTCAGAAAGGGAGCCGCATTCATACAACGAAGTGCTGCCCAATTCCATTTCCAGAGCAAAAGTTCAGTTTTAGTTTCTTTCCTATTTTTTTTGTTGCCTTTCATTCCTTCTGTAATTTCTATTTCCGTCGTACGATCAAATTGGCACAAAGACCAAAATCCTGCCAACATCTGTGGAGGATCTGCCCAAAGGTCAATTGGAATATTTACAGGTTTCTCATTTCAATCGTAATTCCAGTTTTTATTATGATGCATGCTATTATTTATTGTTTTTTTTATGTTTTACCTTTCCCAAATCCATGTCTAGCTAAATTTAAGTAATCGATATGTAGTAATAATTCGAAAGGGATTTGATAATAACCGGTTGAAAACTGTCTTTTTCAAAAGTTGTTTATGGTCTGAGTGTTTAAAATTAATTTACTGAATAAACTTCGTCGCGAAAGCGAGAACTTATTTAAAAGTAGTTTTGCCACGAAAGTGGGAAATTAATTAAGGTACGAACCAACAAGCGAAAGCTGCGGCAAGACCAGATAGTAAACACTAGTCATTCATTTTAATAACAGCGAAAGCACTTTAAAATGAATTAGAACTTAGAGATTTCCAAAAAATAATTTTAACCCCGAATGGGACACGAAAGTGTACGTTTGGCCCTTAGAATTATGATTAGCGTCAATAACCATCGTGAGGCGAGAGTCTTCAGATCACCATTTTCTGCTTAAATAAACTCTGAAAAATATTTCGTAGGCTGGTAACTTGTCAAATCCCTGAAGAACATAAAACCTGCATATCGATTCAATTAATTATACTTTAATTAATATTCTTAGTTCCCTTTAGTGACAATCTTATTCCCTCAAACATTATCTACCTAGCTAAACATAGTAACTCCCGAGAACACTAGTTTGATTACGAGTCCCTGTGGGATCGATATCTATTATTACTACGCGATAGACTGTGCACTTGCAGTTAGGTTGTATTAGACATAGAAAGTCGCGATCAAGTTTTTGGCGCCGTTGCCGGGGACCCGTTTAGTCAATAGTGTAACCTTCTGTTACGCCGTGTAGACTAGGTTAATTATTTTCATTTTTCCTTTACTAGTGTTGTCGATTGTATGCCAAGTGATCGCCCGCAAGGCGATATCTTGAAACCTTCAGTCGCAGAACTAGAATGCTTCTTACATCTAAGAAGTCGAATCATTGAGTACCAACTCAAACATAACATTCCCGATCCTCTCACTCCCATTTCCAAATCCGAAGAAGAATCAAACATGGCTGAAGGACCTCCAAACAAACCGCTGAAGGCATACGCTACACCCTCTCAGATGAAGCCTAGGAGTAGCATTGCTGCCCCAGCTATTACTCGAAATGATTTTGAGCTGAAACCATCATTATTGTCAGTTGTACAACAAAACCAATTCTCAGGAAACGCAACTGAGGATCCGAACGAACATCTAACGAAGTTTGTACAATACGCAGACACGGTGAAGGCAAATGAAGTAACTCCAGACGCGATAAGACTTCGTCTTTTCCCATTCTCTCTTAGAGACAGAGCGTGGACATGGTTACAATCCTTACCATCCAACTCCGTTACGACGTGGGAACAATTGAAGAACGTCTTCTTAGCGAGATATTTTCCGCCAAGCAAAACTGCTATGCTTAGAGCTCAAATCAATGGATTTCGACAAAAAGATACTGAATCTCTTTACGAAGCATAGGAACGATTCAAAGATATGATGAGAACATGTCCTCACCTTGGTTTAGAAGACTGGGTGACAATCCATACTTTTTATAATGGGCTTTTATACAATACCAGGTTGACAATAGACGCCGCCGCGGGCGGTGCACTTATGTATAAGCCATACGACGAAGCCTATCAACTAATCGAAAACATGTCTCAGAACCACTGCCAATGGGGAGGTGAACGCACTCCAACAGAGAAAACCACAGCGAAAGGTGGGATGTATGAGATCAGCAGCCTTGAAAAGCTCAACGCTAAAGTAGATGCTCTAGCACAGAAGATTGACAGTCTGACCGTTAACCCCACTGCAACCGTCGTTGCCGTAACTCCAAATTGCGAGTTATGCAGAAGCACCACTCATAATACACCCGAATGCCCATTGCTAGCCGGAATCCCACCAGACCAAGTAAATTATGCTCAAGGAAATCCTTACGCAAATACCTACAATCCAGGTTGGCGAAATCATCCAAACTTTTCTTACAAAAGCGAAAATGCATTGCAAATGCCTACTGCTCCACCAGGATATCAGAAACCAGCTGCTGCTCAGACTGCACCTAGGAAATCAAACCTCGAAATTATGATGGAAAAATTCATAGCTACTCAAGCTCAAACAAACAAAGAATTCCTGAATCAAAACATACACACTAGCGAGCAAATTAAACAGTTGACCGGAAAAGTAGACGCTTTAGCCACCCACAACAAAATGTTAGAAACACAGGTATCACAAGTGGCTCAACAACAAGCCTCTGCTGCCGCACCCGCTGGCACATTTCCTGGACAACCCGAACAGAATCCAAAAGGCCAAGCAAATGCTGTAATACTAAGAAGTGGAAAAGAATTGGACGAACCGATCGATCCGAGGACCGAAAACTCAGCCATGCAACAAAAACCAACTGAACAAGCAGAAAAGGAATCCAAGTTAGAGAAGAAGGAAGACAACGAGAAGATGGATACCGCAAGTGAAAAAACTCAAGCACCTCCAGCGCCATATAAACCACCTATCCCTTATCCGCAAAGATTAATAAACTCCAAAACTTCAGGACAGTTTAAGAAATTTGTAGAGCTCCTTAAACAGCTGAATATTACTATTCCTTTTACAGAATCGATAACTCAAATGTCGTCATACGCTAAATTTCTCAAAGAAATCCTGTCGAATAAGAGAAAGATCGAGGATAACGAAACAGTTACACTAACTGCAGAGTGTAGCACTATTATTCAAAACCGCATGCCTCCTAAATTAAAAGACCCAGGTAGTTTCTCCATACCCTGCGTCATAGGAAAGTTCGTAATAGACAAAGCTCTATGCGATTTAGGAGCCAGTATCAGTGTTATGCCTTTATCTATATGCAAAAAGCTGAATATGGGAGACCTCAGACCAACCAAAATGTCCGTACAATTAGCTGACCGATCAGTAAAATACCCCGTCGGAATACTGGAAAACGTTCCAGTACGCATAGGGCAATTCTACATCCCAACCGACTTCATAATCATGGACATCAAGGAGGACACTGTCACCCCAATTATTCTAGGAAGACCATTCCTAGCTACAGCCAGAGCTATTATAGACGTGAAGAAAGGAAGGCTAACATTCGAAGTAGGAGAAGAAAAGATAGAGTTCATTCTCACCAATTTCTTATAAGCACCAGCCATAGACGATACCTGCTATTTAGTAGACGAAATTGACGAATGTATAAGAGAACTTGAAAATGAAGAGACCACATATTTAGAAATAATAAAGATTCAAATACCCGATATTTCTGAAGACGATGATTGGCGTAAACCGTATAAAGACGACAACCTAAGCGAAAGCTTAGCACTGACCCCAAACCACATGCCAGGTCCGAAGAACCCATCTTTAGAACTTAAAACATTACCCAAAAACCTTAGATATGAATTTCTAGACGATGAACTAAAAAGACCAGTGATAGTCAACGCCGACTTAGGACAACCAGAAACCGAAAAGCTATTAGAAGTTCTAAAGAAGTACCCCATCGCGTTAGGCTATAACATAAGCGATCTAAAAGGTATAAGCCCTTCAATCTGTATGCATCGAATTACAATAGAGGAAGACTTTAAAACCTCTAGAGAGCATCAGAGGAGACTGAACCCCATCCTAAGCACTGTAGTCAGAGATGAAGTAAAGAAATTGCTGGATGCAGGAATCATCTATCCAATCTCCGATAGTGAGTGGGTTAGCCCAGTTCATGTCGTACCGAAGAAAGGAGGAGTCACAGTAATTAAAAACGAAAAAGGCGAATCAATAACAAAAAGAGTCGTGACTGGAAGCAGGATGTGTATTGATTATAAAAAGCTTAACAAGGCCACACGAAAAGATCATTTCCCGTTACCCTTCATAGACCAAATGTTGGAAAGATTAGCCAAACATTCATATTTCTGCTATCTAGATGGTTATTCAGGATTTTTCCAAATTCCCATTCATCCTGATGACCAAGAAAAGACAACATTCACCTGTCCTTATGGTACTTTTGCTTACCGCCGAATGTCGTTCGGACTTTGCAATGCTCCAGCAACCTTCCAAAGATGCATGATGGCAATCTTCGCAGATTTCATAGACGACATCATGGAAGTATTTATGGACGATTTCTCAGTATGCGGACAAAGTTTCGAAGGATGCCTACAAAACTTAGAAATGGTATTAGAATGTTGTCTAAAAGTGAACCTCGTCCTAAATTGGGAAAAATGTCATTTTATGGTCCGACAAGGAATAGTTCTAGGACATGTCATATCAAATAAAGGAATTGAGGTCGACAAAGCTAAAATAGAGATTATAAAAGATCTCCAACCTCCAAAATCCGTACGAGAAATACGGAGTTTTCTAGGACATGCCGGTTTCTACAGAAGATTTATAAAAGATTTTTCAAAAATCACAAAACCTTTGACCGGCCTGTTGATGAAAGATGCTGAGTTCGTCTTCGATGACGACTGTCTAAAAGCATTCGAAACATTAAAATCAGCCCTTATCACCGCATCGATTATGCAACCACCCGATTGGCGACTACCGTTCGAAATCATGTGCGATGCGAGTGATTATGCCGTAGGCGCAGTTCTAGGACAAAGGAAGGACAAGAAACTCCACGCCATCTACTATTCCAGTAGAACCTTAGATCCTGCCCAAATGAACTACGCTACCACAGAAAAGGAACTTCTAGCAGTTATATTTGCGCTTGACAAATTCCGTTCTTACTTAGTAGGAGCAAAAATTATAATATACACAGACCATGCTGCCATAAGGTACCTTATAAGCAAAAAGGATGCCAAACCAAGACTATTGAGATGGATCCTGTTATTACAAGAGTTTGACTTAGAAATCAAAGATAAGAAAGGAACCGAGAACGTTTTTGCAGATCACTTATCCCGAATAGAAGGCATCAAACATGAACCAGTACCGATAAACGACGATTTCCCGTACGAACGTCTGATAGCCAAATTAGAAAGTGACATACCCAACTCAATCTCAGAAGATCCTGAATTCGAAAAAGCCGTAGAAGCCGTCTATGCCCAAGTCACATTACCTTGGTATGCTGACATCGTTAATTACCTCGCTGCAAGCGTGCTTCCACCGGATCTCACTTATCAGCAAAAGAAGAAATTCTTCCACGATCTGAAACACTATTATTGGGACGAACCTCTACTCTTCAAGAGAAGGGACGGCAACATATACCGTCGCTGTGTCCCAGAGGAAGAAATAGAAAATATCATTTCCCAATGCCATTCAGCACCATATGGTGGTCATGCTAGTACATCCAAGACGTGCGCTAAGATTCTCCAAGTCGGCTTATTCTGGCCTAACCTCTGGAAAGACGTTCACATCGCTGTGCTAAAATGTGATCAATGCCAACGAACTGGCAACATCTCACGACGCGATGAAATGCCTCAGAAAGGAATCTTAGAGGTAGAAATCTTTGACGTATGGGGAATAGATTTCATGGGACCATTCCCACCTTCTTTTGGTAATAACTACATACTCGTCGCTGTCGATTATGTGTTTAAATGGATAGAAGCCATAGCTGCTCCAACAAACGACGCACGAGTAGTAATCAAACTCTTCAAAAACACAATCTTTCCTAGATTCGGTGTACCCAGACTCGTCATTAGTGACGGCGGATCTCACTTCATATCGCGAATATTTGATAAACTTCTTTCTAAATATGGAGTCCGACACCGAGTAGCTACACCTTATCACCCGCAAACTAGCGGACAAGTAGAGGTCTCGAACAGGGAAATAAAACAGATATTGGAAAAGACTGTCGCTACCTCAAGGAAAGATTGATCATCAAAGCTACATGAAGCTTTATGGGCTTATAGGACCGCTTTTAAGACACCAATAGGTACTACACCCTACAAATTAGTTTACGGTAAATCCTGCCATCTCCCTGTAGAATTAGAGCATAAGGCCTTTTGGGCCATTAAGACACTCAATTTCAACTACACCGAGGCAGGAGAAAAGCGAATCTTGAACTTACCGAATTGGAAGAACTTCGATTAGACGCTTACGAAAATGCCCGTATCTACAAAGAACGAACTAAAAAGTGGCATGATAAACGTTCAGTCAAGAAACAATTCAGTGTGGGAGACATCGTATTGCTATTTAATTCAAGATTAAAACTCTTCCCAGGTAAACTAAAATCTATGTGGTCTGGACCTTATGAAGTGACTAAAGTACTTCAGAGTGGAGCTGTTGAAATTACCGATAAGACGCATGCACCGTTTATCGTAAACAGGCAACGTCTAAAACATTATAATAAGAACGAAAACAGCCCTCAAGTCTGCAGTATAGCATTGCTTGAGCTTCCAGCTCAAACACCCGAATAGCTTGTCACCAAGCTATCGTCAGGCTTTAGACGTTAAAAACAACGCTTACTGGGAGGCAACCCAACTTTTCCCGCATTTTTCCTCGTTACTGTATTTCATTTTTTTTTGAAACTTTAACAAAAATTCTAAACTTAAAATTACTACTACTTTCTACTTTCGTTTGTTTTCATATTTTTATTTTTATTTTATTTTTCTCTTTTGGTCTTTTGTTTTTACCGCTTTTTGTTTTTAAAAATCCTGACTTCAAACTTCTGTTTTAAAATTTTCAGGATTTTAAAAGTCTTCAAAACATTCCTCCTGTTTTCTCCGACTTACCTGCGAGTATGGCCGAGTACGACTTCACAAAGGTTCATTTTCTAGGACTAGCTCAAAAGGCAAGATTTGCAGCACTAACTGAAAGAGAAATCGCCTTAACGCTGTATTATGATAAGTCTACCATGGATAAACTAGGAATCACGAATAGCATTCAATACCTGTTCAATCAACTGGGTTGGGAGAACACTGCTTTGAAAACACGTTTTGCTACCTATAAGGATCTCACCTATGAATTCCTTAGTTCCTTCAGATACATACCCAACTATGGTTTTGGATCCAACACAGAGCTGATTACCTTTCGAATTTTTGGAATGGACCAAACCCATAGCCGGATGTCACTAGCTAACCTCCTAGGATTTCCTAGCGGACCGCATGTGTTCATCAGTGCAGAAGATGACGATATTGATTTTGAACTCGACCAATTCTGGGGTAGAATCACAGGCGACTATCACCCTGAACCAGACAGAATGTATAATGATGATATTCATAACCCAGATTTCAGATACTTCCATAAGATACTAGCTCACACCCTTTTCGGGAAAGAAGAAAATATTACCACAGTATCTAAAGAGGAGTTATTCACCATGTTCTGTGCTTCCTAGGGACGTACAATAAATGCAGTGCCTTTCATGATGAGATCTTTCAGACGCCTCACTCAGGAACCACAGTCACCTATTCTTATAGGAGGCCTCGTGACAATGATTGCCCACGAGCTCGACCTTAGATTCCACTTAAATGCAAGCACTCGTTTTGGCACCATCCGACCCATGAATATACAGTTCTGCTTTAACAGGCGCATTTTAGGAACTATGGGACCTGGACCTTATGAGTACCTCATCAACGAAAAACCTGTCCAGCTATTCACACTGCCTGATCATCAAATGACAAGTATCCACAACAAGGACAACTGGCTTTATGAATTGGATGAGCCTATGGGACCTCCTTCACCTCAGTCAACACCACAGAACTATATGTACGACAGTGACCACATCTCTGAGGCACACGACTATATGTACTATGAGGATGCTGTATCAGAAGCTGAAGTAGACCCTACGACTCCTCCGCATTACAACACCTATCCTGAGCCTATTCCTGAGGAGACCACTGACAAAATGGATACTGTTCTACTCCGGTTGGACAATGTTGACGCAGCTCTGACTACCATCAAAGGCGACGTCGCAAGCATACACAGCGAACTGGTAGTCTTCATGGACTTAGTCTGTGACTAGCTCGACTACTACGCACGGAAGTTCGATGAATTGAAGGCGCGAAAAGACTAGATACTAGTTTTAGTTTAGTTCGGTTTAGTTTAGTTTCGTTTAATCATTTGGATTTTTCATTGTTAAGTTCTTTATGTATTACCTTACAATCAATCTATTACTTTTTATTTTTTATTTCAATTGAAGTCTTTATCTATTTATCCTGTCTTTACGTTGTTTCTTTGTTTATTGACCACTATAATGCATTGCCATATCAATAATAGGCCTAAAAGTCACTGCAAGAACACCCTCAGAGCAAAATTCTGCATTCTGCAGATTTTGCTGCTGTGACAACCGTCACAGGAGCCTGACGAGCGTCACGCGGGTGACGACCGTCACATATACGTGACGAACATCACGAACCCAAAACTGCTATCTGATATAACAGGGGTTGCATTTTCTCTCCCACTCATCTCTTTTCAACTTCCAATCATCAGCAACTCCCTCCCCACTCCAATTTTTCGTTTTCCCCACCTTGCACCATATATCCCAACCCCCATCTCAACTTCCTACTACACTTCTGTCACATTTTCCCACTTCGCAGAACTACCTCAATTCTCAGAACCATCTCAATCTTCCAACAATGGCGAGAAATACCGAAACCCCAGACATCAGCAACATTGTGTTCAGCGACGGTGACTCTGGCGAAAGACAGCGGGCCAACTACATCGCATTCCATCAACGGTCGCTCCAGCCGACTCATTATCCACATATTCCATCGCTCACAGAGCTCGGACTCCTTGAAGGCGTCACTTGGATGCTTCAAAGAGCCGGCATCTGTAACCTCTGCACCAATCCACTGCCGACATACGAACAACTCACTCTCGAGTTCCTGAGTTCGTTTACATACGTCACTTCCAGCGGCGACCTCAGCCAACACTCCGGTGCCGCATGCTTCCGGATGTTCGGCACAAACTATCAGGTGAACCAGAACCAGATTGCCGCCATCTTACAACTCCCTCGAGGCGACAATGCTCACCGCCGCCTCACCGATCAGTTCCAGCACGAAGCCTTCACGCTCTGGTACCAGTTGACCAGCATCAATGCCGATGGTTGGGACTCTCTGCACGCAACGCATATCCATAACCCGACCATCCGATACTTCCACCGAGCATTGAGCAACACAATTTTCTCCAGGGACAACAACCATAAGGTGAACTCGAAAGAGCTCTTCTTCCTCCACTGCGTCTTCAATAACGAGCCTATCAACGCCGCTCCGTTCCTCCTGGCCCACATTCAGGCCAACTGCAACCGTGGCTCCAAGCCATTTTACTTTGGGGGGATTGTCACTGCCATTGCACTTGGGATGAACCTAGGCGACCGCCTCCAGCACCTCCATGCCATCCCCTCGGTGTTCCTTGACACCGACCACTGCAGAGCCTCTCACCTCATCCGTTCCAGAGCCGACGGCAAGTACCACCCGGTAGTGCGTGGCAAAACCGTCTGAAGCATCATCCTTCCATCAAGCACCCGGACACACCCAGAGGATCGTACCAACTGGTTATTTGACCTCACTGCCCCTCCTGCTGCCGCTGTTCCAACTCAGGACCACACCCAAGGTTCTGATGATGAAATCCAAGCTGAGTTGGATAGGCCGGAGCAACCGGAGGCATCGCAGCCTCTTCCTTCCGAAGGTACATCCTCCCGCCGCCGCCGCCATCGCCCAGTGCCCGATTACTCAGAAGAGGACCTCCGTCGCTCTCTCGACCAGCAGGCCCAGATACTCGCTATGATGCAGCAGCAGAATCAGCGAGCAGAGCAGTTCAAAGCTTGGCATCGGACCCAAATGCAACAACTTCAAACCGGCCAAGAAACCATTACTGAGAACTTGACGAATCTGACCTTGCAGGTCGAAGGACTCCGTGACTATGTCTACCACACCGGAGCCATGAGTTTTGAGGATCGAGTCGCCCAGGTCAGAGCCAGAGGACGCGAGCGCGGACGTGACCGAGGCAGAGGACGTGATTAGTTTTCATTTTCCTTATTTGTTTACTATATTTGCAGTTTCTATGTACTTTCATTTCCGTTGTATCTCCCTCTCGCATTCTTTCAAATCAGTGGGGACACTGATTGAGATAGTGTGGGAGCGGAGCGTTTATTTCCCATTCCATTGTACTTTGAATTTTGTAATTTCTATTCAAACATTTTCTATCTTTAGCAAATAAAGCTCGTTTATATATCCTTTTTCCGTTACACAAACATCCCCACGTTATTCGACGTAAACAACAAATTTTTTTGTTCGTTCCTCAAAAGCAAAAGCATCACGAGAATGCACCCGAGTTCAAACCAAGTTTTGAAACTCCGAGGAGACGACAATTCCAACAAAACCAGTACCATCCTGACACCTTAGATCTCCGGTTTATGCGGGTCGGTTTCACTACCTACGTGTACCAAAGTCTCAAGTGTCTACGCAAACTCAGCCCCAAGTAGTTTATACTAGCAGTCAGCACCATCCTAAAACACTTCTAAGCGAGCGACCAATGCAAATAAGTGTATGATCTCCAAAAAGATGAAAAATCATGAAAAGAAAGTTAGATAACAAAAATATAAGACACGTTTCCTTCTAAGTTAGGTGCTCCTCACCCGAGCATTTAGCCCAACGGCACGAAAACTCATTGAAAAATCAATGATATAAGCTTATGATCAATGAAGAAGATCAAAACAGAAATGAGATCATATTCACTAACAGGTCGACTTGCCATGAAAGTGTATGGACAACGGGCTTAATGTGATTGCGCTAGAACAAACAGGGTGAACTTGCCGCGAGAAACTTGACACCAAGCTACAGTAGCATGACTGGGACCGATTTGCATAAGAAGGAGACCTCCGAAGACTTGTAGTCCAGTGTCGTCATGGTACTCGTTTTGTTCTTACCAAGAATCCCGGTTTTTCCCAACTTTGCGAACGAAGAAGCTGCCTCGTGCTTGCCGGCTTTTTCCTGTTTTACTTGAGGACAAGCAAAGATTCAAGCTTAGGGGAGTTTGATAACACGAAATCGTATATATATTTTGATGCATAATTCAACTGAAGTTTAACTGTTTTCGATCCGATTTCGGGTTGTTTCCGTGTTATTTGTCTGATGTTTTGCAGGTATTTGATGATCACGTCTAAACAAGGCATTATGAAGAAAAGAAGCAATCTCAGATGAAATATGGACGAAAACCGGATGAAAACATCATGAAAAGCGCAGAATGTTGATTTTGCTGCTGTGACGACCGTCACAGCTCCATGACGACCGTCACACGGGTGACGACCGTCACACCTTGTGACGACCGTCATGGAGGCAAAAACGCCCCACTTCAAATGCACGTGAAAGAAGCAGTTCCAAGTCCCAAATAGTGGACCACTACTCCCTGATAATTCTGCCTCAAAGTCCACCTTCTTCAAGTTATAACCGTTAGAATTCCATCTCTATAAAAGGGGGAGAAGGGGGACTCAGAAAGGGAGCCGCATTCATACAACGAAGTGCTGCCCAATTCCATTTCCAGAGCAAAAGTTCAGTTTTATTTTCTTTCCTATTTTTTTGTTGCCTATCATTCCTTCTGTAATTTCTATTTCCGTTGTACGATCAAATTGGCACAAAGACCAGAATCCTGCCAACATCTGTGGAGGATCTGCCCAAAGGTCAATTGGAATATTTACAGGTTTCTCATTTCAATCGTAATTCCAGTTTTTATTATGATGCATGCTATTATTTATTGTTTTTTTTATGTTTTACCTTTCCCAAATCCATGTCTAGCTAAATTTAAGTAATCGATATGTAGTAATAATTCGAAAGGGATTTGATAATAACCGGTTGAAAACTGTCTTTTTCAAAAGTTGTTTATGGTCTGAGTGTTTAAAATTAATTTACTGAATAAACTTCGTCGCGAAAGCGAGAACTTATTTAAAAGTAGTTTTGCCACGAAAGTGGGAAATTAATTAAGGTACGAACCAACAAGCGAAAGCTGCGGCAAGACCAGATAGTAAACACTAGTCATTCATTTTAATAACAGCGAAAGCACTTTAAAATGAATTAGAACTTAGAGATTTCCAAAAAATAATTTTAACCCCGAATGGGACACGAAAACGTATGTTTGGCCCTTAGAATTATGATTAGCGTCAATAACCATCGTGAGGCGAGAGTCTTCAGATCACCATTTTCTGCTTAAATAAACTCTGAAAAATATTTCGTAGGCTGGTAACTTGTCAAATCCATGAAGAACATAAAACCTGCATATCAATTAAATTAATTATACTTTAATTAACATTCTTAGTTCCCTTTAGTGATAATCTTATTCCCTCAAACATTATCTACCTAGATAAACATAGTAACTCCCGAGAACACTAGTTTGATTACGAGTCCCTGTGGGATCGATATCTATTATTACTACGCGATAGACTGTGCACTTGCAGTTAGGTTGTATTAGACATAGAAAGTCGCGATCAATGCATGGGAAACAACATCAAATGGTTTATCAGAGTAAGGAGTGAATGCAGATTTAGCAGATAAAATAGGTTCTGATGAAATTACTGCTGGCAGTTCTCTAATATACGTTTGAAGAACAAATGGTAGAATGATGGTAAGTTTGGGTTTAAGAGGAGTGATAGTGTAAGATGGTTCAATTCTGGTGTAAAAATTTTTTATGTTGAAACCAGAGGGAAGTTTGTTAGAGGAAAACAGTTTACACGAAGCAGAGGGTACACACTCAGATGTCCTTGGCTTAGGTGTTGGGGTAGGATTGGGAATGAGAATTCCAGAAGAAACAGGTGGTTCTGGTTGGGTAACTATAGAATTTCTGTGAGAGGGAGATATCAGAAAATCTGGGTGTATATCAGATTCTGATGAATTTGAGGATGTGGTTGGAGTGTAAGACGTGGAGGACACTTCAAACAGAGTTTTGAGAGGTGTAACGTTTAGAACCTTTGTCTCAGGGGTATTGATTTCAGATGGGTTGGTTGATTCTGATGGATTCTCAGAAAGTTTGGATGGAGGTTCAGATGTAGGTGGAGCAGATATAGGTGGATCAGGTGTAGCTTGATTAGATTGTACAGGTTCAGAAAGAACTTGTGCAGATGCAATAGGTTCAAATCTGTTTGATTTAGGTTTTTCTGGTTGTGATTGTTTTTCTGGTTATTGTTGTTGTTCAGATTGTTCTGTTGGTTTTGTTATAGATGGTGGAGTTTGATTTGCTGGTGTTGTTGTTGTTGGTGTTGGTGAAGATGATTGATTAGTATAAGGTTTTACAGGTGTGGTGGAAACAGGATCAGATGATTTTTGTGGGGAAGGAACAGAGATATGAGATGGAGCAGGAACAGATTGTTTCTGAGTAGGAGGTGGTTTTGGAATAGACTTGAATGTTGAGTCATTTAAAACAGTATTATTGAAAGAGGATACAGAAGATTTGGTACCTTTAATCTTGATACGCTTTGTGGGAACAGAGGGAGTGTCTCCAAATGCTTTCCTCTTGATCAGCTTCTGAGACTTGTCAGCAACTTTGGGCTTCTTCTGAACAGCCACTGCTTCTGCTTCTGATTGACTTCTTTTCTTTGTGTTCTCATTTCCTCCATCAGGCATTGGTTCCCTTGCCCTTTTCAGAATATCTACAGGAACTGGGGTTCCATCTGCCTTGCAAGAATCAATATACCTTAAAATTATTTCCCTTGGTTCTTCAGCACAGAACAGTGGGTAGTCTTCAACTGGGATTCGCTTCTGACTAAGTTCAGAGATATTCAGCTTCTTGGGTGCTGATGTGAGTTCCTCTACAATTTTTAGTCTCTGAAGACTCTTGGCATTCAGAGGTTTCCCAACAATAGATTCAAGTTCCTCCTTGACTCCAGCAGCATACAGAGCAGTCACCAGTCCATTTTCTGTCAGAATATCTGAAATTAACCTTCCAAAGGGAATCCATGTTCTGATCTTCTGACCCTTATCTTTTACAGATTCTCTTGAAGCATTAATATGATTCCATAAGTGCATGAACAGAATGTAAGGAAGATCTACCTTGGTGCTCTGACTTAAACAGTACATGAAGTAGAGCTGTTCATTGTTCACATAGTCTGGAGAATTTGTAGATTTTCTGTGATGAATGCATCCCATGAAAATCTTTGCCCAGATTTTGTAGTCAGGCTTCAGATCTTTAAACTTGTTAGAGGCCTGTCCAGCAGTCATGACTTCCTCATAAACTTCTTCCATGTCTACACGCCCAGCTGGCAGATGAGATACTCCATCAGTCTCCTCATATCCTATGAGTTTCCTGATTAGATCTTCTATAATTATAATCTCCTTACCCAGAACATAAGACAAGATGAATTTGGGGTATACAGAAGCATGTATCCAGAATTCTTTCACTAGATGAGGGTAAACTGGTCCAAATAATTTGTCAAAGTATTTTACCCAGCCTTGAGCATCAATTATTGAACGAAATTCAAATCCATTTTTAGCTAATGAATCAAATTCCACCATTGATTCACAGAGAACTTCAAGTTTTTCAACAGGAGTTAACAAAGTCCTTTTAGGTGTTGTATATGGAGCCACACCCATATTTGCAGAAGTAACTGCAGCCATGATTGATTGAAACTGAGCTGCTGTAGAAGATGAGGTTGCCATTGAAGATGATTTTGACAAAGGTTTAGGGTTTTTGTGAAGAGAGAAAAGAAGACAGAAATGCATAAACTTGCTTGAGTTGTGAAAAGTGTGAAAGTGGTGAGAGATGTGGTATTTATAGAAAACAATTAGGCATACAAATAGACAATTAAAGCATGTTTACACATAGCAATTAATGTCAATTAATGAAAGAGAATACAAATCATTTCAAGCATTAATTAATTCTGACAAATTGGGGGGAAAATTAAGATTTCCACTATTCAAACCATACCTCAAACATCTCTTCAGTAGTGTACACGCCATCTTTGCAGATTTAGAGTGACACGTGTTTGCTTGCATGTGCTTCTGAATTCTCTTGAGAAATGAAACGTTAACCAACGTTCAGATCCTCTGAGATTGGTTAGTTCAGATACACACAAATAAATATAAATTTAATAAGCAACAGATGAAATACTTCAGAGTGATAAACATTTATCATCTGTAAAATTTGCTTCTGACAAATATTATTCTGGACACAAATCCATACCAATATTTTTCAGAATAAATTTGAATTTATCTTCAACAAGGGGTTTTGTGAAAATATCTGCCCATTGATGATCTGTATCAACAAAGGCTAAGTTTATAATTCCCTTCTGAACATAGTCTCTGATGAAATGATGCTTAATTTCTATATGTTTTTCCTTAGAGTGTAAAATGGGGTTTTTAGACAAACATATAGCAGAAGTATTATCACAGAATATAGAAATGTTACTTTCAAATATCTAATAGTCTTCTAACTGACTTTTCATCCAGAGCATCTGCGTGCTACATCCAGCATCAGCAATATATTCTGCCTCTGTAGTTGATAGTGCAATTGTGGGTTGCTTCTTGCTGTACCAAGAGATTAGATTTCTTCCTAGAAATTGACAACTTCCAGAAGTACTTTTTCTTTCCACTCTATCTCCAGCGTAATCAGCATCACAGAATCCAACTAATTTGAAATCATCAGATTTTCTGTAACACAAACCCACATTAGAAGTACCTTTCAGATACCTTAGAATCCTCTTAACAGCTGTTAAGTGTGATTCTCTAGGATCTGATTGGAATCTTGCACACAAGCATACACTGAACAAAATGTCAGGTCTAGAAGCAGTTAAGTAGAGAAGAGATCCTATCATACCTCTATAGAGTTTCTGATCTACTTTCTTACTTACCTCCTTCTTGCCTAGTGAACTAGTTGGATGCATGGGAGTCTTTGCCATCTTACTATCAGTCATGTTAAATTTCTTTAGAAGTTCTTTAACATATTTGGTCTGATGAATGTAAGTGCACTATGGAGTTTGGTTGACTTGATTTCCCAGAAAGAATCTCAATTCTCCCATCATGCTCATTTCAAATTCTGCCTGCATACATTGAGCAAACTCCTTTCCCAGCATAGTATTGGTAGATCCAAATATGATATCATCCACATATATTTTACAAATTAGAATATCTTTCTTAAATGTTTTACAAAAGAGTGTTGTGTCCACTTTGCCTCTGATGAAATTTTTCTCCAGAAGAAAATTGCTCAATCTCTCATACCAAGCTCTAGGAGCTTGCTTTAAACCATACAAAGATTTCTTTAGTTTGAAAACATGTTCTGGAAATTTTTCACTCTCAAAACCAGGAGGCTGGTGAACATAAACTTCTTCTTCTATAATACCATTTAGAAAGGAACTTTTAACATCCATCTGATATAGAGTGATGTTATATTGTGCAGCAAATGAAATAAGAAGGCGTATAGATTCTAACCTTGCCACTGGAGCATAAGTTTCAGTGTAATCAATACCTTCTTGTTGACTGTACCCTTGAGCAACAAGCCTTGCCTTATTTCTTTCAACTTCTCCTTTCTCATTAAGCTTATTTCTGAAGACCCATTTAGTTCCAATTATGTTGAATCCTTTTGGTCTTGGAACTAAATCCCACACATTATTTCTGGTGAACTGATTTAGCTCTTCTTGCATGGAAATAATCCAATCATTGTCTTGCAGAGCTTCATCTACAGAAGTTGGTTCAATTTCTGACACCAATCCAAATAATGATGCTTCAGATGATCTGAGAAAGGATCTTGTTCTGATAGGGTCATCCTTCTTTCCAATGATAACATTCTCTGGATGAGAAGCTTTGATTCTGGAAGATGATCCTCTAACAGTTGATTCTTCAGAAATGTTTAAGTTGTTCATCTGAGAAGTTAAAGGAATTGCATCTGGCGTTACTTCTGGTTCCTTCACTTGAGCTTTGTCTGCCTCTGAACCTTCAGAGTCTGCGAAGACTACTTCTCTATCTGCAGAGTTTTCAGACTGCTTTGACTTTTTAATGCCAAGCTTATCATCAAATCTAACATGAATAGATTCTTCCACAATCCGTGTCTCAGTATTGTATACTCTATAGCCTTTAGAGCGTTCAGAATACCCAAGCATGAAACACTTCTGTGCTTTAGAATCAAACTTGTTCAGATTTTCTTTAGTATTCAACATATAGCAAATACATCCAAAAGGATGAAAATATGAAATGTTGGGCTTTCTGTTCTTCCACAGTTCATAGGGAGTCTTCTCCAGAAGAGGTCTTACAGACACTCTGTTCTGAATGTAACAGGCTGTGTTGATTGCTTCTGCCCAAAAGTGCTTTGCCAGATTAGTCTCATTGATCATGGTTCTGGCCATTTCTTGCAGAGTTCTATTTTTCCTCTCTACAACTCCATTTTATTGTGGAGTTCTAGGACAGGAAAAATCATGAGCAATGCCATTTTCATTAAAATATTTTTCAAAATATTTGTTTTCAAATTCACCACCATGATCACTTCTGACTTTTATAATTTTGAAATCTTTTTCATTCTGGACTTGTTTGCAGAAGTCAAAGAACACAGAATGTGACTCATCCTTGTGTTTTAAGAACTTTACCCATGTCCATCTACTATAGTCATCAACAATGACTAATCCATACTCTTGCCTCTGATGGATGCAGTTTTCACTGGTCCAAAGAGATCAATATGAAGTAATTCTAATGGTCTGGAAGTAGAAACAACATTCTTTGATTTAAAAGAGGATTTTGAAAACTTCCCTTTTTGACATGCTTCACAAAGAGCATCTGAGGTGAACTTCAGATTAGGAAGTCCTCTGACAAGATTAAGTTTATTAATCTGAGATATACGTCTCATATTAATATGCCCCAATCTTCTGTGCCAGACTCATTGCTCCTCATTAACAGACAAGAGACATTTAACATTCTGAACCTTAAGTTCTGAAAGGTTTATTTTATAAATGTTGTTCTTCCTCTTTCCACTAAATAGGATTGAGCCATCCTTTTGACTAATAGCTTTACAACATTTTTGATTAAAGGTTATGTCATAACCATTGTCACTTAATTGACTTATGGACAATAGATTATGCTTTAATCCTTCTACAAGTAAAACATTAGTAATAGAGGGAAGTTTACCATTTCCAATAGTGCCAGATCCAATGATCTTGCCCTTCTGATTCCCTCCAAATTTCACATCACCTCCAGATCTAAGCTCCAGACTTTGGAACATAGACCTTTCTCCTGTCATGTGTCGCGAGCATCCAGAGTCCAGGTACCATGATTGGCATCCTGACTTTGCTACTAAGAATATCTGCAACAGGAATTATTTTACTTTTAGGTACCCAGATCTTCTTGGGTCCTTTTGGGTTAGTTGTTCTGAAGGTTTGTCTAAACTTTTATTTTTCAACATAAGGTTTATTCTGACTAGCCTTAGATTTAAACACATGAATGTTCTTTTCAGAACGAGTGTGTTCAATATCATTCAAGTGACCAAATTTAAAGTGGGAATATAAAGGATTCTTCTTGATGATAATTTTATCAACAGGTTTTGGATTTAAATCCTTTCCAGAGGAAGATTTATATCCAATTCCTTTTCTGTTATTTCTGCTAACTCCATAGATCATAGAAGCCATTTTGCTTCTGTCTATGCTTTTAGCAAGAAACTTCTGAAAGCTGTAATCATATTTTTCCAAAATATTTTTGCATTCAAACTCAGTTTCAGAATCAGAGTCTTGTTGAGCTAATTCAGAATCATTTTTCAATCTTAAGTTCTTTTCATTTAGCTCAGCTACTTCTGATTTGAGAATATTATTCTCAGATACAAGATTGCTTTGACGCTTCTTGTATTTGAGCTTAATATTGTTATAGCTCTTCAAAACTTCTGATAACACTTTGATAAGTTCATCTTTAGTGAGTTTAGCCATTACCTCTTCAGCGTCAGAGTCAGATTCAGAGTCAGATTCAGATCCTGAAGGTTCTTCCTCCTGATCTTCTATGTCTGCCATCAATGCTGCGTTGGCACATTCCTCTTCTGACTCAGATTCAGATTCAGATGTATCTGAATCATCCCAGGTTGCCATTAGAACCTTCTTCTTCTTATCAAATTTTCTTTTAGGCTTTTCTTTCAACAACTTTGGACATTCATTTTTGTAATGCCCAGGTTCTTTACATTCGTAGCAGACAACCCCCTTTTGCCAGATCTTCTGTGTCTAGAAGATTCTTTTCTTTGGTCAGGCTTCCTGAAGTTTCTAAACTTCTTTCCTTTATGCTTCCAGAGTTTGTTTATTCTTCTGGACAGCATGGATAGTTCATCTTCATCTTCAGATGAGGATTCTTCAGAGCTTTCCTCTATTACCTGCAGTGTTTTAGCAGATTTATTAGATTTTAAGGCAATTGATTTACCTTTCTTTTGAGGTTCATCTTCCTCAAGTTCAATTTCATGACTCCTTAGTGAACTTATTAGTTCCTCCAAGGAAATCTTGTTCAGATCTTTAGCCATTTTCAGCGCAGTCACCATAGGTCTCCATCTGGTAGGTAAGCTTCTGATGATCTTTTTCACATGATCAGTAGTAGAGTATCCTTTATCCAGAACCTTTAGTCCAGTTGTAAGTATTTGAAATCTAGAGAACATAGCTTCAACAGATTCAGCTTCTTCCATCTTGAAGGCTTCATACTTCTGAATTAGAGCCAGAGCCTTTGTTTTCTTGACTTGAGAGTTTCCCTCATGAGTCATCTTCAAGGACTCAAACATGTCAAATGTAGTTTCTCTATTTGTGATCTTTTCATACTCAGTGTGAGATATTGCATTTAACAATATTGTTCTAGCCTTGTGGTGATTTCTAAATTCCTTCTTTTGGGCTTCTGTCATAGATTTTCTATCTACTTTCTTGCCATTCCCATCAATGGGATGAACATATCCATCTATGACCAAATCCCATAAATCAGCATCATAACCAAGGAAAAAACTTTCAATCCTGTCTTTCCAATAATCAAATTTCTCCCCATCAAACATAGGGGGTTTAGTGCTGATTCTGTCCCTTTCTTCATATTTGTTGTTAATGTTAGATATTGAAGTATCAGCCATAGTAACAACCAAATATATATCAAAGTTTTTCTCACTGGATCTTTTCTGTCACTGTGAAGTGATAGCACACACAGAACTGGAGCTCTGATGCCAACTGAAGGTGAGAAAATACTTAGAAGGGGGGTTGAATAAGTATGAAGATAAAAACTTAGAAGTAAAAACTCAGTTATTTTTATCCTGGTTCGTTGAACTCAACTACTCCAGTCCACCCTTTCTAGAGTGATTTTCCTTTCTCAATTAAGGACTTAATCCACTATTTAATCAACTGATTACAATAGTAAGCACTAAGAACAACTATTCAAAGTCTTCTCAAGAACTATTGATCCTAACTGGATCTTCTTAAGGTTTTCTTACAATCAAATGTAATACTAAATATAAGTGTTAAAATGCTTCTAATAAAGCTTTATCACAACTGTGATTTTTCACATAAGATTAAGAACAAAGAAATTAATTCTAGAAAGAATATATGAGTTGTATGAGAGCTTTGATAATGAATTCTTTTCAAGTGATTCGTCAACTGAAGAAGATGAGTGGAGACTTGCTTTTATAGGAACCGTGATCCAAGAGTATTTCACGTTGAGAAGTGTGTACCAAAAGGTCTGAGCCTTTTTGTCTTCACATCAAGTGACCTTTCCTAGAAGAAGAAAGCACAGAGAAATCCTTTTTGTCTGTGTTCTTGTGTCTAGCATAAATAAGGAAAGAGTCGTTTGGATATTCCAACGGACATAATCTTTGAATTCTTCTTCAACAATTTTCAGCAAGAATCATCAGAGTCTAAATTGATCAGAGCCTTCTGATGTTGATCAGAGTTTTGCTGAATCAGAGTCTTTGCAGCAAGTGTGCTTTTAGCATGTATAAGTTCAGAGCAGAGTTTTGGGTCAGATCCTCAGTACTGGTAGTGTTAGTACTCTCAGAGTCTTCTGAAGTAACTATGCTTGAAAACTCTTCATACAGAATTTTTCATTGGTTCAGATGCTTCTGACTTGCTTCAGATTCTTCTGGAGCTTCTGCTTCAGATCCTTCTGGAGCCAACGCTCAGAATCTTCTGATGGCAGCGTTCAGAATCTTCTAAGGAATGCTTATGATACTTCAGAGCCTTGCATATTTCTTATGTTCAGATCTGATTTGCTTCTGGAGTGATATTTACTTTAATATCTGCAGCAAACATTCTTAAGCAAATTTTAGAGTATATAATTCTTAATTACAAAATTTCATAATAGTTATCATCAAAACATAGAGATATTATTAAGAACCAATCTGTGTTCTAACAGTTGTTTCGTGACACCTCATTCAAATGTACAAGATTTTTTTCTGTTTCATATGTTATTGCGTCGTCTAAATATAATGTAACTTGTGATATCGATCCAACACATATTCTATCAAATTTCCATTGCCCAACTTCCGTGAAACTCATATTTTGAGAAAAAAAAACATTTTTAACCCAATTTTAAGGGTAAGGTATATTCAACCCCCCCCCCCCTCTAGACCTTTCTCACCCACATTCGATCTTAGCATAAATTATCATTGAGTCTCATTTCCTTCTAGATCAATTATACTAATTTCAATAATGAGAGAAAGCATTAAATACAAATAAACCTATATAAAATTTCTTAGAGGTTCGTTACAAAAGCAATCATAAAAAATTAGATACAAAATCACATGTTTAGGGTTGAATCCTGTATAGGGAACCTAATCTAAGGACACTAACCACTCATCCTTAATGTATTTATAATTTTTACAATTGAAAACTAAATAGTAAGACTTATAATGATGAATAATAAAATCATGTTGATGGCTTTCGTTTATAATTAAAATTAGAAATTCGAGATGTCACCTTAGACAATATAAAATCAGACTCCTCTTTCACCTTCCTCTTACTCAAAAAACCACCTTAGACAATATAAAAGTGGACTCCTAATCCCTTAACTTGTTTCTCTATTTATAATTAAAATTATAAATCCGTGAAATCATGTTGTGTTGTATTTTAGTTACATTGTTATGCTTATGACACCCCGTTGTGGCTTTATGATGACAAATCACATTATTGCTAGCTATAGGTGCACTGCGAGTTGTATTATTTTTATGGTATTCTCTTATTTTCCCTATTCTTCATGTTATATTCCCTGCTTCTTCATCTTAACTTTCAAGGTTATGATGGTTTTACATAAAATGGTGTTTTCCTTAAATTTTCAGATTCTTTATTAAAACCTACAAAATGAAACCACATTAATAATAAAAGCACTAAAAACACTAAATTAAGGTATTATAAACATAATATGACAAAAAGATACCAACCACCACAACCATCTAAAAACAACAATTTCAAATACTCATTGTCTTCCAATCAGAGCTATCAAATGAATATGCTCGATCTAGTTTTTATGCATCCAAGCGTCAATCCATGCATATCAATAGTCTCCCTAATGCTAAATAATACAAATCATCATTAGAGGTCAAGATCGATGCCCATGGCTATGAGATTGAAAAACAAACTATGATTTCTCGACAAAACCCTAAATTGAACAAAGATTCGAACCAATTATCAATTGCTCGAGACAAATGAGATGCAATGATAATGACTTGGTTAACCAACTCAGTTGATGTAGAAATTACTCATAGTGTGATGTGGATGACATTGCTCAAGAAATTTGGAAATTGAAGGATCAATACCATTAAGACAATATCTTTTGCATTTCTGATCTTCAAGAGGAGATCTATGTTCTTTGTGAAGGTTATTAATATATTACCCTTTACTAAATTAGTTAAAAAAAGTTATGGCAAGAACTGGGAAATTTTCATCCTACACTACACTAAAAAATACAAATCAAAATCACACAACTTTATATTAACACTTACAAGCAATACAATAAATATATTTAATTGAAAGAGACTCATATAACCATCAAGTTGCCTCATTTCAAATGTAGTAGTCTTCCCAAGAGTATGATAGAGAAGCTTCGTAGAAACATATCCCTATGCTCATACATGAAATCCAAGATCGATGAATTGGAATATATACCTCGTATTAATGTAAACATTACAACTTATCTACAAAAATAACACATCCAACCATATGCATCATGTATACTCTAGAGGCTTTCATGTACATATCATGTTCTACTAATGATACATAAGTGTCACAAAGCCAAGAGAAACGAAAATGAGTGTCACGTGAAACTTAAACTCTTTCAAAAAAATATGTGTGTAACGCCCACATATGTCTCTACACTTATAATAGTCAGTTCAACACTCATCAATGGAGAGGTGAAAAAGTTACCTGAGAGTGGGAGATGGAATATGCTAGAGAAGTTGTCCATGGCGATTTTCATCTCCCAAAGTAGAAGATGAGATAAATATGTATTGTTATGCCATCGCTTCACGAATGTAGAAAACAAAGGTTCGTCAATCATGGCGAGCGAACATTGCACTTGAGGGAGCTAGCCACCATCATCTAATAAACTCATGACCTTATCATGTATATGCACATCTGAAAAGTTATCCAACTTCATCCTATGAGTAATGACCTTCAATGGAATGAGGTTCTATCATAATTAATTCATATAAAATTGATTATTTTAAACTAACTGCTAATACATAAAATTAAATTAAATAAAAACATTTATACCTCTGTATCAAAATGATCAAGATGAGGCACTTCAGCATGTGTGTTTGTATTAACAGAATCAGGATTAGACACTTTAGCATGTGTGTCATCATTATCGTCTTTAGACGTCCACTTATACCTCTTCAATGATGGATAGTATATGGTATATAAATCTCTTCGGTCTTCCTACAATGAGAACCAGAGAAAGCTACCTTATCTACCCTAATATGCGAAGGACTATTACAAAAATTATTTAAGTCGTTGACAGATCTTTCATCACAACATTGTTTAATTTATCTTTGATCACAACATTGTTTAATTTATCACTTAAATCTGAATATGATATTAGAATCTTTTTCTCTTTATCTTACTAATAAACAAATAAAATTATTAGAGCCTCTTCCTCTAGATAATATTAGAGTCTCTTTCTCTTTGTCTTATTAAGAAACAAATAAAATTATTAATAGCAAAAAACACCATCCCCTAAATAATCTTACATAAAAGAAAAACATGGAAAAAGTAGAAGTCTCCATAAGTTTCTAGAACATTCAAAGTAAGGGAATCCATTTATTCTTAAGCTCCTTCGAGAGTTAGAGTTCAACAATAGTACACACCAGGTTGCTACAAAATCAATCTTTCTAAGGATGTCGATAATACCCATCAACGAAGGTCAAGGAAATGGTTCCAATTCAAACACTCTGAACTTATGGGATCCAAATCTCATGTTTCAGTTGGACCCTTTCATGGACTTTCACTTCCCACTCTCTTCTCCCTTTTCCAACTTCTTCCCTGAATTCGGCTTCGGATCATCCACAAACACGCGTCTGGATTGGAAAGAAACCCCTAGAGCTCACGTGTGGAAGGTGGTGCTTCCTGGCTTCACCAACGAAGACGTGTTGGTCGAACTCCAAGATGAGAGGATGCTTCAGGTCAGTGTTGAGAGTGGTAATTTCATGAGCAGGTTTAAGATTCCAGATGATGGTAACCTTCACCAGCTTAAAGCTAATATGGTTAATGGTGTTCTTGTTGTCACTGTTCCTAAGCTTGAACATTCCTCTGTTTCTGGTGGTAGGAACATTAGGATCGTTGAAATTGAAGGCACCGACTGATTGGTGTTTCTTCAGTTTGTTGCCATAACTCTAAATATTATGCTTATATATCTTTGTTTATGTGTATTTTTAAGTGTGTAATATGCTAACATGCTATATGTTATATGTTATGTTATGCTCTTGGGATCTTAATGCAATTTTTAATTTTAAGAAAAATAATTAACTCTCAAAAATGTAGTTTTATTCAATTATAAAAATCATACTTGAACACTCAAAATTGGTGTCTACAATTTGCTTCCTTCTAATGATAAGATGCATTTTACCAACCCATTTAATGCATCAGTGGAAGAACCATTCACAGACAACCTAATCTCATGCTTCAATTCAGTTGCTCTTTGTTTCAGTTCCTTTCCTTCTTGATTCACCATAAGTCTTCTAATAACCTTGTCAATCTCATCTCTTTCCATGACATTACACCATTCCAAACCCACCTTCCAAACATGGCTCAACAATCTAGCATTTACCCTCTGATCTCCAAAATAAGGTTGACAAATAATTGGTACTCCTTCACACAAACTCTCCAATGTTGAATTCCAACCACAATGACTCCAAAAGCCTCCAACAGCTTCATGTGCCAAAACCTCACTTTGAGGTGCCCATTTCACAATGCAACCCCTCTCTGTTACACCTAACTTAACATCTTCCGACAATGATTCTAACCACACCGAAACATCGGTAACTGTCTCGGGTCGAATAACCCAAAGGAAATTTTGTCTGCTCTTCACTAAGCCGCAAGCCATTTCAGTTAGCTCTTTCTCTTCCCAACTAGCAATGCTTCCAAAGCTTACATATAACACAGACTTTCTTGGTTTGCTTTTTAGCCAAGATATACAATTCTCCTTTTCTCGGAGAATGCTGATATTATCAAACTCATTGGCAATCATGTGAAGAGGGCCTATGGGGAAGAGATTAACATTATATAGATGTTGAAGATGATTTAGAGATGAATCTTCTAAACTTTCAACAGTGTTGAAAATAACACCTAAAGGTGTTATTGAAAGTGTTTTAGATATGCTATGAAGGAAATCATGTGGATTTGTCAAATTGAAAATAGGTAAATCTTTGAATCGCAGCAACTCCAGTTCTGGTACCAAATCCAACGACATAGAATCTATATAATAATCAAAATATAATATTGGTTCTAAAATTCATTTGAAACAAGACAAATAGTACGAAAGTTAAAGTAACGTGTCTATATTAAGATAATATACAACCTTGCAAGGGAAGGTACCCTTTGGTTTGTAGGTGAGCACAGACATGATAAGTGAGGAAATTAGTAGCACTAGTGGTTCGAAAGACAATACTTGGTAGCTTTAATTCCTTAGTTAAAGAATCAATGAAATGAAAAAATCCATCATAGATGATACACGCAATCTTTTCATCATGCTTTTCTAATTTGGCCATATGATGAATTAATGTCTCCTTAAGTGGAGATACACAATTGGTAGTTAGAGTTGAAGTAATATCTATGAAATTCTTAGATGTAATTTGGGTATCAGATAAACCATCAAAGAAGGGTATAAAATTGAAATTAGGGTGATTAGAAGGATCAGGTGAATTGAAATGGGTGTGTGCTATGGTGATGGAGAAGCCTTTTGAATGAAGGACTGTGGCTAGTTGAAGCATAGGAGTCATGTGGCCATCGAATGGTGGTGGTATTAGAACCAAATGGGGCACATTTTGATTTTCCATCATGGCAAGAGGTTTGTGGGTCATTAGTTACATGCGGTGGGACCCTTTTAAATAAATTTTTATGGTGCTTTATCCATCTCCTTTTCAAATAATTTACTATAAAATAAAATATAATTTTTATATATTATGGTTTCAACTATCACTTTAACTTTTAAATTATCAGTATATATTTAATTTAATAAATTGATTATGGAAATATAATAAATTAATCATATTTATATAAAACCGGTCAATTTACTTTTTAGATTTAATATTTTGTGTCTAATATGTTAGCATTGAGATTCATTTTGGTCCATCGGATAAAAAAATTATAATTATTTTTAACAATTCGAAATATATTATATTATTTTTTTCGTCTAATTTATAATAAATTTAGTGATTGGTTTTAAATTTGTTTTCTTCGCTAATTTAACAAACTATGGTTTGAAAAGTTAATGAATTAATATATATGAAAATTTTTTAAATTATGAGAAGTTAATGAATTATTAAGAGTAAAATGAACTTTAAAATTAACCTACATAATAAAAAAATTAAACATAATACTAATAATTATTAAAATGTTGAATTTATATATATTTTAAAATTAAAATGGTGGATTTCATAGATTTTAAATATTTCATTATGTTTATAAAGTTTAATAATTAAATTAATGAAAGTAACTTTTTTAAAACAAGTTTATAACTTATTCTAATTTTTATATAGTAATATCATTTTAGTTAAAGTGAATTTAAATAACTCTTTTTATCCCAATGATTTTCTTTTTCTAAAAAATCTAAAATATTATACTTCTAAAAGCAAAATCAAATTTTGTTAGTTTTGATTATATTTTAGAATTTAATTGATATACTTCGATAGTGTATAATTTTTTTACACTGTCAATTTTTTACAACTATTGATTTGGTTAAAATATTTGATTTTTATTTTAACCATTTAAAAAGTAATATATATAGATGATTGCGATACATTGACAGACTAAAACATTTGCATATTAATTAATCTCTATATTTTATATAGGGATTCAACCAATTTATCTATTTATAAATATGAGCGATTTTTAAAAATAACACTTTGTAAAAAAAAGAATGGATTCTCTTTCTATCTTAGGAAGATTTTCCTATTTTGTCCTCTCATAATGACGTGGCGGATTTTTTTTCTATTTATTTTAATAACGTGGATTGTCAAGTTAGTAATTTTTTTAATTTTTTATTAAGTTTATATGATTTTTTTTTCTATTTATTTTAATAACGTGGATTGTCAAGTTAGTAATTTTTTTAATTTTTTATTAAGTTTATATGATTTTTTTATTTATGATTTTTTAAGATAAAAAATTGTAGAGTTAAATATACAACACCTCTTGTAATGTTAGCAAATTTTGGTTTATCTTCTGTAAAAAAAATTTTCTATTCTCCCCTTGTAATGTGAAGATTCTCTTACTATGACTTCCGACTGCACTATTTACTAACGTGTCATGTAATTAAATTTTTTAATTATTTTTTTAAAATCCACGTCACCAAATAATAAAAAATAATTTTTAAAAATTCCACATGACATTTTTAAAATTTAAAATTTTAAAATCTTTTTAAAAAATTTTTTATTACGAGGGTGTAAATCAAAAATCGCTTATATTATAGGGAATAAAATATATCTTTGATGTTTTTAATATTTTTTTTTAATTGTTATCATTTTAGTATTCACATAACACTTATAGCATCAAAATAAGACTTGTAGTATTAAAATGAAAAATAAGAGATCAATGAAAAAAACTTTGATAATTAAAGAGAGAATTTAATATTGCAAGTTCGTTCGTATTGTGTTATTCATGTAGTAAGAGGCCGTCTAGTATCCCGTGGTAGTTATTGGCTTATTATATATCTCATATCCCTTTACATTCATGTATGAGTGATATCTGTTATATATAGAAATAACATATTTTCACATTAATCATCGGGTGTGATGAGTTACAAAACTCTTTTTTTTTCTTAAAAATGAGAATTGTTAAGTTTATCAAATAAACGTGATTGAATTGGATCAAACTGCATTAACGACATCCCTTGTTCTGTATGTATTATTCCACTCTGCACATATATGGCATTGTCCTTACTGCTTATTGCATTGTCTCTATTAGGCCTTAGGTAGTATGTTAGGTTTGAATAAAAAAAATTTCATGATAGTTTGCATTTTATGTGTAATGTATCTAAATTAGTATAAACTTTTTTGTACAGTAGTCATGCATTTAAGATATTAGTTGACCTGTATAATGAAAAAGAGATAACGATAAACTTAATTCAAATGATGATTAGTGCATATAGTTTAGTTAAAATTTGAAGCTCTGAGTGATGTATGAACAGAGGTTATTATTGTAACTAAGCATTATATTAAAACAATTATTCTATTGGTTAACCAAAAAGTAGTCATTCAATTTAATGTGTCTTATTGTGAGCTTCTTTCAAATGTCTACATGTATTTATTTATTAAAACTTTCAAATTAATAGTAACTAAAGAGTGCCTCAACTGCAAAGTATTTCATATGCAGCATATTAAAGCTTTTTTCATTGATCTTTTATTTTTCATTTTGGTGCTACAAGTGTTGTGTGAATACTAAAATGATAACAATTGAAAAAACATTAAAACCAACAAAAATATATTTTACCCCTATAATATGAGCGATTTTCATTTACCCCATGATAAAAAAAAATTTAAAAAGAAATTAAAAAAAATACCACATGGAATTTTTTAAAATTATTTTTTATTATTTGCTGATGTGGATTTTAAAAATAATAATAAAAAATTAAATTAAATGACACATATACATGCCACATCAGTAAATAGTGTACTCATGGGTCATAGTGAGGAAATCTTCTCATTACAAGGGGAATAAAAAAAATTCTTTTATAAGAGGTAAACCGAAACTCGCTAACATTAGAGGGGGTGTTGTATATTTAACCCAAAACTATAATACCTAAATAATCAAAATTTTATAATAAAGAAGGATTGAACTTATATCCCTTCCCTACTATGACTAGCACCCTTACCACTAGGTCAATCACCATCTACTGCTAAGATCCTTCATAAAGGTTATTTACCATTTTCTTGAACCTTTGGACATTGTTTTAAATTGTCTTCCTTGCCATAAAAAGCATGGAACATTCACTTGAGGTTTGGTTGAATCCAAGTTGGGGAGAGTAAAAAGAAAAGTGGTAGGTTACTCTAAATTTTGAAAAATTCCAAACAAGCATTGAAAAAGAAAATTGTGAATATGAATGTGAAAATGAAAAAGAAAAGGCATACTTGTTTGAAAGAAAAAAATGAATAATGTGCATAAAGGAAGTTTGAAAGGGTGACCAATTGAGAAAAGAAAGTGTTGGATGAAATTGTAGTGTGTACATAACCTTGTATATTAAATGTTTCTTTTCTATTGGCAACTTTGATTCCATGGCCTTAGATATGTCCCTTTGTTGTGAACCTAACCAAGCTAAAATCTTTCAAGCCCTTAGTGATCTTATTGCTTCCATGATTCCATTTGGATTGGTTAGATGAATGTATGAATCGAATTGTCATTTGCATTGTTTGTCAGATGAGTGAATTGTCATGCGGTTGCAAACACGTTAATTTCTTCATTCTTATTTGAAGAGGAGTGTTAGAGTAATTCAAGCATGAAAATTTATTTGTTATTTGAAACATTGCATGATAGTTTTTTAAGAACTAAATTCTTTTTCATTGTTCAATTCTAGGAAGTGGTGAACATTGCTTGTGTGCATTTGTTGTTTAATTTGAGCCATAAATCCGTTCTTTGTGGAATTAGATTCTTGAGCAAATCCTTTTGTTTTCAATGAGAGGCATACTTTGCTTGAGGACAAACAAATATCTAGTTAGGAAAAGATTGTTTAATGTTAAACATGTTTTAAGTTGATCCATTATAATTGGCATTTTTCATTTCATTTGTTATGTTTCAATGGATTTATTCCATGTTTCCATGTTATTCTTCAATATGTTATAAATACAATTGGTTGCTTTGATTTGTGTGTTATTGTGTAGGAATGAGGTATAAAACATCAAAGAGTAAGACACAAGGAAAATTGGCAAGGAAGCCAAAGAAACTGTGAAGATTCAGCATGTTCGCTGGGCAAACAAAAACGATCAGCCAACGTATATTCGTTGGGCGAACAACAACAAATCCCCAACGAACCCTCTCAGATTAGAGGCAGAAAGAAAAGGACTTTAAGTTCGCTGGGAGAACTTGTAGGGAGTGTTTGTTGTGAGAAGTTTCAGCGAGGAGGAAACCTTGGATGGCAGTAAGTAAAGGGCCATAAGTTTGCTGTACGAACTTTTGGCGAAGAGGTTCATAGGGAGAAGAAGTGTTTGCTAGGCAAGTTCAGATATTTTCCCAAGGGCGGTTTAACTGTTCGGAGGCACTTCAGGTGCCATAAAGTAGTCTTTACTAGGTGAAGAAATTGTGTACTGGGAGAAATTGGAAGACTTTAGTTGTACTATATAAGTATTTTTCACACTTTTTGGGGATCATAATCCCATTTTCACACTAAAACTCATTTCTTCAGCATTTCTTCACCAAAGAGTGATATTTTTCAAATAGAAGCTAGATTTGCATCCGAGTTTGATTCTTCAACGTGGATGCTCATTCATCTTTTATCATTATTTGTAAAGCAAACTACCATGGTTATGGGTATCTATTTTCCTTTGTATCAAAGGTAGAGGTAGTCTACCTTTGCTTTATGTATTTCTTTTGATTGGTCTTATATGTAAACAAGTGATGATTAATATATGATGAATATTTTTGTTCTTAATGATCCATTCTTCTTTTGTAAAACTCTAGACATAGATTTTATAGAACTTGACCTAAAATATTCATCTATTGATTTTTAGATTGGAGAGATCGATATATGGTTGATATTTGCTTTGTACTGAACTTATAGCTTACTATATTGGTTGCTATATGGAGAGATCGTGTAGCGATGAATACAGTATTTCTCACGATGTCACTCTAGAGAAAGACGGTATTGAGAGAATACGTGATGATATTAATCGGATTCGACTTCACATGCAAGATTGAAAGAATACGTATAAGTTAGGGTAGATGAAAACTACTTTTGATATACTTTGTTAATCAAACACTTTAGACTTTATAAGCTTTACTACTAAAAATCGTGACAATTTATGAAACAAAATTTAAAAACCCTTTTTCTTAGAACAAACTATTGAACGTCAAGCATCAGATATCAGAATAATCCCTGTGGATATGATAACAACCCCCCCCCCCCCCCCCTTTAACTATGATATGAACAGTTAACCTGACTGATGAACAATTCACTGGCATGATCACTGAAATCAACATGGTTGGTGGATGTGATGGTTGGTGGATAGACACTGGCGCCTCTCATCATGTCTGTTATGATCGTGCTATGTTCAAGACATACAGAATGCTGAAAATAAGAAAGTGTTGTTGGGAGAGGCTCACACCACTGATGTTGCTGAAATTGGAGACATTGAGCTTAAATTCACCTCAGGAAGGATTTTAATCTTAAAGGACGTCATGTATGTTTCTGGTTTCTTTGGAATAAGGCAAGGTTAGGTCAGTCTATTGAGGTAGATTTGTACACCATCACTAAGAATGATATTTTTGTTAGGAAAGGGTACGCCATTGATGGCGTGTTTAAGTTGAATGTTGATTTGAATAAAATTTCTCCTTCTGTTTACTCTTTGTGTGATTTTAATAATGACATGCTAGGCTTTGTCATGTTAATAAGCGAGTTATTTCTAATGCAAGAAACTTAGGCCTAATTCCTAAATTAAATGTCAATGGTACAAATAAATATAAATATTGTAGTCAAGCTAAAATGACTAAGACTTCTCATAAATCAGTTATTAAAGAACTTGATCCCTTAGATCTTATACACTTTGATATATGTGAATTAGATGGAACTTTAACTAGAAATAGTAAACGTTATTTCATCACTTTTATTGACGATTGCTCTAATTATAATTATGTATACTTAATGAAGAATAAAACTGACTCACTTGACATGCTTAAGATGTATGTAACTGAAGTTGAGAATCAACTTAGTAAGAAGATTAAAAGACTTCGTAGTGATAGGGGGACTGAATACGATTATGGGTTATTTATTGATTTTTATATGAAAAATGGAATTGTACATGAAACAACTGCTCCATATTCTCCTGAAATGAATGGTAAAGCAGAAATAAAAAATAGAAATCTTACTGAACTTGTTGTTGCAATTATGATGAATAATGGTGCTGCACCTCACTAGTGGGGAAAATTTTATTGATTGTTTGCTATGTTCTGAATAGAGTTTCCAAGTCAAAAAGTAAGATCTCACCTTATGAGATATTAAAGAAAAGACAACCAAACTTGTCTTATTTGAGAACTTAGGGATGTCTAGCTTATGTTAGAATTCTGGATTCGAAACGAGTTAAACTTGCTAGTAGAGCCTATGAATGTGTATTCATTGGGTATGCAGCAAATAGTAAGGCATATAGGTTTTATGACCTGAATGCAAAAGTGATCATAGAATCAAATGATGTTGAATTCTATGAAGATAAATTTCCCTTCAAATCGAGAAATAGTGGGGGCACTCAATCGAGTCACATCCATGTGATAAGAAGCACGGAAAGCGACGACAATGTTGAAACAAAATTTTGACGAAGTAAAAGAGTAAGAGTTGTTAAAGATTATGGGCTCGGTTATGCGGCTTATAATGTAGAAGAAGATCCAATAAATCTTCAAGAAGTTTTGTCATCTCTGGATGCAAATTAATGACAAGAAGCTATAAATGATAAGATAGAATCTCTAGATTCTAACAAGACTTGGCACTTAGTAGACTTGCCCCCTGGTTGCAAACCAATCGCTTGTAAATGAGTTTTGAAAAAGAAACTAAAACCTGATGGAACTATTGGTAAATACAAGACTCGCTTTGTAGCCAAGGGTTTTAGACAGAGACAATGTAGATTTCTTCGACACTTTTTTCTCCAGTCACTAGAATTGCATCCATTAGGGTACTTATTTCAATAGCTCATATTTATAATTTAATAGTACACCAAATGAATGTTAAAGTAGCTTTTTTAAATGGCGACTTAGAAGAAGAAATCTATATGGAACAACCAGAAGGGTTTGTGATCCATGGACAAGAAAACAAGGTCTGTAAGTTAGACAAGTCTTTGTATGGACTAAACAAGCTTCTAAGCAATGACATGAAAAGTTTGATAACTTAATGATATCAAATGGGTATAAAGTGAATGAAAGTGACAAATGCGTTTATTACAAATCTGAAAATCGCATTTGCACTATCATATGTCTTTATGTAAACGATCTACTCATATTTGGATCAAACATTCAGACCATTAATGATGTGAAATCAATGTTGTGCAACAACTTTAATATAAAAGACTTTGGAGAAGCAAGCGTGATCCTTAGTATCAAGATCACGAGATCCGAACAAGGAATTTATTTGGATCAATCACACTATATGGTGAAGATCTTAAAGAAGTATAAATACTTTGAATGTAAACCCGTGTGCACACCATATGATCCAAGTGTGAAACTGTTTAAGAACACCGGTGAAAGTGTAAGAAAAACAAAATATGCGAGCATCATTGGCAGTCTTATGTCTGCCACTGATTGTACTAGACCCGACAATGCATATGGCGTAGGATTGTTGTGTATGTTTATGAGTAGACCGAGTAATGAGAAATGGAAAGCTATTGATCGAATCATGAGGTACCTTAAAAGGACCATGGATCTCATCCTACATTACCAGAAATTTCCTACTGTACTAAAAGGATACAGTGATGCAAATTGGAACACCTTATCAAATGATAAAGCTACTAGTGGCTATATATTTAGTATAACTTGAGGAGTTGTATCTTAGAAATCAAAGAAATATATTATCTTGGCTCAGTCTACAATAGAGTCTGAGATGATAGCACTAGTCAAAACTAGTGAAGAAGCAAGTTAGTTAAGATGCTTGCTAGCAGATACTCCTCTGTAGGAGAAACTTATGCCAGCTGTGTTGATCCACTATGATAGTACCGCAGCTATTGCAAAAATTAAGAATTGTTACTATAATGGTAAAAAAAAGTTAAATTAGAAGAAAGCACAACATTGTTAGAGATTGTATCTCTAAAGGAGTTGTAAGAGTGGACCATGTATGTACTAATGAAAACTTAGCAGATCCTTTGACGAAAGGATTAGGTAGAGAGAAAATCTATAATACATACAAGAATATGGGACTAATGCCTATAAAGAAATTAATTTCTCATGATGGTAACCCGACCTAGATGACTGGAGATCCCAAGAAATAGGTTCAATGGGTAATAACAAGTTGTGAGCAATATGAGATGATCATGCAAGTGAAGCACGAATCCTGAAGTAATAAGAGGATGAGATAATAGAAACTCTTAATGAGATTTATACTCTGTATGAGGGAGTACCTAGGCTACAAGAGTACTCTTAATAGACTCACCTTTGTAATTATGGAATTTAGGCCGGTTCCTATGGAGTTTTGAGACAAAATTTCTAGAGTCTTCACTAAACTGGGATACACGTGCAGGGCCATTAAAGTATGGCCTATTATAATACACCTTAAGAAAAGATTATGTGCGGGTTTGATGTCTGAGATATAGTTCAAGACAATGGTGTCACTCTTATTGAATCAGAATCCTACCTGCTACGTAGAGGTTCAAGTCGTAGACACCTTTTCTTGTGCACAATCTTAAAAACGTTTGACGTTACTTCTAAAATCACCTTTTAAATTCAAGTGGGAGATTGTTGGAAAACATGATGTGAATTTGAAAGGGTCATCCATATTAATTAATGGAAGTTAATTCTGATTGATTACGTGGAAGTTAAATAATTAATATTAATTAATAATTATAATGTGTCACTCATTAAAACATAATTTTAATCTAGTTTTGACTGAATAACTTCCTCCCACTATTTTCTCTCCACTCAATTGAATCTCCTACCAATTAATAGGATTTATCAGTTCATGTGCAAAGTACGCTAGATTTTGGAATTTTTGGAATCTCTCTTCTCCCTCTTTATTCTCTTCATCTCAAATTGTTTCTATCCTTTTTTATTTTTCGAGTGGTTATCAACGGCTGACATTATTTTTAAGAGTGGTTTAAAACACGATCTGAAAGTGTATCTTTACGAACGATTTATTATAGTGCAAATGATAATCGTATTTTTTAAACAGACTGTTTTATCTGGGATACATCATCGAAACGTGACTGTATTGCATAATTTTTACTGTATAGTGAAATGTTTTAAAGAAAGCGATTTAATACGCGACTCGTCTCGATAATTTTCTTTGTGCCAATTTTTTCAAAAACTAAATACAACAAGTTATAACATATAAATGATGTAAATGATGAGTTGTGCTTATGTACTTCAGTTTGGTCACCTAAAAGAACAAGAATAGCATCTGACAATCAGTGGTGGAGCCAGAAAAATTATATAGCCTGGGCAAAAAATTTTAAGACCGCAAATTCACATTATAATATATAAATTGCCTAAAATAAAAGAGATTAAAGAGATCATGAAACATAACCTTACAATAGCGTGTTAAATGAAATCATAAGGCAAATGTTCTTTCCGAGACTTCTTTGTGGTGAATGTTCGAATACTATCAATATCATCCAATGACTTGAATATCTCTTGCTCGGTGTAACATCCCATCAAGTCATTGAACCACACGTCATTGATCTTATTGCGTAATTTATACTTGATCATCTTCATTGCTAGAAAAGCTCTTTCAACGGATGCTGTCAACACCGACAATATCAAAGCTAGCCTTGGGAGATATTCCAAGACTCTCTGCCAAGCCAGCCTTTACTGTTTGCTGCATATTAGGCTGTTGGACACTAATGTTCATATTGTATTGTTAATTGGGCCTCTCTCCATCTGAGTGGAATGAAAAAACCTGTATGTCACTTTTATCATTAATTAAGGACAACCCTTGCCTTTCAACCATGATGGTAGTTTTCTCAATCTAGAGAAGAAAACTACTTATTTTCCCCATTCATTCATTCATTATATTTGAAGATGCAATCCTCTAGTGATCTTCAAAGGTCATGTCCATATATTTGAAGTTCAATTAATTAGGATAAATCATAACTAAATCATCAAGTAAGTCATAAATTGAATGATGGAACCTTAAATGCAGCTTCAAAATCCTCACATGCCACAATCTCACATTTTGGATACGCTTTCAAAGCTACATCCTCATTGTATGCTCTCGACATTCCCTATATCAAACAAATGACTAGTCAGCAACAGAAACAATATCATTGATTTTTCCAGCTGAACAGTAAATAGAAACGGTTACACACGATAACTCATATAACAGCTCTGCAAATGAGAAAATACTAGCATAATCTCAATCAAACATATTAACGATAATAAACTGAAAGATAGACAAACCATAATCTCAATTAGAAGAACAAAATGCCAAATCGGAACACCGAAACTTTTAGTTTAATGTATTTATAGGTGAAACTTTTAATCTGAACACAATCTCCAACTTTTGATTCGATGATGTCGTAGCGTTTGTTCGATTCATCATATTCTTACTGCTCTAATACACATCATAATATAAACTATACAGCTTGTGTGTTGTATACTGAAAGTTTCTGAAACACAAAGCAATCAGGACATCAACAATTTTTACTGTGATAATTTTAAACATTCCTCCCATCTTAGATTTTAATATCAAGTCACATAATCACACAAGGAGAAATGATAGAGATCAATCATAAATATATAACACAATCACACAAGTAAGTCCCTGGACATCACGATTTAGAAAAATACATAATTAGTATAGGTTTTAGCATTCTAGAATAAAGTTTCCAACAATTAGAGAAAAAACTCACCCTCATCCAAAATCATTCGAATTTCAGCACGCGATATCAATTGCAAATTAGATTTAATCTGTTTCACTAGAAAATCAAAACAAACAATGACACAGAAAAGTACTTCTCAGTGTAGCAAACAAACAAAACAACATATCAGAATACTAGTCGGAATCAAAATCGTGAATTGAACTCTAACAAAATAAAACTATTCGGAATTGAAACCATGAATTGAACTCTAACAAAATAATGAGCTTCATCACCATAAACAATTCGAATGTGTAAATCTTCATATGTATATGACAACTAATAAAACACACAAATGAGTTATTTGAATTTAGAGATGAAAAAAATAAATCAAGTGCAACGCATAAAGTACGCTACATTTTCTTCTGAACATCTACTTGCTTCTATTTGCATTCGTACTCTTGACGGATCTTCTTCTTATCAGGCTCAACCAACTGCAACTTCTCAATGTTGAATTCCTACAACAAATTGTGTGTTTGAAAACTCGATGAATTGCTAATACCTAAAGTTTAGTTGCCATCTCAGGTGATTTTCTGAAGCTAATAGTAATTTATCGAACACATTCGTAAGAAACAGAAACTAAAAAGGAAAAGAAACTTGGTTGAGACAATTTACTAAACACTTAGTGTGCAAGTTGCAAAACGGTGGAAACGACAACAATTTGATACCGATTCATAAACCACAACTTGCAACAACAACAATCATCAACAACAACAATAATTCAACATCATGAAATGAAAGAATTGAAAAAAATAAAGAAACTTATGAGTAAGTGAATCTTAAATGAAATAAGATTGAGGGAACAAAATGAATATTGAAATGAAAATGCAACTGAAAAAGGTAAGTTGTGCACCTGTTCTTGGTTAAACTGGAAAATGTTATCGGCGGTTGAGCCCGGGCAACTGCCTTACCTGGCCGGGCGCTGGCTCCGCCTATGCTGACAATGGCATTCCAATTTCGCCTATGAAATTTGTTGCCGAGGTATATAGTCGATATCAACGTATCACCGTTGCCGACAAATAAAAGATAAGTGATTCTTACTCTTCTCGTTAATCGCAAGTTATGAAGAAGTGAGTCAAGTAGAAGAATTCATCAACAAGACCGACGTCCAAAGGATGATTTCTCACCGAATCGACCCCTCTAGCCGATTATTTGGATTTGAAAGCCAAGATGAGAAGCTGTGTCATCAACATTTAAGGGCGAGGATCAATCATAAGGGAACGTCGATTAAGTCACCAGACGAGTACCGGTCGATTTGGAAGAATGGTTGTACTAATGTCGGAACTAAAAGATAAGTGATTCTCGAACCATCCTTTAGTCTATCAAATTAACGGATAATTATAGCCTGCTCATATATGGGACAAAATTTATGTTAGTTGTTATTGAAAAATGTTGTTATGTGTTGTATTATGGTTGCGATTATGTGTTGTTCGTGACCATGCTGTCGCGTAATAATGCATGATGTTGTACCAAATGATGCAGGGAGGAACCGAGTGGTACAGTCAACATTCGACCATTGCAGATGCTTGACCAATCGCACAATTACTGCTCTAGAAAGTAATTGACTATGATGAATGTTTATCGTTGAGGGAATCAATATGGAGCTTAATGTTTTATATTCGTATGATGTCTCTCAGAATACAAGGAAAACAACAGGCTGAAGAAATATTGATGGAGGTAGATTTTTGAATTGGCTTTGGAGCAGATTTATTACAGGGAAGTTGAAAGTAGATGCTGGAGATTCAGGATTCCATCATTAAACAATAGCATAGCATACATACTATGCATTTTCTTGTTGTAGTTGATCTTCAAAATTTTGTTGCTTTGTGTTGGTTTGGATTAAAAAGCTTTGGGAAAAGTGAACAGAATGTGCTTATTTTTGACTTAGGCGGTGGCACTTTCGATGTTTCTCTTACAATGGATGAGAGGATTTTCGAAGTGAAAGCTACTGTTGAGGTTACTCATATTGGTGGTGAAGATTTTGATAACAAAATGGTGAATCATTTTGCTTCAAATTTTAGGAGAAAAAATATTGTGAATCGTACACCTTGGAATAAAGTATAAACTGTTTTTTTATGATAAAGAAACACATAAGAGTTAGGGTTAACAAAGAAAACAAGGTAAAACAACAAGGATTGGTTACAAACTGTTATTCTTTCCTTCCTCTTAGAACAAGATTACAAGTATACAAGAATAAAAAATAACATCTCTCACTTGAAATTAGGATTTTATCTTTCTATTTTTCCTTATACCAAGACGAGAGACTAGCATGTTATTTATAAAAAAATTAGCACACTAACCTAATGGACTTTTTAACAACTATCCATTACAAGCTAACTTAGGGTACAAGCTAACTTAAACAATTGGGCATACAAGCAAGACCCAATTCAATATGTTAACAAACCTAGCAATATTTACTAATGCATGTTAGAAAAAACTTTGACTACAACACGCATTACTCCGATAGCTGCATGTGAACAGACTTCGACCTCATGCTTAATCACTGTCGAACCAGAAGCTACCCTTCGACCATACTAGAGTTCGATCCAATATCTCACAAATCTCCACCTTGGATCTAACTCTATATATCAAGGAACTAGCTTTCTTCATGCAACTTTCTCAACTGCATACAGTGGAAAAACTTGCAACTAGATAACATCTTGGTGATCATATCAGTAGCATTATGATCTGTCGAAACCTTCAGCACTTGGACTTCTCCATACTCGATTACCCCTCTGACGAAATGCAGCGTCACATCAATGTACTTGGTTCACTCATGATTCGACAGGTGTATTGCACTTTGACTATCACATTTAACAGTGATAACTCGATCTTGAAGTTTCAGCTCTTTTGCAAAACCTTCAAGCCACAATGCTTCCTTCACAACTTCAATTAGGGCAATATAATTCTGCTTCAAGGGTTGATAAGATAACGATCTTCTGAAGTGTAGCTTTCCAACTGATTGTTGTTCCAAACATAGTGAACACATATCCAGAAATAAATTTTCTGGAATCCATACAACCTGCATAATCAGAGTCGACATATCCTTCAATTGCTGCTTTACTATCTTCACCCAAGGCTCTACCATAAATTGGACTCTATTTAGAGACACATTTATGTACCTTATAATCCACTTTAATGTTTTTCAATGAGCCTTTCCAAGATTCGCCATGTACATGCTTACAAGACTTACTACATATGTTATGTCGGGTCTAGTACAGACCATAACATACATCAAAGAACCCACTATATTAGCATATGGAATACTATTCATATAAGTTCTTCCGACATCAGTGTTGAGGCACTGATCTATACTCAGCTTGAATTGAGGTTTTGTCAGAGTCACAACAGGCTTTGAATTCGACATACCATACTTTTCGAGAATCTTCTATAGGTATGCCTCTTGAGATAAGCATAATTCTAACTGCTTTCTATCTCTTCGGATGTCAATCCCAAGAATCTTGGACGAAGCTCCTAGATCCTTCGTGTTGAACTCCTTATTGGGTTCAGCCTTTACCCTCATTACATCTTCGACGTTGTTGCTTGCTATTAGAATATCATCCACATAAAGCAACAAAATAACAAATGAATTACCAGATCGAAATCTGAAGTAAACACAGTGATCGAACTGACTTCTAATGAAACTTATGCGTGCCATGAACTTGTTGAATCTCCTATTCCACTGTCGAGGAGATTTTTTCAATCCATATAAAGATTTATTCAGCTTACACACATAATCTTCCTTCCCTTTTTCGACATATCCTTCAGGTTGCCTCATAAGGATTGTTTAATTTAGATCACCATACAAGAACGCAGTCTTCACATCCATCTGTTCCAGTTCAAGGTCGAACTGGGCCACCGTGGCAAGAAACATTCGAATGGATTTGTGCTTCACAACAAGAGAAAACACATCTTTGAATTTGACACCTTCTTACTGAGTGAACCCCCTAACGACCAATCTTTCCTTTTATCTCTTCGACGTCACTCCTTTGATCCCTTCCTTAACTTTGAAAATCCATTTACAGCTGACTAACCTAGCTCCAGCAGGTTTCTTGATCAATTCCCAGGTGTTGTTGTAACAGCCCAAATTTCATTAAATAATTAATTGTAGTAATTAATTGATTTAGTGGGATTTTTATTAATGTTGGAAATTAATTTTTATTAATTGGAATTAATAGAGAATTGAGAAGGAAATTGGAAGGAAGGAAAATAAAGGAATATATAAGTGAGGAAGAAAAGAAAAGAAAGTTAGAAACATTTGGAAAGAAAGAGGAAAGAAAGAAGAAAGAAGAGAAAGAGAGGAGAAGAAGAGGAAAGTGGAAAAATCATCAAGAACCAACATCAAAGCTCCGATTAATCGAGGTAAGGGTGAGAAATGTTTCTATTTGATCATTGCATGATGTTATGTATGTTGGGTTGGGGTTTTGGTAGAGTTTTCATCACTTTCCAATTAGGGCAAATGTTGGATAAATCGGTAGATTGATGATTTAATCGGTTGAAACTGAGCAATAATGCCGTAGAATAGTCGGGTAACATGTATTGATGCTATTTGTACTGATTTGGATGTTTGAGGTTTGGTTGATGATGGATTGATGAAGGAGAGGCAGAATAGGGTTCTGTTCTGCGCAGGTTCGCTGGCTCTCGCCAGGCGAGCGAAGGCAAAGCTTTGCCAGGCGAAGCCTAGCGAATGTTGGCGAGTAATTATGATTAAGTCCCAGTGGACTTTGCTGGCAAGTTCGCCAAGCGAAGTTGGATAGCGAAGGTTCGCCCAGCGAAGGTGCTGGCGAATGGTGGCGAATGAAGTCAGTAGCGACTGACTTGGGCTCGCTGGGAAGTTTCGCCAGACGAAGCCTAGCGAGTGTTCGCTGAGAGAGTTCGCCAGGCGAAGGCCAGGCGAAGGTTCGCTGCGAGGGTTCGCCAGGCGAACGAAGGCGAATTTGACAGCATTTCTCTTTTGTTGTGTTGCTCATGTGGTGATAGTTTGGTGGTTTCACATAGATTGATATTCTTATGATATGATATAGATATGATCTATTGTGATGATGTGTGGTGTGGGTAGCCTCCGGGCGTGAATCCTAGTTGATATGCGATGCGCATTAATTGTGATAAATAGAAATACATGCGAATACAATGATGAATGTATGTGTATTGTTTAATGAATTGTGAGTGCATATTTATATGCGATTGTTGTGGAAATGCATGGGAACATATGTGGTATGTGTGCATTGTTGTTGAGTATGATGATGATGATGTGTGAAATGAATACATTGATAAATGTTTGATATATGTTGTATGTGCAATCATGATGAAATTCTCGAAGGGGTGAATTATTCGAATGCATGGGATTAAGACGTGGGAACGGTCTTAAGTGCATTTATTGTGATTGGTTGATTGTACATGCATCATTCAGTCAAGAGGCAATGTCTGTTAGTTTCGTGGAAACTAGTGGCTTGTCCCAAACCTAGAAGGGTGGGTTTGAAGCCTAGGGGACGGGCTTGGTTGTTATCGGTCTAGAAGGGTGGACCCGGTTTAAAGTAAAAACCGAAAAATGATAACGAGTTATCGGTCTAGAAGGGTGGACCCGGTTTAGAGTGAAAACCGAAAAAAGATAACGAGAGTCGGTACCGCGTTGCATGAGTTGCATTGAGTTGTTGAGTCACATTGATATATGACATATCCATGAAGAGATGCTTATGTGTGAATGATGAGATTGTGGAAATTGTAAGTGTATGCATAATGTGGGAATGCTTTGTAAATATCCATGTTTGTCTATATATGTGTGGTAAATATATATGACTAAGAGAATGAAGTGTGGTGAGAAATGTGAATATGTGTTATATGAATACCTATATATATATATATAATCTCATGCTTTGATTATTATGGTTATATTTCTCACCCTTCTGCTGTTTTATAATGCTCTATGAGGCATTGCAGATTAGGATGCTGGAGTCCTTTTGTGAAGTTAGTCTTCATTCTTTTGAGTCGGCTGCTCTGATATGTAACACCGGGTAGTTAGACTAGTATAGTCATTCTTTTGTGATACATTGCGATGTATCAGCTGATGTGGTTTTGTAATCTAACTGATATGATGTATTAATCTGGATGACTTATGTGCATTTGAATTAATATTTTGGAACTGATTAAATGATGTTATCTTCCGCTTAAATTAAAAGTTGAAATGTGATTTCTAAAACTACGAAAATGTTACATATTTTATGGAGCAAAATGTTAAAGAGTTTTGTTGGTGAAATTGTGGCATTCTTCTTTTATATCTTATTATAAAACCTTTTTACTCTGATAATTTGTATGTGCTTAATTGTTTTATATGCATTTATTTGGGGTATAGAAGGGGGTGTTACAATAGTGGTATCAGAGCAGGTCGGTCCGTCCGGCCAAGTTGTTAGAGTGTTTTTCCCTGTGTGTTATTGATATGCGTGTGATGCATTATCAATATTGGTTGTTCTTACGTAGTTCTGTTGTTGGAATTAGTAAGATGGTTGCAGGGAGGAACGACGAAGCGATTGCGGAGGCATTGACGAGATTGGCGGGGGCAATTGGGCAGAATCCTCCGGCCAATGTGAATGTGAGGAATCATGCTGATGATGGATTCCGTGCTTTGGGGAAATTCCAAAAGAATAACCCTCCGGTCTTCAAGGGAACTCATGAACCGGACAAGGCACAAATTTGGTTGAAAGCTGTGGAAAAGATTTTTCGAGTTATGAATTGCTCGGATGCACAGAAGGTGCAGTTTGGGACTCATATGCTCGAAGAAGAAGCTGAAGATTGGTGGGGTAATACTCGCCAAAGATTTGAGGAAGATGATATTGTGATTACGTGGGATTTGTTTAGAGAAACTTTTCTGGAGAAGTATTTTCCAGAGGATGTACGGGGGAAGAAAGAGATCGAATTTCTTGAGTTGAAGCAAGGTAACTCGACGGTTGCTGAGTATGCGGCGAAATTTGAGGAGTTGATCAAATTTTGTCCTCACTATAATACTGGGAATGCTGAGAGGTCTAAGTGCCTCAAGTTTGTGAACGGTTTGAGACCCGAGATTAGACAAGCTATTGGGTACCAGGAAATCAGACGGTTTTCTGAGTTGGTTAACAAGAGCAGAATTTATGACGAAGACAGTAGGGCTAGGTCTAGCCACTACAAGAGCCTAAGTGATAAGAAAGGAAAAGGAGAATTCAGGGGAAAACCTTACGTAACTCCTGCCAATAAGGGGAAACAAAGGGTTGGTTTCGGTAAGAAACCAAATGGGGGAGTTTCTACTCCGGTGAGATGTTATAGGTGCGGTGAAGAGGGACATCGTGCTCTTGAATGCAAAAGTGTTGAGAAGACGTGTTTTAAGTGTGACAAGCCAGGCCACAAGGCTCTAGAGTGTAGAAGCGGTACGGGTGTTACTTGCTATAACTGTGGTGAGCGAGGGCACATCAGTACCAAGTGCGATAAGCCGAAGAAGAATCAAGGGAGCGGGAAAGTGTTCGCTCTATCTGGATCTGAGACTGCTAGCGACGATCGATTGATCCGAGGTACGTGCTTCATTAATGGTACACCTTTGATCGCTACAATTGATACCGGAGCTACGCATTCTTTTATTTCTTTGGATTGTGTTAGAAGGTTGAATCTTGAGTTGTCTGTGATTGGTGGCGGTATGGTTATTGATACTCCTGCTATGGGTTCGGTAACTACATTGTATGTTTGCTTGAATTGCCCGTTGAGTATTTTCGGTAGAGATTTTGGGATCGATTTAGTGTGTCTTCATTTAGATCAACTGGATGTCATTCTTGGAATGAATTGGTTAAAATTCAATCGTGTGTATATTAACTGTTTTGACAAAACGGTTATTTTTCCCGACTCGGATGTTGAAAGGGAATTGTTTATGACGAGGAAACAAGTGAAGGAATCGGTACAAGATGGGGCTAAGGTATTTATGCTTATGGCAACTTTGAGGACTAGTGAAAGTGAAGAGATTGATGCTTTACCCATTGTTAGAGATTTTCCGGAAGTATTCCCTGAAGAGATAAAGGATTTACCGCCGGAGCGAGAAGTGGAGTTTTCGATAGATTTGATTCCTGGAACTAGTCCGATATCGATGGCTCCATATCGTATGTCGGCCTCGGAGTTAAAAGAGTTGAATAGTCAACTTGAGGATTTGCTTAAAAAGAGGTTTATTCGTCCGAGCGTGTCACCGTGGGATGCACCGGTGTTGTTGGTTAAGAAGAAAGAGGGTTCTATGAGGCTCTGTGTGGATTACAGACAGTTGAACAAGGTGACTATTAAGAATAAGTATCCACTTCCGAGGATTGATGATCTAATGGATCAGTTGGTTGGTGCAAGTGTGTTCAGCAAGATTGATTTGAGATCTGGGTATCATTAGATTCGTGTGAAAGCTGAGGATATTCAGAAGACGGCCTTTCGGACGAGGTATGGACACTATGAGTATTCCGTGATGCCATTTGGAGTGACTAATGCACCAGATGTATTTATGGAGTACATGAATAGGATTTTCCATCCTTATTTGGATAAGTTTGTGGTTGTGTTTATCGACGACATCTTGGTTTATTCGAAGAGCGAAGGAGAGCATGCCGAGCATCTGAAGATTGTGTTATCTGTGCTGAGAGAGAAGCAGTTGTTCGCGAAGCTTTCTAAGTGTGAATTTTGGTTGAAGGAAGTTAGTTTCCTTGGTCATGTGATTTCTAGTAGTGGTATTGCAGTCGATCCGTCGAAGGTTGAAGCGGTGTCGCAATGGGAGACTCCGAAGTCAGTTTTTGAGATCAGAAGTTTTCTTTGTTTAGCCGGTTATTATCGGAAGTTTATTGAAGGATTCGCTAAGTTATCGTTGCCGTTGATGCAGTTGACTAGGAAGGGTCAAGCTTTTGTTTGGGACGCCAAGTGTGAAGCGAGTTTTCAAGAACTTAAGCGAAGGTTGACGACAGCTCCTGTTTTGATTCTGCCAAATCCAGAAGAACCATTCGTTGTGTATTGTGATGCTTCTTTGATGGGTTTAGGAGGTGTGTTGATGCAAAATAACCAAGTTGTAGCTTATGCTTCGAGGCAACTCAAAGTGCATGAGAAGAATTATCCGACGCATGACTTAGAGTTGGTCGCCGTTGTGTTCGTGTTGAAACTCTGGAGGCATTATTTATTTGGCGCAAGATTTGAAGTGTTTAGTGACCACAAGAGTTTGAGATATCTTTTTGATCAAAAGGAATTGAATGCGAGACAAAGAAGATGGCTTGAACTTTTGAAGGATTTTGATTTTGGCTTGAACTACCATCCGGGTAAAGCGAATGTAGTAGCGGATGCATTGAGTCGGAAATCATTGCATATGTCGGCGTTGATGGTGAAAGAGTTAGAATTGGTCGAGCAATTTCGATATTTGAGTTTGGTATGTGAGAGAACTTATTTTGGATTTAAGTTGGGTATGTTAAAGCTTACAAGTAGTATTTTGGATGAAATTCGAGAAGGACAGGAATCGGATTTGAGCTTAGCTGATCGGTTGACTTTAATCAACCAAGGCCAAGGTGGTGATTTTCGGATTGATGAGAATGGTATTATGAGATGTCGGGATCGAGTTTGTGTTCCAAATGTGGTTGAGCTGAAAAGGAGTATCCTTGAGGAAGGACATCGTAGCGGATTGAGTATTCATCCGGGTGCTACTAAGATGTATCAGGATTTGAGGAAAGTATTTTGGTGGCATAGTATGAAGAAGGATATCGCGGAATTTGTATATTCTTGTTTGACTTGCCAGAAGTCAAAGATTGAGCATCAGAAGCCATCAGGTTTGATGAAGCCGTTGTTTATTCCTGAGTGGAAATGGGATAGTATCTCCATGGATTTTGTATCGGGTTTGCCGAGGACGCCGAGTAATTTTGAGGCTATTTGGGTTATCGTGGATAGGTTGACTAAATCTGCTCACTTTATTCCTATGCGTATGGATTACCCTTTGGAGAAGTTGGCTAAGTTGTATATTGAGAGGATTGTGTGTCTGCATGGTATTCCGTTAAGTATTGTTTCGGATAGAGATCCGCGGTTTACTTCGAGATTTTGGGAGAGCCTGCAGAGTGCTTTGGGTACTAAGTTGCGTTTGAGTTCAGCGTATCATCCTCAGACTGATGGTCAGACGGAGAGGACGATTCAGTCGCTTGAAGATCTTTTGAGAACTTGTGTATTGGAAAAAGGAGGAGCTTGGGATAGCTACTTGCCTTTGATTGAGTTTACCTACAACAACAGTTTCTATTCGAGTATTGGTATGGCACCATTTGAGGCGTTGTATGGTAGGCGGTGTAGGACACCATTGTGTTGGTTCGAGTCCGGAGTGAGTTCTGTTGTTGGACCCGAGTTAGTTCAACAGACTACTGATAAGATCAAGATGATTCAAGAGAAGATGAGAATTGCTCAGAGTCGTCAGAAGAGTTATTATGACAAGAGGAGGAAGACACTTGAATTTCAAGAGGGGGATCATGTGTTTCTTCGAGTCACTCCGATGACAGGTGTTGGTAGGGCACTGAAGTCGCGCAAGTTGTCGCCGCGTTTCATTGGTCCTTATCAGATTTTGCAAAGGATATGAGCAGTGGCCTATCGTGTGGCTTTACCACCGTCGCTTGCTAATCTTCACGACGTATTCCATGTATCTCAGTTGAGGAAATACATTGCGGATCCGTCTCATGTAGTCCAAATAGATGATGTGCAGGTGAGAGATAACCTGACTGTTGAGACATCACCTATGCGGATTGAGGATCGGAAATTGAAACAGCTTCGAGGTAAAGAGATTGCTTTAGTGAAGGTCGCTTGGGGAGGACCGGCTGGTGGAAATGTTACGTGGGAGCTTGAGAGCCAGATGAAGGAGTCTTATCCAGAACTGTTTGAATCAGGTAACATTTTCGAGGACAAAAATTCCTAAAGTGGGGGAGAGTTGTAACAGCCCAAATTTCATTAAATAATTAATTGTAGTAATTAATTGATTTAGTGGGATTTTTATTAATGTTGGAAATTAATTTTTATTAATTGGAATTAATAGAGAATTGAGAAGGAAATTGGAAGGAAGGAAAATAAAGGAATATATAAGTGAGGAAGAAAAGAAAAGAAAGTTAGAAACATTTGGAAAGAAAGAGGAAAGAAAGAAGAAAGAAGAGAAAGAGAGGAGAAGAAGAGGAAAGTGGAAAAATCATGAAGAACCAACATCAAAGCTCCGATTAATCGAGGTAAGGGTGAGAAATGTTTCTATTTGATCATTGCATGATGTTATGTATGTTGGGTTGGGGTTTTGGTAGAGTTTTCATCACTTTCCAATTAGGGCAAATGTTGGATAAATCGGTAGATTGATGATTTAATCGGTTGAAACTGAGCAATAATGTCGTAGAATAGTCGGGTAACATGTATTGATGCTATTTGTACTGATTTGGATGTTTGAGGTTTGGTTGATGATGGATTGATGAAGGAGAGGCAGAATAGGGTTCTGTTCTGCGCAGGTTCGCTGGCTCTCGCCAGGCGAGCGAAGGCGAAGCTTCGCCAGGCGAAGCCTAGCGAATGTTGGCGAGTAATTATGATTAAGTCCCAGTGGACTTCGCTGGCGAGTTCGCCAAGCGAAGTTGGATAGCGAAGGTTCGCCCAGCGAAGGTGCTGGCGAATGGTGGCGAATGAAGTCAGTAGCTACTGACTTGGGCTCGCTGGGAAGTTTCGCCAGGCGAAGCCTAGCGAGTGTTCGCTGAGAGAGTTCGCCAGGCGAAGGCCAGGCGAAGGTTTGCTGCGAGGGTTCGCCAGGCGAACGAAGGCGAATTTGACAACATTTCTCTTTTGCTGTGTTGCTCATGTGGTGATAGTTTGGTGGTTTCACATAGATTGATATTCTTATGATATGATATAGATATGATCTATTGTGATGATGTGTGGTGTGGGTAGCCTCCGGGAGTGAATCCTAGTTGATATGCGATGCGCATTAATTGTGATAAATAGAAATACATGCGAATACAATTATGAATGTATGTGTATTGTTTAATGAATTGTGAGTGCATATTTATATGCGATTGTTGTGGAAATGCATGGGAACATATGTGGTATGTGTGCATTGTTGTTGAGTATGATGATGATGATGTGTGAAATGAATACATTGATAAATGTTTGATATATGTTGTATGTGCAATCATGATGAAATTCTCGAAGGGGTGAATTATTCGAATGCATGGGATTAAGACGCGGGAACGGTCTTAAGTGCATTTATTGTGATTGGTTGATTGTACATGCATCATTCAGTCAAGAGGCAATGTCTGTTAGTTTCGTGGAAACTAGTGGCTTGTCCCAAACCTAGAAGGGTGGGTTTGAAGCCTAGGGGACGGGCTTGGTTGTTATCAGTCTAGAAGGGTGGACCCGGTTTAAAGTAAAAACCGAAAAATGATAACGAGTTATCGGTCTAGAAGGGTGGACCCGGTTTAGAGTGAAAACCGAAAAAAGATAACGAGAGTCGGTACCGCGTTGCATGAGTTGCATTGAGTTGTTGAGTCACATTGATATATGACATATCCATGAAGAGATGCTTATGTGTGAATGATGAGATTGTGGAAATTGTAAGTGTATGCATAATGTGGGAATGCTTTGTGAATATCCATGTTTGTCTATATATGTGTGGTAAATATATATGACTAAGAGAATGAAGTGTGGTGAGAAATGTGAATATGTGTTATATGAATACCTATATATATATATATATATATATATATATATATATATATATATATATATATATATATATATATATATATATATATATATATATATATATATATATATATATATATATATATATATATATATATATATATATATATATATATATATATATATATATATATATATATATATATATATATATATATATATATATATATATATATATATATATATATATATATATATATATATATATATATATATATATATATATATATATAGATATATATAGATATATATATATATATATATATATATATATATATATATATATATATATATATATATAATCTCATGCTTTGATTATTATGGTTATATTTCTCACCCTTCTGCTGTTTTATAATGCTCTATGAGGCATTGCAGATTAGGATGCTGGAGTCCTTTTGTGAAGTTAGTCTTCATTCTTTTGAGTCGGCTGCTTTGATATGTAACACCGGGTAGTTAGACTAGTATAGTCATTCTTTTGTGATACATTGCGATGTATCAGCTGATGTGGTTTTGTAATCTAACTGATATGATGTATTAATCTGGATGACTTATGTGCATTTGAATTAATATTTTGGAACTGATTAAATGATGTTATCTTCCGCTTAAATTAAAAGTTGAAATGTGATTTCTAAAACTACGAAAATGTTACATATTTTATGGAGCAAAATGTTAAAGAGTTTTGTTGGTGAAATTGTGGCATTCTTCTTTTATACCTTATTATAAAACCTTTTTACTCTGATAATTTGTATGTGCTTAATTGTTTTATATGCATTTATTTGGGGTATAGAAGGGGGTGTTACAGTTGTTATCATGAAGAGATTTCATCTCATCATCCATGGCCTTCAGCCATTCACTCTTCTTTTGACTCCTCATAACTTCCTTATAGTCAGTCTTTAAGTTCATCATTTATAACCTCACTTGCAGGGATTAAGGTATAAGCTATAAGATCTGTATACCCAAGTCTCTGAGGTGGCTTGATGACTCTCCTCGACCTGTCTCTTGCTAGCAGGTAGTCGTTATCAGTCTCTTCATCTTCGACAACATCTTATGCGTCTTCTTTGACTTCATCTGGGATATGCAATTCAGCTTCAATATGCTCCACCTCAACAAGAATCTCTCCTTGTTTCATCTCTTTATCAAATTTCTTGAAATTCATCTCTTATTCATTGAAAACTACATCTCGACTGGTGATACACCTCCTATGACCTGGCTCTAGGCACCATAGCCTATAAGCTTTGACTCCTTCAGGGTATCCCATGAACATGCATTTCAGAGCTCTAGATTCGACCTTGTCTTGCCTAGTATGAGCATAGGCCACACAACCAAATACTCTTAGTCTGTCGAGACTAGGTGGATGTCCTGACCAAACTTCTTCAGGTGTCTTCATTCCCAAGGCAGTCGAGGTACATCTACTTTAGTAGATAGGTTTCTATTGAAAGAGCCTCTGCCCAAAACACCTTCTTCAATCCAGCACTAACCAACATGCATCTAACCCTTTCAAGGATTGTTTGATTAAATCTCTCAGCTAAGCCATTTTGTTGAGGAGTACCTGCTACAGTCTTATGCCTTCCAATCTCAGACTCAACATAGTAAATGTCGAACGCTTCGTCTTAGAACTCAAGGCCATTGTCGATTCTCAACCTCTTAACCTTTTTACCAATTTGAGTTTCGACCAGAACCTTCTAACTTTTGGAATTCTCAAAAGTTTCATTCTTCGTCTTTTGGATGAATACATATAGCTTTCTAGAATATTCATCAACGATGAATAGAAAATACCTTGCCCTTAAGTGTGAAGGTTTCCTTGCAGGCCCCTAAAGATCAGCATGAATGTAATCCAGAGATCCATGTGTTCTTTTCTTGCCTTTGTTAAACTTCTCCCTACAGGATTAATCAAATACACAAGATTCACAAAACTCTAACTTTTTGACTTTGTCACCTCCTAGTTGGTTATGCTTCCCCAATTCGACCAGACCTCTTTCGCTGACATGACCCAATCTCATGTGCCATAATTTTGTCTTCGACACAGGTTTCGTGGATGCAACATTTGTCGAACCACTTACAACCTCAACCTCAAAGGTATACAAGCCTTGTTTTTTCACGTCTCTCAAGACTTCCTTATACCCTACATGACACTTAGGATACTTTTCTCTCCTTTAAAAACATATCCCTTTCTGTCAAATTCACCAAGAGAAATCAAATTTCTCTTCAAGCAAGGTACATACCGGACTTCAGTCAATAACCTTATTGACTCATCATGGAGCTTGAATCTCACAGATCCAATACCTGTAATTTTGCAAGATTTGTTGTTTCCAAGTAGGATCGATCCATCATCTTCATCACATAGCTCCTCGAACAGTTCTCTGCTTAGAGTTATGTGCCAAGTGCAACCTGAATCCATAATCCACTATTTTCTTGAGTCGCCAATTGAAACCACAAGAACATCAGATGAGTCAAAGTCATCTTGAACAATGGTTGCGTTACCATTACCTCCATGATCTTTTAGGCGTTCAGGTCACACCTTTCTTGTGTGACCCTCCTTCTTACAATGATAACATTGAATACCAGATATTTTGCCACTATAAGACTTTTGTTGACTTTTACCTTTCTTCTTGTCGAACTTACCATCCTTTCGCAGGAATTTTCCCTTAACGGCTAAACCTTTGCCTACCGTCGAAGGTTTATGCCCCTTTCATTCGCCCAGGTCCTTAGAATACAAGGATGATTGAACTTCAAAGTTCAGGGACTTCCTTCCATACAAGAGAGTTTCTTTGAACTGAGCATGTGTTATAGGCAAAGCACACAATAACAATAGTGCTTGATCTTCATCATCGATCTTCACATTAATATTTTCAAGATCAAGAATCAACTTGTTGAATATATCCAACTTCTCAGCCAACACTTTGTCTTCACTCATCTTGAATGAATACAAAGCTTGCTTCAGGTAGAGTCAATTCACCAAGGATTTGTTCATGTAAAAACTTTCAAGTTTCACCCATAACCCCGATGTTGTAGTCTCCTTTGATACCTGTCGAAGAACCTTATCACCAAGGTTCAAAAATGTTACATTGTGGGCTTTCTGAATTATTGTCGTCTTTCCTTTTATCGTTAAAGCAGCGTCCATGACTACCTCTCCCTTCCACGGTTGCAGAAAACCCTGTTGAACCTGTATGGCTTTCATCTTCAAGCTCCATAGACCAAAGTCGTTCACTCCAGTGAACTTTTCAATCTCATACTTTGTTGAAGGCATCTTTTCCATGCTCACCGCACCAATTTTTTGTCAATCAGATACCTTGAAACAAAGTATAAACGGTTTCTTTATGATCAAGAAACACACAAGGGTTATGGTTAACAAAGAAAACAAGGTAAAACAACAAGGATTGGTTACAAACTGTTATTCTTTCCTTCCTCTTAGAACCAGATTACAAGTATACAACAAGGGTTACCCCACACTTTTTCCTCCCTTTGCTTGTGTGTTGCATTCCATGTTTGCATCTCTTACTTGTGATTGAATGTATCTAGTGCTTTCTTGTGCTTTTCGCCGTGATCCCCATAGGGTTCCTAGTCCCTCCGTTTAGGATGGGAGTAGGAGAGACATTAGGTGTTCAATCCAAGCATGCTAACATTAGGGTAGATGTTCCCCCTTTCTTATCCAAACCTTAGGACCACTTTGCATGACAACGTTAGGGTCGAGTTTCTCTTAGACCTTCCGTGCGTCTCTTTCTCTCATCTCAAAACAATTCTAACTCATCTAATAAATGCGATGAACATTGTGTGCTACGAGCCTTAAGCTACATGGGGAATAATGAGTGAGGGGTCTCCTCTCGCTTGTCTAGAGTGTTTAGTGTACGTCCCGTTTGGGGGCGATACACGACGCATTCTCTCCTATGTCATAGTCTTTAGTGCAACGTGAATCACAAACCGAATTAATTCACTTCATTAAAAAACATAAAACAAAACATCAAACCTTTTTCCTTCGGGATTAATCGGAAACCTTTTTTCATAAAAAAGAGTGTTGATAAGCTTCAGTTCTACCGCAAACAGGCTTTATCCATAACTGCTGGAACAGATGTTTAACCCTACTCGGTTAAAACACTTAATCAACCTGCGGTTTTGTGTCGGCCCGAACGATGTTTGCTCTGATTTCTCGTACCAGACGAGGATAAGTAGGCACAAGACAAAGATGTCTTAGCGAGCAACCTTCCCCCCTTTTGCCCGTAGTTAGCCGAGCTATGTTGACTTTGACTTTCCCATTGCACGAGGGAATATGTAGGCATAGAGCGGCGATGCTCTGCCGAGTATCTTTTCTTTTCTTTTGTCCCTATGGCCAATAGCTAGATAGATTAAACACACCCTTAGATAGACAACAAGCATGGATCCCGTCGAGTACGACGGGCGTGAGGGGTGCTCATACCTTCCCCTTGCGTAACCGACTCCCGAATCTAGGACTTGGTTGCGATGACCTTGTCTTTTCCCTTTTCCGTTAGGTTTTTTCAATTGTTTCCTTTCCCTCTCTTTGGGATAAATAACGAAAGGTGGAGACTCTTCTGTTTTTCGCCGGGTATTTTTCGCAGTTGCAACCACAACTGGCGACTCTGTTGGGGACTGCGATGGTTCCCTATGCGAGTCAATCCTAGCGCTTGTCTGTTGCGTCTTTGGGTGTCTATTTTGTGCAGTTATTTTGCTTTATCTACATATTTGTTGTATATTATTGCATTTGAATTTTATTATCATATTATGCGGCTGCTGTGATGTGGGTTGGGTTGCTTGATTGAGAAATAAGTTGAACCTGGGCTTGAGTATACACACAGGATTAGTGTGGTGAGTAGTGGGAGCTTGTGTGCATTTGGCCACGCAATAGCTCGTGCGAAATTCACGTTCAGACGAGGTTTTTCTTTGAAAATATTCTATCCTGCGCATCTGGTGCAGTTAAGGGAATATTGACTTAGAGAGACTGTCGACTCTGGAGACCGTTCATTTGGGAAGTCAGCTAAGTGAGGCCGCTTCGTTTGAATATGATGCCAAACTAAAAATGGTGAACGTATCATCGTTTTTCGAAAGTCTGTGACGTTGACAACCCGCATAGGATGTCGTACCTTTCAAGACTAGAACCCACATCTGAGAAGGGATGGGTTTTGTAGGAAACCTGGCCTTCAACCAACCCTGGTTTTCTTGTCAGTGCAGACTTTTGATCCGGAGTACTCCGGTTTTCTGTTATCTCAGTGTTCTGATTAGAGCGGAGCTCTCGTTGAGTTTAGTTAATGGCACAACAGCAAATTTGAGCATTAGATACCTTGATCCCATGTTTGCATTTGCATAATCATCCTGCATTTAACATGGCATGTTTGTGTGTGTTACAGGTTCTTATCTTTCCCTTGATTCTGGTACTGGTCTTCTGTAGAGATGGAAGCAAGCAGAAAGAGAATAGTTCTGTACAAGTTTCCTGCGCCTGAGTTAGGACCTTTATTTGATCTGATTTCCCTGGCTGATCCTGGTGTTCTGGTAACCTTCAGGGAAGATTATGGGAGTATTCTGAATCTTCTCCGTAAGATCACGAGCTATGAGTATGGTGCTATTCATACCCTGTTACACTTTTATGATCCGCCACTATGCTGTTTCACATTCCTAGACTATATGTTGGCTCCAACTTTGGAAGAGTTCGCCTTCATCTTAGATGTTCTGATCCTAAATAAGGTGCCATTCTTCAGCTCCGAGGAAGAACCTAATCTTGAGAAGTTATCCGCCTCTCTTTATTTGAGCGCCTCTGACTTGGTAGACCATGTTATATGCAGAAACGGACTTTCCGACTTTACTTTATCTTTCTTGGTGGACAAAGCCCGAGAGTATGCTGAAAAGGGTTGTTGAGTGGTCTTCAGTGCTATCTTGGCTCTGTGTGTCTATGGCATTGTGTTGTTTCCCAATGTACCAGACTTTGTGGATTTCGATGCTTTTCATATCTTCGCTTCCGGGAACCCCGTACCTACTCTTCTGGTAGATTTATATCATTCGATACACTACAAGAACGAGAAGAGAAGAGGAAAGATGGTTTCTCGTTGATCACCTTCCTTGCTATGGAGCTTTTGTGGATTTGAGGAATTTGTCTGAATGGTCAAAGAGGCTAATGGGTTTAACAGAGAAGAATATTGTCAGGTTCAACCGAGACTTGCTGGGTCACGAGCTTATCTTTAGTTGTGGTAGCTTTCCTAATGTTCCTTTGATAGGGAGGAAAGGTGGCATCAACTATAATCCTTCTCTGGTTGTCAGATAATTTGGTTATGCTTTGAGAGGACCTCCGAAAGAAGAAGAAGTGCAGGAATCTCTGTACTTCACAGGTGTAGCTGATCATGGTATCTCGGCCAGATTCGTGGACGCTTGGGGTAAAATTCACAAGAAGGGAAAGCTTTCTTTAGGCAAAGGAGATTGTAGAGCCTATGATCCCTACTTGGAGTGGATTCAGAAGAGGGTTGAAGAGGTACTATTGTCGTTTCATATTGAAGAACCACTGTATCCCTTAGTCATTGAGCCGCCTACAACCGTCGACATCCTGAGATATACCAAGCTTTGGGAAGAGAAGGAAGAGCTGCGTAAAGAGAATGAAGAGTTGAAACAGGAAATTAGTCAGCTGAAGCATGATAAGGGTGAAGCTATTTATTTGGCTAAGACGAAGTCAGAAGTATTGATCAGGTTGGAGAAAGAACTTGCTGATCAGGTACAAGCACGGAAGCAAGTCGGTCTTAACCTGAAAAGCACTTGTGATGTTCTGAAGAGTAAGAAGGAGGATTTAGACAGAGCTTATCGGAAGATATCCAAATTCAACGAGCAATAGAATGCTACCTTAACTGCCAACAAGAATAGAGAGGACCAGCTTCGTGTTCAGGTTGATAAGCTGAATACGCAACTCAAGGCTAAGGAGAGAGCGGTATTGTTAGAATCGTTCGCAGAAGCACGATTGAGCAGAAATACCAGGAAACTTTATCAGCACTTGAAGAGTTCAAGATTCGAGCAAAGGTGAAGAAACCCAGGCTTGAGGATGCCTTTGGCAAAGATGCTTGGGAGGGTCATTGTCGTTATCTCCGGGATGTGATACGCAAGATGGACATCCTTATCAGAGAGTTAGTTGCCAGACCAGATCACCCAAATACAAAAGAGATGCTTAAGGAGTCTCGGGACTGGAGTAGAGATCATGGCTACTAGGGAGTTGTATCTTTTGTAGTTTCATTTGATTTTGTATCTTGATCATCACCAGACATGTTGGATGAGATCAATACATCTTTGTATGCAGATATTTCTCATTTGGTTGTATTATCTCAGCTTTACCTGATATATGAGAAGATTATTGTGGTGTGTTTTCCATATCTGCTTCTTTTTTATTGAAACTAGAATCAAGGGTGAGATCTCCTTGTGCATACATAGACATGTTTGCATTTTGCATCTTGCATATTCATTTGCATTGCAGGTTGTTTTCGGTGACCTTCTGTTCCTAACTCTGCTTGGTTTTCTTCAGTTCAGGATTGAGGAAGTTGTGGAGTTCAGTTTCTAAAGGTATCCAACTCGAGGGAATTAGCGAAAAGTGATGGATCAGGTTCAAGCCGAATTGCAGGAAGTCAGGGCTCGCGTGACCCAATTCATAGAGCTGATGCAAACTGTTGCTAGTGGGCAGGAACAATTAAGAACTTTGGTCCATCCGTTGATAGCACGGGTTGATGAAGAGGGAGTTTTGCATGGAGGAGCTGGTGTTATTCCTCCACAGATCGGTGGATCTATCCCACAGGGTATTTCTACTGTTGTCATACCTCCGGGCGGAGGAGCTGTGAATGAAAATGGTAACGTTACTGGTAATGGAAGTGTGTGCACTGTGCACGGGGCTGTTGGCCCTCATTGGGAAGATAACCAGGATGATGTGTTTTCCATGAGAGATATGGAGGGTGGTTTACCGACGGAAGCTGACCGAAGGTTTAAATTGATCGAGGAGAAAATGAAATCATTTGAGAATCAGAACTCTTTGGGCCTTGATATGTCTGATCTTGGTCTAGTCCTTGGGGTCAGGATTCCTCCTAAACTTAAGGTGCCCGATTTTGATAAGTACAAAGGGACGACTTGTCCAAGAGTGCATATTCGGGCGTATTTCAGGAAGATTTCTGCTTATTCCAACGATGAAAAGCTGCTGATGCATTTTTTCCAAGACAGTCTGGCAGGGGCGTCTTTGGAATGGTATATGAGACTCTAGAGAACTCATATTTGCAGCTGGAAAGAATTGGCCGAGGCTTTTGTGCGTCACTATCAGTATAATAGTGATCTGGCACCAAACAGGGTACAATTGCAGAGTTTGTCGCAGAAAAATACTGAGAGTTTCAAGGAATACGCTTAAAGGTGGCGGGATTTAGCTGCAAGATAGCAACCCCATATGGTTGAAAGGGAATTGATCGACCTGTTCATGGCTTCGTTACCTGGTGTGTACTTTGAGAAGTTGGTAGGCTGCATGTCTGCAGGGTTTTCTGATCTGGTAATAGCTGGTGAGAGAATTGAAAGTGGAATCAAGTCTGGTAAGATTTCGAGTGGTGGCAGATCCTCTTTGGGAGGAACAAAGAAGACGTATTATGCAAACCCCAAGAGAAAGGAGGGGGATGAAAATGCTATTGCTCACAAGGGTAAAGGTAGAGCTCGGTCCCGTTATTCTCAACAAGTCGCTACAGTAGATATCCCGGTTGAAGCTCAGCAGCAAGTCAATGTTCCACGACCTTATGCTGTCAGGCGCAGAATGGATGATAGGCAGTTCGCAAATCCTCCGATGTCGTATTCTCAGTTGTTACAACATTTGCTGCAGTTACAATTGGTTCAAAAGAGGACTATGGCTCCTCTCACTAGTCTGCCGCCTGCTGGGTACGATGCGAACGCTCATTATGATTTTCACTCAGGTGCTCCGGGGCACGATATTGACCACTGCAAAGCTTTCAAGCATAAAGTACAGGATTTGCTTGATTCCAAAGCTATCAATTTCACCAACGATGGACCAAATGTGACTCAAAACCCGATGCCGAATCATGGGGTGGCAGGAGCCAATGCCATTATTAAGGGGGAGAAGCTAAATCTGATAACTGATGTTGGGGATTTGAAGACTCCACTGGGGTTTGTGAAGTCTAGCTTGTTGAAGAAGGGGGTGTTTCCTGGTTGTTCTGCTAACTGCTCAGAATGTGAAGTGCAGCCTGAGGGTTGTGATCTTTTGAAAAAGGGTTTTCATAGAATGGCTGATGAGGGCTGTTTGCAATTTGATAGAGTTGTGAAAGAAGATGATGATAAAGTGAGTAATGATGGAGGCGAAGTTGCTACGATCTCCATTCCATACCGAACAATCAATATTTCAACGCCTGCTAGGCCAACTCCGGTTATCATTATTGTACCTGGACCTGTGCCACACGAGAGCACTAGAGCTATCCCATGGAATTATAGGGGAGAGGTGTTCTATAATGGGAAAAAGCAGGAATGGGCCGCGCCTACAGATGGAAGTTTGTCGGTTGAGAATATTGTTAGGGCCGGAGGTATCACTAGAAGTGGTAGGGTTTTTTCGCCACCGGAAGTTAATGCTGATAAGAATGACAAAGGTAAAAGAAAGGCCATGATTGAAGAGAATGTCCAACCACAGGTCGGTGCTGATGATCTTTCGAAGTATGTAGAGGAATTTATGAGGCTCATTCGAAAAAGTGACTACAAGATTATAGATCACTTAAATCAGACTCCTTCGAAGACTTCTATCCTGTCATTATTGTTGTGTTCGGAGGCACACTGCAACGCATTATTGAGGATCTTGAATGGATCGTACGTGCCCCAGGAGATTTCTGTTAATCAGTTGGAGGGGGTAGTGGCTCATGTAAATGTCGGTAATGGTCTCGGTTTTACTGATTTGGATCTGACTTCTGCCCGGAGAAACCATAATTGTGCTTTGCACATATCTTTGGAATGTAGAGGTTCTTTGATGTCGCATGTCCTGGTTGATACAGGGTCATCTCTCAATGTGCTTCCAAATAAGGCGTTAATGAAGTTGGACATTCAAGGTTTGATATGCACGCCAAGTGATTTGGTCGTGAGGGCATTCGATGGATCTAAGAGATCAGTGTTTGGAGAGATCACGTTGCCTATTCAGATCGGACCAGAGATCTTTGATGCAACTTTCTATATTATGGATATCCAGTTAGCATACAGCTGTTTGCTTGGCCGACCTTGGATACACGCTGTAGGGGCAGTCACCTCAACGTTGCATCAAAAGTTAAAGTATATGGTGGAAGGGAAGATAGTCACGGTATGCGGGGAAGAGGATATTATGGCTAGCCATTTGTCATCCTTCAAGTACGTGGAAGTGGATGGGGAGATCCATGAAACACTCTGCCAAGCGTTCGAAACAGTTCAGATTCAGGGGAAGTCTCCTGTAGAAGACAAGGGCGCAGAGGTTTCGATGTCATCGATCAAGGAAGCTCGTGCTATTGTAGAATCCGATTCGTCTCAGAAGTGGGGCAAAGTTCATAATGTTCCCGTCAAGCAGGACAAGTTCGACCTGGGATACAAACCCTCCAGTTCTTCTCAGAGCACTCCAAAGTACAGGGGACATGTTCAGTTCACCAGCAGTAGTGTGATATTTGACAGGATTAATGTCGTCGGAGATGATGAAGGGGACAATGACTCCGATATGGATGCTTGGATTCGTCCATGTACTTCTGGCCAGAAGCTGTGCAACTGGACTACCGAAGAAGTCATTCATGTTACTACTACTGAGTAATGTTCTTTGTTTTGATTATGTTCAGTCCTACGTTCTGCCCAAGACGTAGCGACCCATTTGTGGGGCCCTCTTGCTATTTGCACTTTATCATTAAATAAAGGGCGTTTTCGCATTCAAATATTGTGATCCCTGTTTTTATTATTTTTTGTTTTGCATTTATATTAAACAGAAAAATGGCAATGTGTTTTGTTTGTTGCATCGCATAATAAACGTAACATCCTCATGCAGGTCTTTTCTATCAGATGCCATCGATTCAGGTTCGACTAATACTTCGTATGACTTTGATAATCCCATTTATCAAGCTGAAGAAGAGAATGACGAAGACTGTGAACTACCCGAAGAGTTAGGCAGGCTTCTCAAGCAAGAGGAAAAGGTCATTATGCCTCATCAGGAGGATATTGAGATTATCAATCTGGGCATTGAGGATAATAAGAAAGAGGTTAAAGTAGGGGCTGCATTGGATAACAGTGTCAAGAGAAGATTGGTTGAAATGCTCCGTGAGTATAAAGATATCTTCACTTGGTCTTACCAAGACGCCCGGGCTGGATACAGATATTGTGGTACACTGGTTACCTCTCAGAGAAGAATGCTCGCCAGTCAAGCAGAAGTTGAGACGGACAAGGCCTGACATGGCAGTCAAGATCAAAGAAGAAGTTCAGAAGCAGTTGAATGTTGGGTTTCTTGCTGTCACGGATTACCCTCTGTGGGTCGCTAATATCGTTCTTGTTCCTAAGAAAGACAAAAGGGTCAGGATGTGCATTGACTATCGAGATCTGAATAAAGCGAGCCCGAAAGACGATTTCCCGCTCCCCCATATCGATATGTTGGTTGATAACACCGCTCAGTATTCTGTGTTTTCATTCATGGATGGCTTCTCTGGGTATAACCAAATCAAGATGGCCCCAGAGGACATGGAGAAAACTACTTTCATCACACCATGGGGGACTTTTTGCTACAAAGTAATGCCCTTTGGATTGAAGAATGCAGGGGAAACTTACCAGCAGGCGATGGTCACTTTATTTCATGATATGATTCATCATGAGGTAGAAGTCTATGTTGATGACATGATTGCAAAGTCCCAGACGGAGGAAGGACATCTGGTCGATCTTTTGAAATTGTTTGAAAGGTTGAGGAAGTTCAAGTTGAGGCTGAATCCTAACAAGTGCACCTTCGGGGTGAGATCTGGAAAGTTACTGGGTTTCATTGTCAGTGAAAAGGGTATTGAGGTAGATCCTGCCAAAATAAAAGCTATACAAGATATGCCTGAGCCGAGAACGGAAAAAGAGGTTCGTGCTTTTTTAGGGAGATTAAACTATATTGCAAGGTTTATATCTCATCTTACAGCCACTTGTGAACCAATATTCAAATTGCTAAGAAAAGATCAAATGGTCAGGTGGAATGAAAACTGTCAGAAAGCATTTGAAAGAATAAAAGAATATCTACAGGAACCTCCAATACTCATGCCTCCAGTTGCAGGGAGACCATTGATCATGTACCTCACGGTTCTTGAGAATTCAATGGGATGTATGCTCGGTCAACAAGATGAGTCAGGTAGAAAAGAGCATGCCATCTACTACTTGAGTAAGAAGTTCACTGATTGTGAGTCAAGATACTCAATGCTGGAAAAAACATGTTGTGCACTCGCTTGGGCTGCTAAGCGTTTGAGACAGTACATGTTAAACCATACAACCCTATTGATTTCAAAGATGGATCCGATCAAGTACATGTTTGAAAAACAAGCACTCTCCGGAAGGATTGCCCGATGGCAAATGGTTTTAACGGAGTATGATATTCAGTATGTTTCCCAGTAGGCCATTAAGGGAAGCGTTCTGTCAGAATATCTCGCGGAACAGCCGATTGAGGATTATCAGCCGATGAAGTTTGATTTTCCAGATGAATACGTCACGTTTTTGAAGATGAAAGACTGTGATGAGCCTTTACCTGACGAGGGTCCTGAGATTGGATCTCAGTGGAAACTGGTTTTCGATAGAGCGGTTAATTCATATGGCAATGGAATCGGGGCTATTATTATTACTCCTCACGATTCTCATATACCGTTCACTGCCCGATTGACTTTCGCCTGCACTAATAACGAAGCCGAGTACGAGGCATGCATATTGGGTTTTGAAGAGGCCGTTAATATGAGGACCAAAAATCTGGATGTATACGGTGACTTAACGTTAGTCGTTAACCAAATCAAAGGAGAGTAGGAAACTCGTCAAGCCAACCTGGTACCTTACAGGGATTATGCAAGGAGACTATTGTCGTTCTTTAATAGAGTTGAGTTCCATCATGTTCCAAGAGTTGAGAATCAGATGGCAGATGCCTTGGCCACGCTATCTTTGATGTACAAAGTGAACTTCTGGAATGAAGCTCCAGCCATCACCATCATGCGTATTGATAGACCTGCTTTTATGTTTGCAATTGAGAAAGCATCGGATGGAAAGCCTTGGTATTTTAATATCAAGCATTTTCTCAAGACTCACGAGTACCCATCTGGGGCATCCGACAGAGATAAGAGGACTTTGAGGACGTTAGCCGGTAGCTTTTATCTGAACAAAGACAATGTGCTTTACAAGAGGAATTTCGACATTGTCTTGCTGCGCTGTGTTGATGAACTTGAAGCAAGCCTGTTGATGGAGGAAGTCCACGAGGGGTCTTTCGGTACTCATGCCAATGGACATGCAATGGATAGAAAATTGTTGAGAGCTGGGTATTATTGGATAACTATGGAATCAGATTGTTTCAAATACGCCAGAAAATGCCATAAATGCCAGATTTATACGGATAAAGTGCATGTGCCATCGACTCCTCTGAATGTGTTAACGTCTCCTTGGCCTTTTGTTATGTGGGTAATCGATGTGATTGGAAAGATTGAGCCGACTGCTTCTAATGGACATTGCTTCATTCTGGTTGTAATTGATTACTTTACGAAGTGGTTAGAAGCAGCATCCTACGCTAATGTCACGAAACAGGTGGTCGCCCGATTTATAAAGAAGGACATCATTTTTTGTTATGGAATTCCTGAGAGAATCATTACTGATAATGGTTCAAATTTGAATAACAAAATGATGAATGAATTGTGTCAGAGTGTCAAGATTGAACATCACAATTCTTCTATATATCGTCCAAAGATGAATGGCGCTGTCGAGGCAGCTAACAAGAATATCAAGAAGATTATGCAAAAGATGGTGGTCACCTATAAAGACTGGCACGAGATGTTGCCCTTCGCTCTTCACGGTTATCGTACTTGGGTGCGTACATCATCTGGGGCAACTCCTTTCTAACTGGTCTATGGCACGGAAGCGGTCCTACCGTTGGAAGTTGAGATTCCTTCTTTAAGGGTATTGTCGGATGTAAAGCTTGACGAAGCTGAGTGGGTGCGAACCCGGTTGAATCAACCGAGTTTGATTGACGAGAAGAGATTGGCGGCCATTGCTCATGGTCGGGTGTACCCGAGTAGGATGAAGAAAGCCTTTGGTCAGAAAGTGCGTCCTCGGTGCTTCCAGACGGGTAATTTGGTGTTGAAAAGGATCCTTCCTCCTCAGACAGATCACAGGGGAAAGTGGACTCCTAACTATGAAGGTCCATATGTGGTAAGAAAGGTTTTCTCTGGCGGAGCCTTATTACTATCTACCATGGATGGTGAAGATTTTTCGTCCCCTGTGAACGCAGGCGTGGTTAAAAAATACTTTGCTTAAAAGAGACCCGCTGGACAGAAAAAGAAAAGTCCAGGAAAAAATGGGGCATCCCGGCGAACCACAAAAAGAAAAGGTTCGGGAAAAAATTAGGGATAAAAGGAAAAAGAATGAACCCGCAAAGTTGAAAACCTGAAAAGGCGACTTTGGCAAGAATGGGTATCCCGGTGGATTGAAAACCCGAAAGGGCAGTCCAGACAAAAGTTAGGGATTTAAAAAATCAAATGATCACGATCTGTGTTAGATCTGTGCGCTTGTGAGCGATTATCTAGAGGGAAAGGAATCAGTTCAGTCAGTCTTGTCAGAAGGCGAAACATGGGAACGTCGAAGACATACAGGTCATAGCTGAATCGACACATGGTGGTTGTCTGTTTCCACATTGCCGACATTTGTATAGATTTTATTTTCTTGCTTTTGAGCAATTACCTCTTTCCAGAAATTGCATCTGAATTGTAATTTGCCTATTTACAGGCCTTCCATCAATAAAGTGTTCACTTCAGTCAAAGAGCTTTTTTTTTCTTGTTCGTTTTACTGTTTTGTTTACAAAATGTCTGTTATTTTGGTAAACATTGCAGGTAAAAACAAGAGGCTTTATAGAGCATAACAAAAACACTGACTTTGCTTGAGCAGTAAGTATCATGAATGGTAACTGAGGTAGCTATTTCGCATATAAGATATTCCTGGTGTTCTTCTTTGTTACAGGTAAGCAGGGTTATCTTAAGCAGGTCGAGAGTGCCATATCCTTAGTAGTTCAAAATCGCAGCAAGTGGCAGTTTATTCCCGGCAGGTCGAAGTTGATACCTCGGGCAGAGTGGACTCATCCCCGAAAGGTTGAATGCAGTCAGGCGTTTTGTTCAGCGAGGATGTTCATTCCTCATAGCAGATATTTTGCTTCCCCAGTGAAGTTGTCACAGAATCTCATCGTCGAGTCCAAAACATTGTAGCCAGTGTAAGTCTGGTGTGTCTCCAGCAGAAAAAATCATTGTCTTCAAGTGAAGGTTAATTCCCAGCAGGGCATATTTGTTCCTGGTAAAGCAAGGTGTAAGGAGGTTACCTCAGCGGCAAGGTAGTTGGTAATCCGGTATTCTTTTCCAACGGAGGCAATGTCTGTGGCGCCCTTTCCCAACGAAGTCGTTGTTCTGGTGTTTTCCTGGTAATATTAGTATTCAGGATTTTCTTCCTCTAGCAGAGTTCAATGCTGATTCTCTCGACAGAGTAAGTATTAGAACAGAAGCGCGGAATATCCCCAATGGAGTGGAGTTCCCAATAGGAGTATCTGATATTCCTCAGCAGGACAGGTTGATACCTGATGTAATCCCAAGTAGAGTAGATTCTTTGCCAAGAAGGGTGAAGGTTTCTGGAAAACCTTTGCAAGGCTAATTTCCCGGGAAGAGTGAAGTCAACCTCGGCGGTTGGTTGTATTTCTCCTGCAGAGTCGGTTCCCTCAACAGATTGGATTAAGGGTTGCTTGTTTTGCAGCCGAGTTTTCTGATTTTCCAGAAGTTTGATAAGCCATCCAAGGCGTTTTCCTCATCGAAATGTGATTTAATCCCTAGCAGAGTGGATTTTTGTTCTTGAAATAGCAGGGTTACCCAGGTTGTGTTTCTAAAAGCCACTCGGGGCTCGTTTCCCCAGTAAGTCCAATTGTATTTGGCGCGTGATATCTCTCCCTGGCAGAGTTGGTATCTTCTCTCTAGCATTTATTTTGCTGAAGTAGTTCTTTCGCATTTGCATTTTTCATAGCATCCTCCCAAATACGTAGCATTTCCATTTCGTATGGAGAATTACGCCATTTCCAAACATACGCATGTGAAACATAGGCCAGGTTGTTGCCTCGTTGCTTTCAGGCGTATCTCCCAGGTAATCATTATCCCTGCCCGTGTGGTTTTCAGGCCCGGTGAACCGGACGCGTTTATTTCGCTCTCGGTTTATGGTATTCCCCAGAGATATCGGTAAATTTCGATTTGTGATATTCTATTCTCCAGGTCCGTACAGGTGTTCAGACCTCGGCAAAAGATGTGTGATAAATGCGTTTATCTTATCATGTGATCCTCATCAGAGTTGCTTGTTCAAGTTTTCTCTTTCCCCAGCGGAGTTTCCTTGCAATTGTTATTAGAGATGGTTTTAGCTTCGTGTGTATCTGATCTTCGGGTTATTGCTCGCTTTTATTTAGCAAATGCCTGGCAGCGAGGCCAGATGTCCTAATCTTCGGGTTCAGTGATTGTTTGTGTTCAACAGAGGACTGGCGGTGATGCCAGAAGTCTATCAGCTTTGTGAATGTCTAACGACGACGTCAGGTGATTATCAGTTTCTTGCCTATCCGGTTTTTTGGTTTGTTGCTCACTTTTATTTAGCGACTGCTTGGCGGCGAGGCCAGGTGTCCTTTTCTTTGGACCCGATGCTTGGCGTATCCTTTGGGGTTGTCTGACGGTGATGTCAGATTCTTTTACCAGCTTTATGGCAATGTCTGACGGCGATGTTAGAAGTTTTCTATTAGCTTTAAGATATTCTGATGTGATGTTGAGGCCGGACGGTGATGTCATGTTATCCTTTAGTCTGACAACGAGGTCAGATGTTCCTGGTTGCTTGGCGGTGATGCCAGATGTGTATCAGATTTATGTTATCCGACGGTGATGCCAGATGTGTATCAGATTTATGTTATCCGGCAGCGATGTTGGATGATTATTAACAGTGTGTTTGTCTGACGGCGATGTCGGATGTTCATTAGTGGATTCCTAACTGCGTGGAGTTCTGGTGGCGATGTCAGATGTGTTATCCCCGGCAGTTGGTCTGATGGTGATGTCAGTGGTTCTACTAATTGGATGTTAATGGTTGACGACGATGTCAGATCTTTTATCAACATGGTGTTGTTTTGGTGGCGAGGTCAGATGTTTCTCAACATTATGTTTGTTTGGCAGTGAAGTCAAACATTTCTCAGCCTAAGGTTTGTCTGGCGACGATGTTAGATGTTTGTGGTTTTCTGATGGCGAGGTCAGATGTTCAGAATTTACGGCGACGATGTTAGAATTTTCACCCCCCGCAGACGCTCGTGTTTTTCTGACGGCGATGTCAGATGTTCATCAACTTTGTGGTTCTGACGACGATGTCAGATGTTTATCGAAGTTGGGGTTTTTGACGGTGATGTTAGATCTTCATCAACTTTGTGGTTCTGACGGCGATGTCAGATGTTTATCGAAGTTGCAGTTTTTGACGATGATGTCAGATCTCCGTCGGTTTTATGTTCTTCTGGCGGTAATGTCAGATGTTTGTCAATGTTGCGGTAGCCTAGCGGTGTGGTCAGGAAATACTTATCCCCTACAGAGAGTTGGCGGCGATGTCATTTGTCTTTGCTGGTGCCTGGTGGCGATGTCAGATACTTTTCAGTCTGTTGTTGATTGGATTTTTGGGTTTCGAGATGCCTGACGGCGAGGTCATAGGTTTTGCCAACTGGGTGGAGATTCCTGGCGACGATGTCAGATATCGGTTCAACTATCTCTGGAGATTTTATGGGCAGTCTTATTCATGTTGGATTGTTGTCACCAGCATGTCGCGTCCCGGCTCTTGGTTGGTATTCTCTATTTTGTATCCTCGTCGGTTGCAAATTTATGGGTTCCTGTTGTATTCAATCACCTCGTACCTTGAATGTTTGAAAGCTGATGCTTCTCACCCTTTCAGGTCTAAGTTGTTTGAATAGGGGCAGCTGTAGCACCCCAAAATTTGCCCTTTTGTTTTAACTTTAACGGGCTTTTGTTTCTTTGCATTTTTCATTTTTCGTATACCATAGCATTCGTTCTTGAGACAGGGGATCAGGTTTTTTCCGTGGCTCAGTTTTCATCTCAGTGCATGAGCCTGAACAACGAGCATCAGAGGCTTTGGCATTTATTTTGCCCAGCGGTCGGGCGACCGATTTTATTTTTTATTTTTGCAGGGGATTTTTAGCTCAGAAAGCAATATCCAGGCTATCGCGAGCATTTTCATGGTTATGATACTCAAAAGCAAGTTTCAGAAGTCGAACAGAGCTCAAAACGACAAGAAACGAGCAAACGGACGGATTTTCCTCCAAAGGCGCCAAAATTCAAATTTTGGAGTTGTTAATCGATTAACCTATATGGTTAATCGATTAACCAAGGCAAATATAGGGTAAATTGGGATTTTTGAAGGTGTTAACCGATTAACCTATATGATTAATCGATTAACCAGTGCAATTTTTGCCTCTGTACGTGAATTTTCAATGCAGACTGTTTTGGGAAGGATCTATAACCTATTTGAATTTTGGTTGATTTCATTTTCCCTCCAAATGCCCATTCCTCATTCCAAACCAAAATTTTCAAACCTTTCATTTAGATCCAAGCCTAATTGGTATTTAAGTGATCCACTCCAAACCTCACACATCTAATCACTCATAATTCACCCATTTTCAAATTGATCTCAATTCTCTCTTAATTTTCCATCTTCCAAAACCTTCACCAAAGCTCTTTTTCATTGAATTCTTTGATTCTTCCATGGAATCAATGAATTCTTGAGCTCAAACCTCCATCCATCATCTTCATTGGATCAATTTCTCCATCTAATTTCCGTGCAAAATTGGATATGAATCTGGAAGTGATTTTGGAAGTGATTATTTGGCTTGATTTGGTTTAATCTTGAAGGATCTTCATTGCTAATAAAGGAATTGGTGTGGATCTTGAAGTATTCCAAACTTCTAGCATCAGATATGTTCAATTACGGTTGAATCAACATTAACCGGAGCAAATCTCCGCTCTAAAGGTTGGATTCGAATCTGTTTTTAGCTTATTTGCATAATCACATGGATTTTCATCTTTGATTAGCTTTTGGTTAATTTGATCCGATTGATTCATGATTTGGTTGTGTTGATCTGTTTACATGCTGTTTGAATCATGATTTGTTGGTTTAATTTCGTGATTAAGTGATTATATGATCATCTGGTTGATCGGATAAGTGCTTATTCGCTGAAAATGTTGTTCTGTTGCTGTTTTTCTGCTGTTGGCACAATGTTAATCAGTTAACACATATGGTTAACCGATTAACCATTACATATTTTCAAAGTTTTCAGAGTGTTAATCGGTTAACACATATGGTTAACCGATTAACCAGTTCAAATATTCAAATTTTTTAAACGTTAACAGTGGTTAACCGATTAACAATATGCCAGTGGGTCTGTTTTGCTGATTTTCTTGCATGTTTGAGTACCGTTTCGCATCGAATCATCGTAATTCAATACGATGCATTAGAAGTGAAATGTTCTGGACATTTTGTCGATGTTTTGGTTGTTTAATCGAGACTTCGTTGACTCGTTTTTGTTTTCCACTTGGATGCACACTTATGTGTTGTTATTCATAGTGATGATGTTCATGCTTGCATTTCCTCTTGCGTTTTGCATCTTTATTTCGAGCATTAATAAAGGTCGAGATATGATTGTGGTGGTATTTACCCCACACTTTTTCCTCCCTTTGCTTGTGTGTTGCATTCCATGTTTACATCTCTTACTGGTGATCGAATTTATCTAGTACTTTCTTGTGCTTTTTGCCGTGATCCCCATAGGGTTCTTAGTCCCTCCGTTTAGGATGGGAGTAGGAGAGACATTAGGTGTTCAATCTAAGCATGCTAACATTAGGGTAGATGTTCCCCCTTTCTTATCCAAACCTTAGGACCACTTTGCATGACAACGTTAGGGCCGAGTTTCCCTTAGACCTTCCGTGGGTCTCTCTCTCTCATCTCAAAACAATTCTAACTCATCTAATAAATGCGATGAACGTTGTGTGTTATGAGCCTTAAGCTACATGGGGAATGATGAGTGGGGGGTCTCCTCTCGCTTGTCTAGAGTGTTTAGTGTACGTCCCGTTTGGGGGCGATACACAACGCATTCGCTCCTATGTCATAGTCTATAGTGCAACGTGAATCACAAACCGAATTAATTCACTTCATTAAAAAACATAAAACAAAACATCAAACCTTTTTCCTTCGGGATTAATCGGAAACCTTTTTTCGTAAAAAAGAGTGTTGTTAAGCTTCGGTTCTACCGCAAACAGGCTTTGTCCCAAACTGCTGGAACGGATGTTTAACCCTATTCGGTTAAAACACTTAATCAACATGTGGTTTTGTGTCGGCCCGAACTACGTTTACTCTGATTTCTCGTACCAGACGAGGATACGTAGGCACAAGACGGCGATGTCTTAGCGAGCAACCTTCCCCCTTTCGCCCGTAGTTAGCCGAACTACATTGACTCTGACTTTCCCATTGCACGAGGGAATACGTAGGCACAGAGCGGCGATGCTCTTCCGAGTCTCTTTTCTATTCTTTTGTCCCTATGGCCAATAGTTAGATAGATTAAACACACCCTTAGATAGACAACAAGCGTGGATCCTGTCGAGTACGACAGACGTGAGGGGTGCTCATACCTTTTCCTTGTGTAACCGACTCCCGAATCCAGGACTTGGTTGCAATGACCTCGTCTTTTCCCTTTTCCGTTAGGTTTTTCCGACCGTTTCCTTTCCCTCTCTTTGGGATAAATAAAGAAAGGTGACGACTCTTCTGTTTTCCGCCGGGTGTTTTTCGTAGTTGTGACACATTGCTACTACTATCCATGTTTCTACTCCTCGGTAAAGTCCCACCTTGTTTGTATTTGAATTCTTCTTTTCACAAATTTCCTACGTCAGTATCAAGAAACTCGGCCAAACCAACATCTTAGCCATGTTGCATTGGACTTTCCTAACTCACATTTTGGATCGACACTAAGTGCCAAATCTCAGCATAATTAAGAACATTAAAGACATATTGTGAAAGGAAGTTGATACATTTTGAAAATCATTATTGTTATGATCGTTTTTTACTAATGGTTTGTTCTTCAAGATTTTCAGCAAAGTTAATTACTTTTGCATCCAAATCTATCA